>JAKKPZ010000078.1:0-266590 GCA_022814885.1 Ditylenchus destructor
CCGCCGAGCGGCGCGAAACGCCGCAAGTGCGGGCGCAGCCGAGTGAGGGCCGCAGGCCCTCACTCGGCTGCGCCGTAAGGGGGCTGAAAATTAGCTCGCTCCTTCCAAGCTAGTATCTTCATACGCTCCTAGTGATACATCATACAAAAATTAGTTAGCAAGATAATTTGCTGGCGAAAATTCGAAGTGGTTGAATTTTGATTTTGCAAAAAAATGACGCTCCTATTTTTAGCCATGAATTTTAACCACTAAATTACCTTCTTAGGTAACTTTTGTTCGCCCCTGTATTTCTTACAAAATTAACGCTATTTGTTTAGAAATTTCTCGCAATTACGCTGGTCGAAAATGCAATTCCAGCAATTCTTTTCTACGATAGTATCCGTGAAAGTTGGCATTTGAGTAGTAGAGTACGTAAAATTTTTGGCGGGAAGATTTGGGCGTTTGAATTGGGGTTTTGGGATTCTTGGGTTTTTGATGACATTTTTTGCCCCCGTGGGATTTCAGGTACGGGGAATTCGAAATTGAGATCGCCGAACCCGCGGGCCCCGCTCCACAGGGGCGGGCGGGGTGCAACCTAGGCGGATTACTCCGGGCCACTGTACACGAGCCCATGCCTGCGGCGTGGCCCGGGCCTGCGGCGGGGACGCTGTCCCCTGTGGCAGGTTAGGCTTAGGCTTTAAGCTTAGGCTTAAGCCTATGCATACTGATTCCTTCGGCGCGGCGTAGCCACGCCCGCGCTGGCTATTCTTCATACAGTGACGAACAAAAGTGAGTGAATTTGCTGGCTAAATTCGAAGTGGTTGAATTTTGAGGGGGCGACACAATTGGGATTTTCTACACTCTAGAGCCAATTCGAACAACCATTATAAGGGCATAACGAAGTACTTTAGGCTTGCTCTCAGGCTTAACAAGGGCTTAGTCTTAGGCTTGCGGCTTATGCTAGGCTTAAGCTTAAGTTTTAAGCTGGCTATAGAGTGTAAAAAGTCCATATGTGTGATACCCGAATTTTGATTTTGCAAACAAAAAACGACATTCCTGTATTTTAGCTATGAATTTTAATCATTAAAATTATCTTGTCAGCTTTTGTTCGTCGCTGTATTTCTTACAAAATTAACGCTATTTGTTTAGAAATTTCTCGCAATTGCGCTGGTCGAAAATGCAATTCCAGCAATTCTTTTCTACAATTGTATCCGTGAAAGTTGGCTTTTGAGTAGTAAAGCACGTAAAATCTTGGGCCCTAATTTGGTTGCTCAAGAAGTTGACTCGCAAGGCGCCCATGAGTTATATGTGATTACAAATGGACAGAATCGAATGCGAGTTTCATTTTACCGGCCAGATGATGATGTTTTCGATTGCAATGTCCGCATTTATTCCGTCTAATTGAGAGGAACACCACATTTACTCAATCGAATAGTCTTTATCACTAACTTATTATAAGGATTCACAGTTTTATAATTGAAATTATATTGCTATATCATTGTATTTTTTTCAATGCAATTTTCAATAAAGTTACATACATCCTGGAAGTTTTATTGACAATACATCACGTCATTCGGAAATTACCTAAAGAAGAAGAAAATAGTTCCGGATTTTAGGTATCGTACTTTATAGAATGAATAGCCAGAAAATATGCGATGTTTTTACAAGGTAAGGGATAATAATCCAAATGATCAAAAATATATAATGTCCAAAAGAAAGATCTTTGGATATTTTAGAGAGAAAAAACTGTCTTTGGATATCTCTAGAATTTCAAGTAAAGACTGTAAATAAAGTATGAGGTTAGACACTGTGTGAGAGAGAGAAAACTCGATATACGAATACCATTTTTCAAACCAATCTTTTCCACGATATTCTAAAATATCAGAAGTGTTAACTATTGACCATTGATGTACTCTGCCCAAGCAAATAGTCGGTAACAAATAAAAATAACTAGATCCATGAACTCCCTCTGCGAGTCTGATTGAAAACTTATATTTTGTCTATATGTAAACCTATATGTATGGGGTACGAGATGCAAGTGTGCTCCCACTTGCTCTAAGCCCCCCCCCACATTACTAGGGAGAAGGTCGGGGGCTACGCGATCGACCACAGAACTGGCTCGCCACATGCGGCGCCTCTTAATTAGGGTTGGATCCCCCCCGCGGGGATCCCCGCTCCCCGGGGATCCCTCTTCCCCGTTTGTCATGGGGATCCCTCTTCCCCGCGTGCTGTTCCCTCGGAAATGACAAGCACCCCAAAGAATGCACCCAAAAGGCAGACAAGCACCCCTAAGAATGCACCCAAAAGGCAGATACACACCCCTAAGAACGCATCCGGGCCGCGCCATAGCGGGCGCGCCCGGCGAAAATTTTAGGAAATTTTCGACAAATATTCAAATTTTTCGAAGAAAGCCGACCCCAATTGCCAAATTTTCTTCATCGTCTGGTGGCTCTCGCCCCCAGACCCCACTATCTTTTATAGTACTTTCTGTGCCCAGCTTGAATATTTCTTCGAAAAGCTATTCAAAAAGATTACATATTATTATTTATTTCAATGATTTATTATAGTGAATTTTTAAAGAGAAAGCCAATTGTTTTTCAAATAATTTTGCCTGCGGCCTTACCCCGATTTTTCTATATAATTTTTCGAAAAAATGGCAAAAAATGTGAAAAATGGTCTAAATTACAAAAAAAACCAGGGGAGCGCCACAGCGGCTACGCCGCTACCAATTTTTTTCTGGGTAAATGGGCTAAAACATTTTTTTTTGAAAAAAAATTTTTCGTACCCAAGGGTACGCCGGACAATTTTTTTGTCCCCGGATTCGGATTCAGCACCATCGAAAACCCCCGGGTGCAAAAATCAGCAACGCAGAGGCTTCGGGTCGAAAATGTCATTTTTTGGCAAAAATGGCACTTTTTGGCAAAAAATGGCCACTTTTTGAGACCTCCGCACCCTAATTTTTACATATTTGTACTTAGCTCGTCGAGACCTACAAAATGAGCTATCATGCACCCCTGTATCAGCGGAACACAGAAAGTTGGTTTTTTGTGCCCTGGACAAAGGGTCGTCACTTGCGGTTTAGGGTGATTAGATAATGAACAAAACCACGAAAAAGTGGCCGAAAATTGGAAAAAATGAACAAAAACAGGAAAAATTTGTCAAAATTGCGAAAAAATGAGCAAAAACATGAAAAAATTCAAAAAAATGAACAAAAACATGGAAAAATGACCAAAAAGGGCAAAGGAATAAACTAAAACCCGAAAAAATTGCTAATTAAGGGCAAAAATTTGAAAAAATGGGCAAAAAATGTGAAAAAATTGAAAAAACCCCATTTCCCCGTATTTCCCCGGGGACCCCTCCCCCGCAGCCCTCGGGGGACGGGGATCCCCCTTCCCCACCTAAGCCGTTCCCCCTTCCCCGCCTCCGGCGGGGGGATCCAACCCTACTCTTAATGTTATGGGATAAGATAGAGTTGTTCCCTACTTGCTCGTTAGTTTGTTGGGCGCTGCGCGACCGACCGCAGGACTAATTACTCATATAGCATGTCCCGTCAATCGAATTTGACGATTTGGTAGAAGCACTCACATTCCTCACCTGTCCTCAATGGTCGCAAAAATACTTTGTGTGGTCAAATCAATGGAATTGCCCAGCTCAATATTTAACGTTGGCTCACACTATATCTGAAAACTACTGTACATACATTCTAATTATCTTACCGTAAACTCTCTAATTAAACCCCCGGGGGTATAATTATTCAATCGACCTCTAGGGGGGCAAAATTAGAGGGGGTAAAAATAGAGGGGGGGTTAAATTATTCAATCGATGTTTCGCGCTGCGCCTCCGGCGTGAAAAATTTTTGGGATTTTTGCTCAAATTTGCTCAATTATTGCTCAAAAAATTCTTTTCTTCGTGTTTTTTTATACTTTTCCAACGGAAATAGTTTTCACTTTTTGCAAAAAATTTGAAATTCTTAAAACGCTCATTTTTCAAAATTCAAAATCAAGAACACTCCCAATCATCTCAACTATCGAATACAGATAAAACATACACTAATCAATCCTACCCTTTTAGCAAATTTTATTTATGTTCGCGTATTTGAATTCAGTGACAATTTGAACCGTAAATATTATTAAAATATTTGTCATTTGCAACAAAGTTTATAAGTAAGATGTAATACATTAATTCAGACACTTATCGTTAGTCATCTGTTCTATCAAATTTTCAGTATATACAAACTCTCTCTATATGTTTATGTTCTGGATCTTAAATAAACTATTGCGTCTCAAAAATTAATTATTTCATAGAATAGAATATTTACAGGAAGAACAGTTACATTTTTTTTAGAACATTTACATTTTTAGAATACATTCAAGTAACTTTATCATAAAAATTTTAATTATAGCATAAGAAACATAGCTGGATCTTTAAAATCTCGAATAAATCTATTTCCCTCCATTTTCATTTTTGCTAATAAATTTGAAAAATTTTTGATCTATTTTCATGTTTGTTAAAATATTTGAAAATATTTTGATCTATTTTCATTTTTGTTAAAAAATTTGAATATATTTTGCTCTATTTTCGTTTTTGTTAAATATTTGAGAATAATACTCGTAAATTTCAGAGACTTATACGTCTCAAATTTCTGGAAAGGCTTCAGCTGGAAACATGATTTCCAGAGTAAAACTTATATGAAGTATAGAAAACAGTTATATGAATTCGATCGGGATTAATTATAAAAAGCAACTCGATAATTCATGTCGGCAATGTTTGGGCAGAAAATGTAGTAAGGATTTTTGTTAAAAATTTGAAAATATTTTGCTCTGTTTTCTTTTTTATTAAATATTTGAGAATAATACTCGTAAATACAAAGATACATAAATACGCAAAGACTTATACGTCTATAATTTTTGGAAAGGCTTCAGTTGGAATATCGATTTCCAGAGTAATACTTATATGAAGTTATAGAAAACAGTTATATGAATTCGACCAGGATTAATTATAAAAAGCAACCCGATAATTCACACGTCGGCAATGTTTTGACATATTCACATTGCAAATTTATTGAATGGACATTTTCATCTGAAAATAGATGGAAGGAAATATGGTACTTTCGGCTTATCGGGGGGGGGGAACGGTTATCGGGGGGGGGGGGGGGGAATTTTCATACATTTTTATATAGCAAAAAATCAATAGGGGGACCCTATTGATTTTTTGACAAATTTTTCAGGAAAAAAATTTTTCATACCATAGGGTCCCCCTATGGTATTTTGACAAAAAATATTTAAAAAAAAATTTTTGCCAAAAAATCAATAGGGGGACCCTATTGATTTTTTCACAAATTGTCATCAAAAAATATTTTTTCACTCAATAGGGTCCCCCCTATGGATTTTTTGAGAAAAAAATTTTTTTTGGAAATTTTTTTCGAAATTTTTTCAAAAAATTCATAGGGGGTACCCTATGGGTTTTTTCACAAATGTATTTGAGAAAATAAATTTAAATCAATAGGGTCGCCCCTATTGATTTTTTGCTATATAAAAATGTATGAAAATTTCCCCCCGATAACCGTTTCCCCCCCCGATAAGCCGAAAGTACCGGAAATATTCTCAATAAAAAAGAAGTCATAATTGCGGGCATTAGTCATCATTTTGATGCAGTACGCCTTTCTTCAGCATGAAAATAGTACTAAAATTATTAAAGGAAAAATTAGTAACTAAATGTCTTTACGAAAAATCCAGCATTTAGCGAACAATCTCATCACTCATATTACCTCTAGATCGAGTAGATAGGAAACGATTAGAATCACGAATAATATCATGTTCACTCACCAAATCAAACTAAAAAAAAACGTTTTTCAGTTTTGGCGCGAATTCAAATTTTCAAATTTTTCCAAAAGTATTTCACCCCACCTCCTCATGAAGACCTACCGATTGAGCTATCACTCAACAAAAACATACGGCTGGGTCGCGATATAAAGCGGGTGACACGATTTCATAGAAAAATCGCTTTTTTGACCAAAAATGGTACTATTTTAGCAAAATTTTTAAAAATTAATAATTTTCGAAATGTAAAATGCATAGATACTCTATATCACGTCCGAAAAGATCAGAATCACAAAAAATATCACTTTCACTTATCAAATGCTCTAAAACACATTTTTCAGTTTTGGCGCGAATTCAAATTTTCAAATTTTTTTCAAAAGTATTTCACTCCCATCTACTCATCAAGACCTACAAAATGAGCTATCACTCACTGAAAACTACCGACTGGATCGCGAGATACAGCTGCGGACACGATTTTGCTTCTAAAAACACGTTTTTTGCTTCTAGAACATTCTAGAAACAAAATTTCAAAAAACAAAATCGTACACTCTCACCTAATTTTGATTACCTTTCATTTTAAAAAAACCGCACGTCTCAACGTTTGCTGAATCGCGAGAAACAGGGCGTCTTCTGATTTCAACATTCTCGCATTATAGTAGGGACTAAGCGCTTTTACATTTATTTATTATGTAATCGAAGCCGGACGCGCGGCGCGAAAATTTTTTTTGGGATTTTTGCTCAAATTTCAAAAATTTTCGTCATTTTTTCAAAAAAAATTCGAAATTTGAATTCCCGCCCAAAAATTTTTGAATTTTTTCCGATATTTTTTCCATTTTTTACAAAATTTTGGTAAATTTTTGTAAAATTTGGGAAAATTTTGCAAAAATGGTAAAAAATAGGTTAAAAATTCAAATTTTGGCAAAAAATTCGAATTTGCGCCAAAAATTTGAATTTTTGGCATTTTTGGAAAAATTTGCATTTTGGGAGGAAATTATAGTGGGGTATAATTATTCAATCGACCTCTATGGGGGCAAAAATAGAGGGGGGTAAAACAGGGGGGTTAAATTAGAGAGTTTGCGGTATTTTCTAGTGCCGTTTTAACCACAATTCAATCTAAAAATTCGGCCAACAGAAGCACCTGTGAACAAGCTCTCAGTTTGTTCAATTCCGTAATGCATTTATGTAGTTACTAATAGGTCCACATTCACTGTCATGAATTCAAGAAATTGAGGTTCGAAAAATATCCTAGTTTTCTTTCCATTTTGAAATTTGATCGTATTTTGAGAACAAAATTTTGCGAAATCTTTTTAGGCTTTTTAAACGACAACAAATGATTCATTTTTATTTTCAGATGATTGGGTTCAGCCTTTCGACTTTCGTGACGGTATTCAAATCAGAACAACTGGAAAATTCGACGACTATTACGAACTTTACGAAGAGATTGGAAAAGGAAAGTTCGCAAAGGTCTACCGATGTATCGAGAAAGCGACGAGATTGAAGCTAGCAGGTATTATGTTAATAATTATGTTAACAATTATGTTAATATATAATATGTTAACAAAATTGTATAAAATATCAGTCATTTTCATTCACTTCTCATAGAATTATTGTGTTATATCACTGCTTTCAGCCAAAAGTATTCGGCTAAAGAAAGATATGGATTTCAAGAAAGTGGAAAAAGAGGTAAATTTATAAAATTTGATAACGGTATATTATTTTTTTCAGTTCAGGTAAATATAATGACGAAAATGAGGTTGGTGTACTAACTTACCGTAATCTTTCTAATTTTACGCCTTACACAACAAAAATAGGCCAAAAATCACAGAAATTAGGCAAAAAGACAAAATTTGATTGAAATTTAAATTGATTGGTTTCAGTTTACGCCCTTTTCTATTTATACGCCCTCCTCTTATTATAGGCCGCCTAGAGGGTGTAATACTTTTCCATGCAAAAAGTATTCTTTTGCGTGCAAAATTGTCCCGCCCGATTCAAACAGTCAACGAACGCCAAAGGTTAACATTAGACTTAGGCTTTAAGCTGATCTTACGTCTTTTTACCCCAATGCCAAGCTTTGGCGTTCGCTGACTGCTTGTATCGGGCGCGATTTTGCACGAAAAAGAATACTTTTTGCGCGGAAAAAACTATCACCCCATCGATTGAACAATTATACATCGGCCATAAAATTAGAGAGTTTACGGTAAATTGCTAAATAATAACTAAAAATCACAAATCTTATAGTCAAATTATTTTCTTTTTTGATCCATGCAACTTGATTGCAGAATTTTGTTCTGATGTCCTTTACCAACTTTTCACCAGAAAGTATTTGTTACACATTTTGTTACAAGTGAATGTCATCTGGTAACTAAAGTATTACAAACTCAATATATTTTAGACACAGAGGAATTGCTCAGATTTACGATGCTTTCGCCACATCCACAAACGAGGTCATTTTAATTATGGAAATGTACGTTCATTTCTGGATTTTTTGTAAAAACGCATTAATTTTAGCGTAGAAGGCGGTGAATTATTTGAGCGAGTCGCTGCCGAAAATTATATTTTATCAGAAACTGCAGTGTCAATGATTGTATATCAGATATGTGAAGCTCTTCGCTATATCCATTCTCAGAACATCATTTATTTGGACTTGAAGGTAATATTAGTCATTCTCCAATTATGATTCAAGCTTTATAAGAGACTACTGAATCGACTAAGCGTTCTTTTTATTTCAGCTGGAAAATATAATGTGTGTATCGGAAGCTGGAAACCAAATAAAGCTGATTGACTTTGGGTTGGCACAATATTTGGACGGGCAGAATGAAGACTTGTTACGGCTGGTGCGCTTGAATTCCCGGCTCCAGAAGTAGTAAAATATGAGCCATTGGATTTTCACGTGAGCTTTGTTGAATTGCACAATTCGCTAAGCATGTATTTTGTGCAAGTTCTTGTATCAAAATTGTTAGCAAATTAATAACTAAGTAAAATATATGCAATGTTTCTAGACCGATATGTGGAGTGTTGGCGTCATCACTTATACTCTGTATGTTTTTTATTTTTACCATTTGTGATGCTAAATTTTCAGGCTTTCGGGTGTTTCACCATTTGTTGGTGATAACGTTGCAGTCACGTATTGCAATGTGGAGCGCGGCAAATACGAATTCGGAGAAGAATTCGACGAAAATTGATGTATTGAGAAAGCGACGCGATTGACACTAGCAGGTAAATGATATAAAATATGTTAACAAAATTGTATAAAATATCAGTCATTTTCGTTCACTTCTCATAGAATTATTGTGTTATATCACTGCTTTCAGCCAAAAGTATTCGGCTAAAGAATGATACTGATTTCAAGAAAGTGCAAAAAGAGGTAAATTCATAAAATTTGACAAAGGTATACTGTATTTTTCAATTCAGGTGAATATAATGACGCAAATGAGGTTGGTATATTAACCTACCGTAATCTCTTTAATTTTACGTCCTTATAATTACACGACTCCAAAATCCTAATTTTAAATTTCTTGGAGCTAACTCAAAATTTTTGGGGCGAATTTGTATTTTATTACAAATTTTGCTGTTTTTGCCAAATTTTGCAAATTTTAGCAAAATACTGACAAATATACCAAAAATTTGTCCAAACATAAAAAGTTCAAATTTTATCCAAAAACGTTTGCGCACCAATTCAAAATTGGTGGAAATTTTCAAAAATTTTGAGAAAATTGGCCAAAATCCTAGAAATGCGGCAATTTCAAATCAATTGATTGGTTTCATTCTACCCATTTCTCTTTACACGCCTTCTAATTGCACGCCCTCTCTAGAGCTCAATTGATTAATTATACACCCGGCCGTAAAATTAGATAGTTTACGGTAAATCGTAATAATAACTAAAAATCATAAATCTTATAGACAAATTATTTTTTCCATGTAACTGTTGATTGCAGAATATTCTTCTGAAATCCTCTACCAACTTTTTACGAGAAAACATTTTTTACTGAGTTTGGTACAAGTGATTGTCAAAATCTAGTAACTAAAATATTACAAACTCAATATATTTTAGACACAGAGGAATTGCTCAGATTTACGATGCTTTCGCCACATCCACAAACGAGGTCATTTTAAATATGGAAATGTACGTTCATTTCTGGATTTGTTGAAAAGAAAACAAACACATTACTTTTAGCGTAGAAGGTGGTGAATTATTTGAGCGAGTCGCTGCCGAGAATTATATTTTAACAGAAACTGCAGTCTCAATGATTGTTTATCAGATATGTGAAGCTCTTCGCTACATCCATTCTCAGAATATCATTCTCTTGGACTTGAAGGTCATATTAGTCATTCTCCAATTATGCCTTCAAGTCTTATAAGAGGCTCCTGAAAACGTCAATCCACTAATTTAAGGTCTTTTTAAATTTCAGCTGGAAAATATAATGTGTGTATCGGAAGCTGGAAACCAAATAAAGCTGATTGACTTTGGGTTGGCACAATATTTGGACGGGCAGAATGAAGACTTGTTTACGGCAGGTGCGCTTGAATTCCCGGCTCCAGAAGTAGTAAAATATGAGCCATTGGATTTTCACGTGAGCTTTGTTGAATTGCACAATTCGCTAAGCATATATTTTGTGCAAGTTCTTGTATCAAAATTGTTAGCAAATTAATAACTAAGTAAAATATATGCAATGTTTCTAGACCGATATGTGGAGTGTTGGCGTCATCACTTATACTCTGTATGTTTTTTATTTTTACCATTTGTGATGCTAAATTTTCAGGCTTTCGGGTGTTTCACCATTTGTTGGTGATAACGTTGCAGTCACGTATTGCAACGTGGAGCTCGGAAAATATGAATTCGGAGAAGAATTTGACGAAAATTGCATCTCCGACGAGGCTAAAGATTTCATACAAAAATTAATCATCGTCGATAAGCAGTGAGTTATAGATACTAGAAAAAGCACCGCCGCCAGCGCGGCGTCCCGCGCCGAAAAAAAATTTTTTGTCTATATTTTGGTCTAAAGTTTTTGAAAATCTGTATCAGCACATCCGTATGAACATTTTAAGCTATCACTTGCCAGGAAATTAGGTGTGAAAGTGGTCTAAACGGCAGTGGACAGCGCAGGGACGGACGGACACTGGCTTCTTAGTAAAGTAACATGCCCGGTTATATTGCATTAACTAATTTTATAATAATTTCCGAATATAGTCCATACAAAATTACTCTAATTGAAAAATCCATAAATTGTTTGAATTTGCGCTTTAGGGGCCCTTCTATCTGCCCTTTGCAAAAATGATACTTGTGTCAGCTATTAGGGCGGTAATTTAAACGCGTTAGATTTTGTTTTCCGTTGGAGTTTTGTATTGCACAGTAGCGTAGCTTTTGGTATGACATAAGAGTTTTAAACATACGAAATAGCGATGGGGTTGGCGTATGTAAGCATTTATTTGTGTAACTTAGAACAAAGAAATAGCAAGAAGTATTATAAAAACCAAATTATAACTAGTCTAGCATTAAAATAGACAATTCTTATAATGTAAACATACATTTTTGTAATTTAGCAAAAGAATGTTGCCGGAAGATTGTATGAAACATCCATGGATACAATGTAGAGAAAAGGCTAAAAAATTCAGAGCGGCCTCTTCTTCAGTTATCAAAGATCGGAGCTAGAAAATTCGAAATTTGAAAAGAAAATGTAATAATTACTATTGGGTCATCCACTTCAGAATGTCCCTTTTGATTTCAAATGGCGGTTTGAATTCGCGCCTTTTTGCATCTTCTCTGCTCAAACGTTATATGTTATTTTTCTATTACTCATTGCATTCCAAAGTACTTTCATTACAAGCGCCTACGGCGCTTGTAAAAGTGTGTAAACGGGGAAGCCTATTAGCTAGCAAAAGCACCGCCGCTATCGCGGCGTTCCGCGACGAAAAAAAATTTTTGTCTAAAAAATGGTCTAAAAAATTTTGTCTATATTTTGTCTAAATTTTTTGAAAATCTGCATCAGCACATCCGTACGAACATTTTAAGCTATCACTTGCCCCGAAATGAGCAGTGGAAGGGGTCTAAACGTCAGTCCAGTCACTGACAGACAGACGCACACTGGCTTCTTAGTAAAGTAACATGATATTTTTGAAAGTATTTGACTGAATTTTCATGCATTCCTCGCGTATTTTTATATATTTCCTTATTATTTATGAAATTTTAGACCACGAACAACGACATTTTCTGCTCACTTCACGTTTCAAGGACCCTAATCGTTTGTATATTCAATTGTCGACCATTCACAAACAGGTATTTTTTGTTTTATAGGTTCCATGATTGATATTTCATTTATTTCAGCTATGAGCCGAAGTCGAAAGCAAAGCTTAAATGTTGCGGATGAAGAAGTGGACGAGCTCGTAATTGTGACGAAAACCGTACGTTATTTTAAATTTTGCTCTTGCATTGTTGTCTTACATTGTCTTGTTTGTTGTCTTGCATGTTAAACAACTTCCTGTGTAACTTTTAAGTTGCATCGGAAACGGTCCAAAGTCCGTACATAAATTTTTGTTTATTTGTGATGGGCATGCAAGAGGAAGATTTTTGTTGTATTTATTTTATTTTCAAGTTTAAGGCTCGCAGATCCATCGACTTAGAGCCTGACTCCTTTAACATTGACATTGAAATTATTGAAAATTGTTTATCCAGGTGAAAATATCCATAGCTAGGTCGTACCATTCATCATATGACTTGGATTCCTCATCACATGACCTGGATAAACGAAAAGGACAAAGAAGGAACCTTTTGGCGTAGAGGAATAGAAGATTTGCCTCGTAGATGGAAGGCAGTAGTCGATAATAATGGAAATTATGTAGATTACAAATAAAATTTATCGTTGTTCATGCTTTTTTTTGATGATTTATTATTAAATTTCATGCTATTTGTCTATAAAACTCTCAAGAATGCATTATTTGTCTAAAAAACTAACAGAAAAACACTATTTGTCTACAAAAACATCATGAAAGTACTTTGGAATGCAATGAGTAATAGAAAAATAACATATAACGTTTGAGCAGAGAAGATGCAAAAAGGCGCGAATTCAAACCGCCATTTGAAATCAAAAGGGACATTCTGAAGTGGATGACCCAATAGTATTTATTACATTTTCTTTTCAAATTTCGAATTTTCTAGCTCCGATCTTTGATAACTTAAGAAGAGGCCGCTCGATAAAGACCGATAACGATTAATCGTTATCGTTATCGGAAAACCCGTTTGGCCGACCACTAATTAAAATAGACAATTCTCATACTGCCTGTTCCCTGATAGGATGGCGGTTTCTTCACTAATTTTAAATATCAAATTCGAGTTTGAATTGCCGCCGAATTGGAAAAATCGAAAAGGGTTTGCTTACTTTGGAAGTTGGGTAATTAAACCGAAAACGTTGGCTGAGGACAGCGCTTTATGTTTTCTGTGGGTCGATTCGGTGATATTGTGCGGAGCACCAAAAAAGACTGCAGGGATAGGGAGAGCGCAGAGAAGGCCTTTCTGTCTTCAGAGTAAAGGCTTAAATTTAGATCAAAGGAAACGACGAAATAGTGTGTGGCACCGAAACTGAAAACCGCCATCCTATCTGGGAACAGGCAGTACATGCAAACATAAATCTTTGTAATTTAGCAAAAGAATGTTACCGGAAGATTGTACGAAACATCCATGGATAGTACAATGTAGAGAAAAGGCTAAAAGAATCAGGGCGGCCACGTCTTCGGTTAATATAGATCGGAAGCAAAAAAATTCGAAATTTGAAAAGAAAATGTAATAATTACTAAATATGAATTTTGACACTTTTAATTTATGTGAACTATTCTAAATTTTATTGATTATCCTGTATAAATAAAATACTTTTTTGGTGTAGCAAAGCCAATAAATTGTCAAAAAATACTTTTACAGTCAGATTAAATTACTTAAGTGTCCTAATCCTATAACTAGTAAATTCCCCTTTGAAATGCCGCCACTCTTCTCTGACAATAGCACAATTGGTGCACTCTGGCTGAAACGATGTATGACCAAAAAGTTTAATTTTACTGGTAAATTGAGACTATTATTTTGGCGAAATAAAACCGCAAAAAAACGACCAGTAAGCAAAATTTTTTTAAAGTAAGACGGGTAAATTAAAAGGGCAACTTTTCATGCCCCCATTAGTTTTTGGCGAGTGATAGCTTATTGTAAAGCTCTTGATGAGAGAAGACGAATGAGCTATTACTTGCCGCGGTCGGCAAGGGTTTTCCGACATCCAGGTCACCAGAATCCCGAATGTTCCGGATTTAGGATTTTAGCTTTTCCACGCAATATAGCCTCCCGAACAAGAGCCTGGGAGCTCGGCAGATAGGTGTGCAGTGTGTGGGTCGTTTGTGGGTCCGAGTGGCGCGAAGCGCAGCGAGGACCCACAAACGACCCGCACACGGCACACCTATCCGCCGAGTTCCAATACCACAAAAAAGTAGGTAAGAAAAAAGAGTCATAGGCCCGCTTTTCGCTGATTAACTGAGCGAGACACCAAGTGCCGGAGGCACCACAGTTGCTAGTAATTTCTAACTCACCCTCAGCCTTGTGGCAAGTTTTAACACATTTTTAAATTCACCGCTCTTTAGTTTTTAGCAGCTACATAATAGAGATATTTTTTCGACAGGCACATTTATTTTGCTAATACAAAATTATACATTTCTTTATAATTTTAACATGATCACTTTATTATAATATTCGAAATTTTCATCTCAATTTTATGTTTATCGTTAGAAGAACAGTCTCAAAGCAGCGGTTGTTTATGTTGCCGTAGTAGCTGGAGAAACGTGCTCGACTCTATTGACTTTTGTCCAAATCCAATTCGTTTTTCTCGTCAATCGCCACGAATAGTAAACAGAACATACTGCAACATTGAGGAAAGCGAGAAAGATTCCTAGCGTACCGATATAAACTGCAGGTGATAAGCCGGTGATCTATAACTTGATTCATTTGGCATTGAAACTCAATTGCTTACACGCGGAAGGCGATTCATTCCAACAGCTCGTAATTTAAAATCAAAAACATATCGGACCGGATATTAATCATTTAAAAATTTGTATCGCGAAATTCTTATAAAAATTGACTTGTTTGCCAAAAATTGACATTAAAAATTTTGAATATTCTTCGAAACATTTCAAAATTTTTGCTTGACCGAATGCGTTCTTGGAGGTTCTTGGAATGTGAGCGGGGTATCAAAAACCAAACACCAATGGTGTTTGGGACAAAAACCAAACACCGGATTGCCACTAATCCCGGATATCGGTTAACTCGATGTCTGATAGCGGAAGTATCCGTGGCACCCATACTTTCTAATTGGCTGTCATGTATACCTACAGGGTGACCGAAAAAATTCTACTATGATTTCGTAATGACGATGTGTTTATTTTTGTTTAATTGACACTAAATTCAAATGTGCTGAAAGAAAGCCCCCTCCTGAAGTAAGCCCCCTAGAGTGGGGTTGAAAAATATAAGCCCCCTCTAATATACGCCCCCCCCCCCAAAGTAAGGTTTTTTACATTAAAATGCTCTTTTTTACATATATTATCTGTTTAAATACATTCGTTGAATAAAATATCAACAAAGGAAATGTGTTTGAGCAAATTCTTTTGTTTGACAAATTTTTCAGAAAATGATTCTTCAAAACCATAGGGTCCCCCCTATGGTTTTTTGGGCAAAAACTTTTCTAAGAAACTTTTTTTGCCAAAAAACCATAGGGGGACCCTATGGTTTTGAAAAATCATTTTCTGAAAAATTTGTCAAAAAAATCAATAGGGTCCCCCCTATGGTTTTTTGGACATTTTGCTAAAAAATTCGAAAATTTTTGACGATATTGACAAAAATTTCAAAAAATTTACCTCGAGTTGTTGAACAATATAGGCCCCCCTCCTGAAGTAAGCCCCCCCCTTGAGGGGGGTTGAAAAATATACGCCCCGGGGCTTAGTCAAGAGAAATAACGGTATATACCAAATCAAAGCTTAGATTCCCTGCTTTCTTTCGGCACATTTGAATTTGGAGCCAATAAGACAAAAATAAACACATCGTCAGTACGAAATTATAGTAGAATTTTTTTGGGCCACCCTGTATATTTTCTAGTTGCCAATTTTTGTCTTACTAGAATATTCTAATGCTTTTAAGTCTTTGAAAAACTTGCCAAATCCTTCAAAAATATACTGTATACAACTCTTCGTGGTTGTCGATTTCTGGTTGTTTTCGAGAGTATTTTAGTGAAAGAGTATTTTTGTGCACTTCCAACCTGATCAGGAAGGTAGATCCCAACTTTACTGTCAAACTACGATCTAATAGTGGAAGCGTATTTAATACGCAGTTTTAAAGTAAAAGTTAACTAAATAATAGAGAAAAAGAAAAGTGATTTATTTTAACATATAACATTTGTTTTGCCTAAGCCTAAGCCGTAAATAATATGGTTATGTAGAATTTCAAAATATAGATCGCTAAGTTAATAGTGCAACTTATAAATAATATTGCAGTAGCCATATACTTATTTTATCTTACTTACCGTCGTGAATATGAAGTTGGCAAATATCGGAATAACATCAAAAATTATGTCCATAGTTATAGTAAATTTTACGACGTCATTTTTCTAGAATTATTAACAATAAATGTTACAGTTTTAACATAGAATAAAAATCGGCATTATATATTTGTTATGGACAATAAGCGAAATCGGACATTACGCGTATTGCTCGGGCAATAGGAGAAGTTTTGACTTAAAACATTTTTGGTATAGCCTATTCAATCAAATGGACATTTGGTAATATCCATGTTTCGAATATGTTCCGATCACTTATTCAATAACAAAGTTCAACTTTACATACAAATTTTGAGATACATTTCGTTTTTTTTCAAGACTTTTTTATAGTTAGCAAATCTAATGATCAAAGACCAAACCAAAATTCGAAAAATATTCTAAACTATGGAAATGCAATTTTTACACGATATTTAACGCCGCTCTAACTAATGATTCCGTGGCCAAAGAGTATTCTGAAGGTTTCTCAATGGCTTCTTAAAGCTTATAAAAGCGGTACCAGTTTTTCGCTGTTATTCCGTTTGATTTCACGTATTAAATAACAGCTTCCCAATACGTTCATTCCACCTATGACAAATTTTACATATTGAGGCACCAAGAAGCGATACTTGAGTAATACGCACGTTACAATTTGACAATTGTGTACTAAATTAATTGATAATAATAAGGATTCATTATCGTTAGTTGACAGAGCTCAAGTACTAGCTGTCCTTCAAATCAATATCCTACGTGGATAAAACGGGTGTGTGATTCTGAATCCGAGGTTCCACCAACAGGTATAATACGATCGAAAAAGGGGTCGATCACAGATAGCCTAACTACATTCCGAGCGTGTTAGGTGTGGTTCGTCGAGGAACAACACCACACACGCCAGGAATGGAGTACGTATTATGAGTCAAGAAACTCATGAAATTCCCTTGAGTTTTATATTGGAGCCTAATGCCGCAGGTGCGACTGTAGCCGAGGCAACTGGGTAGGCTAGGACCCTTACTCGTAAGTAAAAAGTTTATATTTTTAAACCTAGTTTTCATCGATAGAAATAAACAAACAAAAACGACAAATATCTTTGATCTTCAGTGTATGGCATCAACCAACCTTTTTCGATATCCAGCGGAATTTCTCTAAGTACATAGAATGCAATATATGCACTCCACAAGATAAAGCAGGTTAATGTAATCCCTGGAAACCATTTTGCTACACGAGATTTATAGCGTATTGGAAAGGTTAATGCAAAACATCTTTCAAGAGTCAGCAATAATGCAGACAACGCAGGTAGATATGCCGAAATTATCATCCCGAGACCTAACCACAGGTGTGCGTAAGGTTCGTAATTCCTGACACCTTAAGTAAAATTTGTGTAACAGCGTTATTATCAAAAATATTTGTTTAAATAGCATAATGGTTACTGTATTTTTATTTATTCAGATCCCCAATTCAAAGTTTTCAATAATCGTCACACTAGACAAAGCTGTTTTATTCTACAATTTGGATCACTTTCTGGATACTGATTCTGTTTACTGATAACAAACCTTCTGCGGACCAATATGCAGTCAAATAAACTTGGTAAGGTGTGGCTACTATCGCTCCAAATCCACGACAAGCCAAAAATATAAAAAACGAATTAGAAATACGGTCCAACTTCTTTGATTTCTTATCAAATTTTGAGCACCAAATTACATGAAACGTGAAGAATATTGTCGTGACGTGAAGCACATCAACTGCAATATCAAATCCAAGATTCAAATACTTGACGTATTCCATTTCTGGAGAAATTTGTTTTGTTGAATTCTCTTGATGAATTTTCTTATTATTTCAAAATTTGAAGAGGAAGACGTTCAGTTTAAGCCTTATATGGTAGGAAATAATTATGTCAGTGATGTCTAAACGCTATAGCAAAAATAAACGGTCGCTGTGGCAGGTAGGAGACTTGGGTGATGAGACATGAGATGCAAGGCTTTAATGGAAATATAATTTCAATATAGGTGTCGTGTAACGGAAAGTAAACGGTCGCTATGACACGTCTATGAGGAACGGGTTTTAATTAGTCCGCTATAAGCAAGACAAAACTTCTCCTCAAATATTATACTAACATTGTCTAACAAATGTGTCGTGAGTTTTTTACTCGTGTCTGGGACCTGTACGTAGAACAATTTTTCACTCATCTGCTATAAGGAAAACATGTTTTTATTCCTCCTCAATTGTATCCTCATTGGCATATTATCGCTACACTTTCACACCTACAAACTCATTTAATGATTAATTCAATGGATTTCTTAGTAAATAAAGAATAGAACGCAATATATAGGAACAGTCATCTTAATGACTGTCTGCGTGCTTGATACCGGCTTTGTGCCCGACGAAACCTTTAATCCTCTGAAATGCCCTTCGGCCGTTCCAGGGGATTTAAGGTAAGGGCGGTTGGCGGTCAATAAGGTCAATAAGCATTACACGGAAAATTGTTGTACGACAGAAATTAGCACCCCTAAGAATGGAAATTTTGGTGAAAAAAACGGGAAGGATAAAAATAAGCATCCCTAAGACTGTACATTTGAAAATGAAGAAAGTACCTCCAAGAATCACTTCAAAAAATCCACAGACATGCGACAGCAGCCAAATACTGGTTAGGGGATTAAATGCGAAATTAAGAAAAATTAGCCACAAGAATTGATAGCCTCTCAATGCCCTTAAAACGGCATAAAGGCGCCCTATACCCTTAAGCAATAATAAGGGCGCACCCACTGCTCGATCCGCTCGTAAGCAGCCAACGATCTCTCACTCGTTCGGCGGCCAAATCAAGAAACCGTTTCGGAACAACTCAACAGTTGCAGTCGGGCGCCAAGAAGCAGCCCCCACAAACCCAACTTTAACATCTGATTCATTCAATTCGACTCAGTTAAAAGTTTCGAACTGAATACAGTCTTCCCTCTCTAATCGAGCGCGATCCGTTTTGGCCAAAATGTGCTCGATTAGAGAGGGTGCTCGATTAGAGAGGGCCGGATTAGAGAGGGAATTTCCATACAAAAAAATCCATGTCAGCCGAAATGTGCTCGATTAGAGCACATTAGCTAGGTTTTATTCTTACTAAAAAATTTCTAGAAAATTAGTACGAAAATGGAAAATTTTTCGGGAATTATTAAAAATTTGGAATTATGCGGTATTAAATTATTCAATTTGAAACTTTGTTGGAAAAAGGGTCAGAACACACAAACAATGTTAGCAAAATTTTGAGGAAATTTGAAATTTAGGTAAAAATTTTACTTGAAAATTTGAATTTTTGGTGAGAAATTCAGAAATTTTCTCCGCCGCCGCCAATGGCGGCGGCCGGAAAAAAATTTTTGAAAAACAATAGGGGACCCTTTCGTCACTTTTCGGGCCTGACCCCCAAAATATGCTCGATTAGAGGGAATTTCCATACAAAAAAAAAAGGTTTTGGCCAAAGTGCGCTCGATTAGGGAGGGTGCTCGATTAGAGAGGGACCGATTAGAGAGGGAAGACTGTATATGAAATAATTTCCTTTCCAAATTGTTGTAGGGGATCTGTAGCAAAAACGTAATTATAACCCGTCTAGCATTAAAATAGACAATTCTCATACGATTACACATGCAAACATAAATCTTTGTAATTTAGCAAAAGAATGTTACCGGAAGATTGTACGAAACATCCATGGATAGAACTATGTAGAGAAAAGGCTAAAGGAATCAGATCAGTCTCGTCTTCAGTTAGCAAAGATCGAAATTTGGAAGATGGAAAATTCGAAATTTGAAAAGAAAATATAACAAATGTTTTGATCTGAATTTTGCCTTTCTTAATTTATATGAACTATTCTAAATTTTATTGAAACGTTTTTTCAAATGTTTTCTACTCGGCATTTTCTACCTAGCTTAATCAATGAATTAACCTTGCCATAATTGACCTTTTATGTGCATTTATGATCGTGTTTCACTATATCGGTAATAAATTTGATGTTACTGCTTCTATAACAACTTTTTGTGTTCTGTTGTATCTTTAAGAATTTTGAAATTTTATGTTTCTGTACTATTTCGAAAATGCTTTAATTTTTTACAAAGTTAACACAATTTTTCGTGTAGCCAATGACTATTAAATTTGACCAGTTTTATGCTCTAATATAATTTCGGTGTTGAAGGCGCCATATCCCGCTAGTCGTTAGTAGTTAGAAGAACAGTCTCAAGACAGCGGTTGTTTATGTTGCAGTACTAGCTGGAGAAACGTGCTCGACTCTATTGACTTTTGTCCAAATCCAATTCGTTTTTCTCGTCATTCGCTATGAATAGTAAACAGAACACACTGCAACATTGAGGAAAGCGAGAAAGATTCCTAGCGTGGCACGGTATCCGTAGCACCCATTCTTTCTAATTGGCTACTTTCTAGTTGCAATTTTTTTGTCTTACTAGAATATTCTAATGCCATCAAATTACTTTTGTCTTTAAAAAATTTGCCCAATCCATCAAAAATTATTGTATCTAATAGTGTTCGATTTCATTCCCTACGTACCAAAATTTCCTGCATGAAATTGCAAAGAAAGACAAAACTGCAAAATTTTTAGTTTGTAGTCAAAATTTGTGGAATGACAGACAAAATAAGACACCAAAGATAAAAAATTGTGGAATGACAGACAAAATAACACCAAAATCAAAACATATGGCAGAAGACACACAAATACAAAATTTTTAGATTGTAGTCAAAAATTGTGCAATAACAGACAAAATAAGGCACCAAAATCAAAATATATGGCGGAAGCACGGACGTCACTAACTTATATAAGGATTCAAAATTTTCAATAATCTTCACACTAGATAAAGCTGTTTTATTCTACAACTTGGATCCCTTTTTTATGCATTTATTTCATATTTCAAGTATAAGAAAGTACAAGATACTGGTCGGAGGTTTGTCTGTTCTTTCAATTCAAGCAGAAATTTATTCCAATGGTAGTGGTATTGTAGTCAGCCGCTTGGACTACCTGTCCCCATATGCACAGTTTATTGCGTAAAGTCGAGAAGACGATTGCTTTTTTAGTAGACTTAATTTTCTCATAAACATGGAAGGACGCTATCAGAACTAAAATTCGACTTAGAACGTTGTTGTTGACAATTGAGCGTGAGAAAAATGCGGAAACGACTAGTAATTTCTCACGTACAAGTAATTTATTTACCGAACCGTAAAAAGAAATTAAGTGCTTTGAATTTAACGGAGGCCCGCAGCGCGTCACTAAATTTTCATCCCTAAGCCATTGTAAGAGAAGACTAATGCGAGAAGACTTTAATTTAGGCAAAATTATTGAAAATTTGGAAAAGCTCAAAATTTTCCCCAGCGCAGCTATGACGGCCCGGAAAAAATTCATGGGGTATCCCAATGCTTTTTTCTCCCGGCATATGCCCTCTCTATTTGTGACCGATTTTTTAGGTCGCTATAGAGTAATCCCGCTAATCTGCCGCTGTCTGACCGAAATTGATCTTTTTGTATGGAAATTCCCCCGATAACCTGCATGTAATATCTGTTACGTTTAGTGCTTAGGAGGTCCAGGTATTGATTATTACTATTACAATAATTATCTCAACATCATAATAGTACTTTATGCTATGACTATCCAAATTTTGAGTCAAATGATTGGAATTATTTGCTTTGTCATCGGCATGGTACTAAATTCTCTTCTGGTTGTTCTTATGTGCAAAAATCATAGCGCCGTATGTGACAAAAGCTACAAGCCAATTATAATGCAAATATGCATAATGGATATGTTAAGCCTGATTATCTTCACTTTTTATATGCCGGTGAGTTAATTTATTTTAAGCTTCAACTACAATGTTGCGGATTGATTATATCTAACGACCCTAAACCAAACCTGGTTTGCTATGCAGATCTGTAGTATACCGAAATATGGTTCCCAGAATTCAGTCTGAAAGTATTAAAAAATATCCTTGATTTCAGGCATACGTCAGTGCTGAAAATTATGTTATATATTACACGCTTGGCTTCTTCAATAATGCATTCGAAAACGCTCCCATGTTTACTCATATTACTTTCTGTACTTGGTATTTTTTCATGTTTCTATTCGTTTTTTCGCCTTCGGTGCAGTTCTTGTATCGGTATCTCATACTTTGCAGGTATGTTATGCCCAATTTGGCAATTTTTAACTTTGGATTGCATTAGTTCTTTTTTAATGACTTTTCTTAAAATGTTATTTATTAATCGTGAAATATTTTTTAATCTAAGTGGGACTATCTAAGTTTGACCATATGGGACGTATAATGGGTTTTGCCGCAAATCAGAAATAAGAAACAAAAGTCAAAATAACACGCCCGTTGTGTGCCCTTCTGAGGCTAAAGAAATGCTGTAATTTCGATTTTGTCAAAACAAACTCCATACCAAAACATACGAAAACATATTAGCGATATCAAACAAACGTTTCTTTAATTAGAAGGCTATATAAAGAAGCGAACATAGAAATAATGCAGCGGCAATTGGAGTGTACATTTTGCCAATACAAATAAATGATGACTTTAATTTAGTCATAAAAATTTTAGTAATCATTTTATAGTCATCATTTACTAGAAAAAGCACCGCTGCTATCGCAGCGTCCCGCCCCGAAAAAAATTATTTTGTCGAAAAATTCTCTAAAAAATTTTGTCTAAATTTTTTTTAAATCTGTTTCAGCACATCCGTACGAACATTTTAAGCTATCACTTGCCCGAAAATGAGCAGTGGAAGGGGTCCAAATGCCAGTGGACGCACGCAGTCACGCAGAGACAGACACCGGCTTCTTATTGGGACATTGCAAAAATAACCGGACTGCCAAGTCAGACACAGCCGGTCAGACACAGCCCGTTTACCCACGTTTCACGTGGGTAATCCCCAAATCTGATATTGCTAACTCCCTCTAAAATACGATTCAAGAGGGGGTTACCAATATCAGATTTGCGCTAGCCCCCTTCTATACCCCTCTTCCGAATAAATAATTTTCAAATTTCGCACCATTTTGCTGCTTGTGTCTGACTTGGCAGTCCGGTTATTTTTGCAATGCCCCAATAGTAAAGTAACACTAGCTGTGCTCGCTGCCTCTCTCGCGGCGGCCAGCGCCGAAAACCCCCGAAAAAAAATTTTTGTCTAAAAAATTTTGTCTATATTTTGTCTAAATTTTTTGAAAATCTGTATCAGCACATGCGTACGAACATTTTAAGCTTTCACTTCCCCGGAAATAAACAGTGGAAGGGGTCCAAATGCCAGTGGACGCACGGACGGACGGACGCAGGGACACTGGATTCTTAGTAAAGTAACATTTGCGTTGGAAAAATGTACATTCAAATTGCCGCCGCATTATTTCTGTTTTCGCTTCTTTATATAGCCTTCTAATTAAAGAAACGTTTGTTTGATATCGCTTATACGAATTATGACATGCATGGGGCCTATATTTCTAACTCAACGAAATTGTTTTCCCACATTTCTACCAAACTGCTTTTTTATTATTTTTTATTACCACTACTTTATTTTCAGAGGTATTAATTCTTTAAGAGATCCACTAAGAAACTATCGACATCCAGGGCATTCAAATTAATAAATCCCGAACCTAAGTGCTAAGGACATATTTTTATAAATCGCTATATGAATTTGTTTGTACATTATTAGACATAAAAATTAAGCTAAGGTATTTGAAAAGATAGGACGTAAAACGCAGTGGCGCAAAATCAAACCTTTGTGATATAAGATCCGATCCCGTAGCATATCGTTAATCATCTTATAGAGAATGGAAGCCATCTTATCGACTTTACACAGGACTTTATTTCGTGATTGTTTTGCTTCTCTTATTCTACTCTATACTAATCAACGGTGAAACAGTCTATGTTTCTCGGACTTCCAATGCTCTATATCAAGGCCACATTTTTACTGACAATCCGAGAAATATGGATTTGTTGGTTACTACTGTAGGTATTTTGAGTTTAGATACTCTTTGATGAAGTATAGAGATATTTTGTTTTAAGAGTGATTCATCTGGACTATGGCCTATGATAGTTTTGGGCATAGTTGAAGTTATTCCGCTCAGCATTACCGTAGTATGTGGAATCAAAATATGGATGCATTTTCGACGGCAATTTAGACTTGTTTCAAACTCAAACAAAAGTAATCAGATGTTGCAAAGGCAGGCCAACTATGCTCTATTTATACAGGTAAATGTATTCTCATTCGAACTACTCTCAATAGGAAAAATTAACACACCAAGGTTTTCGATACACTATACCTTATAATGTAGATTACTAAAAATTGATGTGATGAAAGCGAAAATTTTAGCTAAAATTTCAAATCTTTCAGGGTGGCATGCCAGTTATCGCAAATTTGGTGACATTATTTCTGGGCATTTTCTTGGATATGGAAGAGGAATATATGAGCTTTCTGCTTAACTTTCTCCAAATAGTGATTATGGTCGTAAATCCTCTGCTCACGATGCTTCTGGTAGACTCATATCGGCGAGCCATTCTCAGCCTTTTTTTGCGCAAACATACCAATGTTAACGTTTTGACACCTGTTACGCAAGGTCATGGTAATAAAAATGCGACATTTGTAGATGCATAGGAATTTATTACGTGCGGATTTATTGTAGTTCGTAAAATTAATAATAAATTTTTCCGGTCCGGCTCAAAATCCCGATGCAAGTCTGTCTTTTTTAATACTGGTCAGATCTTTTTTGAACCGGTTTTGGGTCAACTGTTGCCTCCCAGCTATACACAGTACCAATTTTCATAATATTGGTTTGGCAACAAAGTCTTTGCTGTTTTTTTAAACAAATATGCCGTAAATGGTTATGCGGGAGGTTCTTTTCGGAAATCGATATTTGTAGTAAAATTATAAGACAAACAAGAATTTTCCACATAATTGGAAAGGGTTACAGCTACGCTTATCAAATGCACAAACATTGCCCGGCCGATCATTGAATGTTGAGGAGAATGATAAGAACAAACAATCCGCAAAGGCTTTGTTGCCAAACCAATATTGTGTTCTCATAATAACAATTCTCTAAAAGCAGTGTAAAGATGCTATGATCTATCATTATTTTTGGTTATATTGTTATGTTGTATGAACGTTTACTCTTGCGAGCTCGATTTGATAATTTTTATCCAATTTTTAATTTATAGCGAGTAACTTCGTGAGTTTTTATGATTTTACACATCGATTTGCTTTCGAAAGAAAAACCCTGAAACGTATTGACCTCTTCCTCCATCGGCCAAATGGCGGGTTTCAAAATTAGTTGGTTTGAAGCGCGTTAGCATTATGCTCTTATCTAGCTAGTATTATGCTTTATCAAATCCACAAACACATTTGTTGATAAGTTAAGTAAAATCAATCATCTAAAATTTATTGAACTTAGTATTTTATCCCATAGGACACCCGCGGCCTGCGCTGCGGGCCGCCCGCGGCTTGACCGCGGAACTGCCCCAACTCCTTTATGTTCTTTGCGGACTAAAAGAATGCTGGTGTGGGGAGCGGCAGAGAAAGAAAGAAACACTCTCCCACTCTTCACCATAGTGGGGAAATTCGGCTAATTCAAAGGAAGGCTTTGCAGAAGCTTTGCAAAAATTTACTTAGAACCTTTCTAAAAATTTCAAATAATCGGTAGTCCCAAGCGGATCGGTCTGCAATAAATTTCTGCATAGCTTCTGCAAAGCCTTCCTTTGAATTAGCCGAATTTCCCCACCATGCCCTTCGCTGAGAAGAAGGGAAAATCTGAAAGAAGAAGGGCAGAGCCAGACGGCAGGAAAACGACGAAATAGTGTGCATTTTTTGAAACTTTGATGAGTCATAACTCTCGATAGAAGCGCGTGCCCCCCTTGAAACCGGTACCAATCGTCTTGTCTCGCCGAGAGGAAGCGATTGACGTATCACACGCCCAAATCCGAGCGCAGCGTGAAAAGTTCTATTCAACACGGACGGACACAGTGCGCCTTAGAGGGACTCGAAGTGAACATTTTTTGCTTCGTTTTCAACTTTTTTGATGGTAAAGAGAAATTATAGCACTGATGAATCCGAACTGAGAATCTATTGAATTTAACAAGCCAGACCAGACTGGTCAGCCAGTCTATCCTCCAAGTCTGAAAATAAAACCTCGCTAATTCTACGCCCGCCAGCGTAAACAAGTCAATTTCAACGGAGGCAATTTGAAGCGTGAATAAAAGAAGGGCGAGGTGTTTACCATTTTGTGGAGATGCGGAGATGTGGAGATGGAGAGAGCCGTCTGGGCTGTCTCCATCTCCACAAAATGGTAAACACCTCGCCCTTCTTTTATTTACGCTTCAAATTGCCGCCGCTGTTTTTGTGACTTGTTTACAATTGCGTAATGGGCTGGCGTAGAATTAGCGAGGTTTTATTTTTAGACTTTGGGTATACTATCAATCAGCTACTATCAATCATGAGATGAATTTTAGATCATCAGCAATTTATTTCAACAATCCCTGCTATCAATTCATCGGTCAAATTCGAGCCTGCCGGCCTTAATGATATGGACACATCGGAAGTGGTAATCCTGGGCGAGGTGCATGTCAGAGAAAGTCAGACTAAGTCAAAAAGTAAACCACAAGGTAAATCAGTTTTTCGTTGTTATTTAACCGATCTGAACTTTTAGAAATCCAAGAGTCCAATGACGAAGACATTGTGTTTCTGGGACAAAAAGGGACTGTGCCTAAGACGAAATCGACCAAAAAGAAGATTAATTTCTTGGAGGTATGTATTTGCTTATTCTTACGAAGAAGAGCGCATACTAATTGGATCAAATTCCCATTAGATTTGGTTAGGTAACAAGAAGAAGCCTAAAATACAACTTTCTTTACATTCTTATCATAAAGTTTACTACTTAAGAATTCCAAAGGAAATTCTTTTACTGAAAAATTTTCTTTTGCTTGTAACAACGCTACTTCATTTCCTTCTCTGGAGTAAAAAGCGTGTTGCATTAATCGTTCCAGTTTTAGCAGCAAGTACAATCTGATAGTGATCGCAATTTACAATACATTGGATTCGGTAACAATGGAGTCATTAATCCAGGAGTTCCGTCAAGGTAAAATTATTTTTGAATACATTCCTTTACATTTTATGCTATGTCTACGCAAGTGGGGGAAAGGGGGAGGGGATTTTGTATTTTTCTATCGCTTTTACTGCACAAAAATACTCTCTCATTCCCCCGGCCAATCCCCCGGCGGATTCGCTTTGTGTAATGGTGAAAAATCAAATCGATTTGATTTTCTAGAACAAAGGAGTTTGTTTTGGAATAACAAAAATGAAATTGTCTTCTCTGCACAGAGCATTATCGCACAGACATCATTTTTGGTTGTGTATGTCATTGTGTATGTCGACAAAGACATGTTTTATGTCTGCTTTACAACGCTTTTTCTTCGGGGGATTGGACGAGAGAGTACAGCGCTGTGATTAAACTATAAGAAATATACAAAATCCCCCGGGGGAATCCCCACGTGCGTAGACCTAGTGTTACACTTCTCCGTTATGAGGAACCATCAACACGTGGAATTTTATACCGCGTTTCTACCAATACATTTTAAGATATTTACTACCACCACCACTTATACCACCAATTCCAAGCACGCCAATTCCATCTGCAACTCGAATACACGTAAAGGGCATTTGCATGAGTTCGTCAAATGCGCGTAAAAATGCGATGAAGTATTTAAGTAGCTATTTTGGGTCATTTGGCGCCGTCAAGAGTGTAAGAACTTAATTTTTGGTGTAAGAACGTAATTTCGGTGGTTTTGTACCCGAAGCATTTATTGAGATTTACTCGAAACATACGAAAAAGCGACCTCAGATTATTGGCTCAAGTTTATTCCAGTTTAGATCAAATAAATAGAATGTATTTCCAATTTACTTTTTGTTGTAATATAGCAATTAATTTAGATTGATTTTGATATTGCCTCTTGTGGCGCAATTATAAAATAAAAAACCTGAAACAGACAGTTGCTTACACAAGAACCACCATACAATATGTGGAAAATGAATCAATCATAAAATGATGCTTCGTTTAGGTTTGCTTTGACACTCAAGGTGCGATTATATCGTTCGAGAACCCTGCCGCAGCTGACCTTAGCTTGCAACAGAACCACCATACAATCTGTGAAAATGTCTGTGAAGTGAAAAGGGCAAAAGCCACGAAATGTGAAAAGAGGCAAATGAGAAAAGCTATACAGAAAGCTGTGGCTGCTTCGCAAGATCAACTTGGGCAGTCAACAGCAACTGTCCGAACCGCCCTTAACTTATCGACAGATGCTCCACCACACACGTCTCTAACAATCACGCCAAATTCAACCCAGCATCTATCTGCAACACGTATTAACGTAAAGGGCATTTGCATGAGTTGGTCAACAGAGCGTATACACGTAGAGGAGCGTATATACGCAAAGGAGTATTTAAGGAGCTACTTTGGGGTATTTGGCGCCGTCAAGAATGTAAGACCTTACGTAATTTCGTTGTATTTATGTAGTCGAAACATTTCCCACAATTTTTTTATACCGGAGTCTGTAACTGCCGGAATTTGTTTTTCCTGTGAGTAGGAAAAAGCGACCATGAACGATAGGTCAGTGTCGAACTTCCTCGTATTACTGGCCCGGGTTTATCCAATTTCGATAAAATAATAAAGTGTTGTATTTTCCGCCACAATTTAAATCTCATTCAAACGAATTCTAAATGCTCGGAAGCAATTGTTGAAATTTTAATCCTTTTTGAATGTACATTACTTTTCCATAGATCAAACAAAGCCAAGAATCGAAATTTAGACTGATTTAAAATCGAGCAATTTTAAAATGCGTCAATCATTAGAGGGCATACTGTGACTGGCGCATTCCTTAATTGTGCCAATTCTTAGCCTTTTTTGTATTATACAGGAAAAACAGAGTTCAATAATAATAAAATTAATTGTTAAATTAATAACAAAATGACTGTGTAATTGATTTAGGTCCATGCTGACCCGCATCATGCGACTATAAAGTTCGAAAACCCTGCCGCAGCTGACCTTAGCTTGCAACAGAACCTCCATACAATCTGTGGAAATATTTTAGAAGTGAAAAGGGCAAAAGCGTCGAAAAGAGAAAAGAAGCAAATGGAAGCAACTCTAGACAAAAACGTGCCAGCTCCGCAAGCTCGTCCTGGACCTTCAACAGCAACTGCCCGAACCACCCTCAACATCTCACCTCTTTGTGCGGTACCAAATGAGTCGAATTCTGGTGTTGTGTGCCCTTCTGAGTCTAAAGAAACGTTGTCATGTCTCCTGAACGGAGTTCGAATCTGCAAATGAAGCTAGCAAAAAAAGAGTGTGTATGTATTGTTGGTTGAATATAGTGTTGGAATTCCTTCCGACGAGAATTTTTACTCTCTCTTTATTCAACAACTTCTCTCATTGCTATTTTGATTTTGTCGACACGGACTCCATACCAAACATACGAATTGTGACAGGCCTGGGGCCTATGTTTCTGATTCAATGAAATTGTTTTCCCACATTTCTACACAACCGTTTATTATAAATAAATTCAATTCCATAATGGAATTGAATTTATTTATAATAAACGGTTGTGTAGATATGGAATTTCCATATCAAGTCTTGTTTTTGAAATTTTAAGCCTTCATTGCAGTTTGTCGTATCAACAGTTTTATGTAATGCATTACTAAATTCCTAAATCTTTTTTTTTCCCAGCATACACAGCATGCTGGGAAAATAGTAAGGGACCGCTCTTACAAGAAATGGCTAAAATTGTCGTCTGAGCTCATGCGACTTCCTTTGTTTTCACGGCCCTCTCATACAGAATAACAGAAAGACACACTTTCACAAAAGATTCACAAAATGAAATAGGTTAAGCCGGGAATCACGGAAGTGAACAAATGATCTTTACTTAAAGGACCATGCTACCCTTTGTTTATGACTGCGTTATTCGGATCCATGCTATTTATTTTTCAATTGCAGCTATAAGTTTTGACGCAAAATTTTATCGGAAAATTACTGTTTCAGAAATGTAACGTCCATAAGGCTTTTCGTATCTCATATTATTTTTAACGTAAGAGTACTCTCAATGGAGGAGAGGGGTTAATTGTCTCAATAAGACCCCATATTCGGATTTGAGTCTTCTCTTTTTGTACCTGACGTTTTCGCCGTGCTATTTCTGTTTTAGATCAGTTTGGACTTTAGCGGTACTCTAGTACATTTTCTTGCTTTATGACATTATTTTCCTCAATCAGTCAAGTGAACGGGATTATATTCTTTGTCAGTGGCTTCCTATTGAACGTCCTAATTACAAGAATGATATGCAGAAGCGGTAATCGAATGTCTGACAGAGGATACAAACCCATTTTGTTACAAGTGTGTATAACGGACCTCTTCAACTTGGCTATTACGTTCGTTTATATGCCAGTAAGTTGATCTGCTATTACAAGTTATTTTAAATTTTGGCATTATATGACACTTTTCTACATGTTTTTTCGGCAAAATACGCGAAAATGTTGAATTTTGGCATTTCTGCCATATTTTGAATGAGCATAACAGTAATGCTTTATTTACTTTGTAAACTGTAATTAGTTTCAAATTTGTCAATTATTAAATTCTAAACCAACTCTTCAAGTGATATATTTTCGTTAAACGGACCGAAATGGGTTAAATTCAATGATTAATCATATCGCTGTTTAGGTTTATGTTGTTGTTGGAGATTATTCGCTTTGCTATTCCACCGGCTTCTTCAATCACGTCTTTCGAGACGCTCCCGTGTTTACAATGCTCACTTTCAGAACATGGTTCTTTTTCCACTTCTTGACCGTTTGTTCACCAACAGTGCAGTTCTTGTATCGATATCTTATAATATGCAGGTACACTATTGCAAAACGTTATTTTAAAACACAATTTCTGCTTACCTTAGCTAGCTGTAAATATGAGGAAGGTAGCTTTGGGGGGAGTTACACTTGGGGGGGGGACAGTTGGGGGGGATCACTTGGGGGGAGTTACAGTTGGGGGAGTTACACTTGGGGGGAGTTAGCGTTGTGGGGTTTTACCCAAAACCCCCAAGTGTAACTCCCCCCAAGTGTAACTCCCCCAACTGTATCTCCCCCAAGTGTACCCCCCCCAAAGTGTAACTCCCCCCAACTGTAACTCCCCCCAACTGGTATTGCCATAGTAATTTTGAAAAACCTATAAAAAGTACCCAAAATTACCATAAAAGTACCTTATATGGTAATTTTTCGTGCAGAATTCAACTCTCATTCTCCCAAATGCTACTGCCATTGTGTTTTTAATATTTCATTCCAATTTCTATGTATTGTATTGAACAAACTAACTTTTATTTTTGACCAGATCATAACTATAACTGATGTAAAAGAAATCAAAAATTTTTAACTATATTGTAAATGCATTATTGACTATCTTCGTCCGATTCACTCTCTTCGAGCTCGATGCTTGACTCCATTCCGCGGTAATTCTCATCCAATGGTTCATCGTTCTCTTCTTCATCGTTCTCTTCTTCAATGATCTCTTCATCAGATATCTCGGGATCCTCCGTCCCAGTCTCAGCAATACGTCTTTTGTTGTTTTCTGAAACCGATAAAATACATTTTCTAGTTGAATTTTCGAATACTTATTTCAATACAGAATTATGTTAGATTTAAATGTCAAAACTTTACCTGAATTGCCCATATGTGCTCCAACGACAACCAGATACTGGCCAAGTTTCGCGGTATTTACGCTTTCCATAGAGCTGTTGTGTGAGGCGTCGAATATGCCTTCTAAATCGTCATCCTGCAGTTGTCGCTTGGCCTCTTCGATCTCAGCTGCGTTCAATCGATACTCCTCTTTGAGATGCACGGGAATTTCTTTGCCTATAACATTAATTATTGAATGACACAGTAAGGAAGATTCTAAAGTTCACTAACCCCGAATTACATCCTCGCAAATAAGTACTTCCATATTGTGTAGATCCCTGAAATCGGTAATCCAGGTGCCAAGCGCGACCTTCTTCGAACGGAAATGATGTACCAAATTGGCGTGATAAGACTCAGCTACGTTTGTTGTTTTGGGGGCTTCTGCCGGAAGATCAAATAGAGAGAAAAACGATCGATCCAACTTGAGCCAATAATCTCTGCAAATAAATACCTACTCTTTTTTTGTAATTAATTAATTGCTTACCTTATGTATTGCAACCACTGATTCAATTTCAAGCTGAGTTCTGCTTCCTCCTGTCCAAACAGCTTGACGATCCAATTTTGAACACAATCAACAGCTTCTTCACATCTGTCTGCTGGCACATGAATAATGGCTCCCACCATTCGAACCAGTGTAAAGACATGGTCATTATGCTGATAAGCATTACGCAGACCAAGTGTTCCGAGCTGAAATTAAAGCATTTTGAATTTAAGTTAAATTATTTGGCAGTTTGAAGTTTAAGTTAAAGTATTTGTGCAGTTATTTTGAATTAATTTGAAGAATTTATTGAAATTTAACCTTACTTTTCTGTGTACAGCCTGCTTAAAGTGAAACGAGCATAATTTCACTGGTTTTTGGAATACGCTGCGGAAAGTCTTCCACGAAGCAGGTTCTTGGTCGAAAAAAGTGAATTTGGCATTGAGCGCCCATCCATGGCTTTGTAATTCTTCTCGGACTAAATATACAAACAGAAATAATAATAACTAAAAATTACTCTTGATAACTAAAAAATATCAAAAATATAACAAATCTATATTAGATATATAGCCATACGCTAACACAATTATATAACTACAGCGCTACTTTGAATAAAGTATTGAAAGTGGAAATTGGAATGAAATATTAAAAACACAATGGCAGTAGCATTTGGGAGAATGAGAGTTGAATTCTGCACGAAAAATTACCATATAAGGTACTTTTATGGTAATTTTGGGTACTTTTTATAGGTTTTTCAAAATTACTATGGCAATACCAGTTGGGGGGAGTTACAGTTGGGGGGAGTTACACTTGGGGGAGTTACAGTTGGGGGAATTACACTTGGGGGGAGCTACAGTTGGGGGAGTTACACTTGGGGGGAGTTACACTTGGGGGGAGTTACAGTTGGGGGAGTTACACTTGGGGGAGTTACACTTGGGGGGTTTTGGGTAAACCCCCCCACCCCTAACTCCCCCCAAGGGTAACTCCCCCCAACTGTACCCCCCCAAGTGTAACCCCCCCCAACTGTCCCCCTAAGTGTAACTCCCACCAAGTGTCCTTACCCCGTAAATATTTGCCGTAGAATTGGCACAGTACAATTCTGATCGATACTCTCATTTAATTTCCCAAGCAAACTTCATTTTTCCTAGGAAATACTCAAAATTTTTCCAGAGAATGGGTGCCATCGAACCGGCTTTACGCTGCCCTTCTTGCGGCAGTCGTTATACTATTGCTCATCTATTCTCTGATGTCAAGTCTTATAGGCGTAGTAGTTTACATTCCACACTGCTCTAATATGCTTTATCAAGAATTTATTCATACTCCAAATCCATCAAACGTTGATCTGCTATTAATAACGGTGGGCTTTTTAGGGAATTTTCAATTCTGGCTCGGAGAACAGAGAAGAAAGAGATTAGGGATCTCTAACGTTCTAGCTGCACTAAATCCTAGCAGAAAAGGATCAGGAAGAAAGCAGCTAATATATAAATCTCCAGCCAAACCAAAACAGCAGGTCGGCGCCACCCTTTTCCACTCAAAAGCTCTGGCTTATCAAAGCTATGACACTACTCACCCCCTCCTCCTCCCCTATTAGATAGCGGTGTACTGAATTGGTACGGGAGGTTAGAGATAAAGCACCCCTGAGGTATGCTTTGGATGAAAAATAGATAATCTTAAAATTTCTTTCTATATATTTTTTTGCTCAAGAAAACATCTACTTCCCAATGGTTAGCTCTAGTCCTTGTAATGGGCGTAATCCTTGAATATGTCATAGTCGTGGCTTGTGGATTTAAAATATGGCTGCATTTACGACGCCATTTTCAAGCTCTATCCGACTCAAATGGAAGTAATCGGCAATTACAAAGGCAAATCAATTATGTCTTGCTTGTACAGGTAATATAAACACTCGTTTAAAAATAGTACTAATAAAAGCTGTTTCAAAACGAGAAAAGATATCCCCCAAGTAAGCTAAAGCTGTGATCCGTGCGTGCGTGCGAACCTGGCGGTTAGACCCCTTGCACGGCTGATTTCTAGGCAAGTGATAGTTTAAAATGTTCGTATGGATGAGCTCAGTATGTTTCTACAAAAATTTAGACCAAATGTAGACAAAATTTAGACAAACATTTTTTAGACAAAACTTTTACTAGTGCTTATTTTTGTCGGTCCGTCAAGTTTTTTTCCGGTAAGGTCATTCTATCCAGTGCTAATTTTTTCGGTCAGTCAGGTTTTTTTTTTGCTACCCCATAAACATTGCGAGACGCCGGAGGTGGCGAGCCAGTCCTGTGGTCGGGCGCGGAGCGCCCGACCCTCTCCCTTGGAATGTGAGGGAACTTAGAGCATATAGGTATGCATGTAGACTAAATTTTAACCAGGCTCCCATAGGGAGTCCCTGAAGCTAGTATTGAATTATTTCAGTACTTGCGACATATGGTGCCTTCGGCACCGAAGTTATATTACATGTCCTTCAGTCGGGCCTGCGGCGCTCACTCGCCTTAATTTCCCCAAAAATTTTGGACATAAGTGTTACACACAGAGAAAATGCTTTCCGTCCGGACGCGGAACAGCCAGCCAAGTTGGCCGATTACTATATAAAGGATTATTAAGCCTCACAAAAAGCTAGATAAAATACCATCCGAAACTTGACGATGAAAGAAAAATTGACGAAAAAAATTTAGTGTGTTAAAGCGATAAGCGAGTTTGAATTTCTTTTCCTTTCATCATCATTGGCTCCAACTTTGATGGTTTTGCCTTAAAACTATCTTTTACATTTAGGCACTCTTGCCTGTGCTTGGCCTTTTGTTACCTGTGTGCATTAACCTGTTTGGAAGTATATTGAGAGCTGATGTTACTAGTATGCCTCTCATTTTCCAGTGTGCCTCATTTTGGATTATGAGTGCGAATCCACTGTTCACAATTTCGCTCATTGAATCATACCGTAGCACGATTCTTGGATGTTGCTCACCAAATTCAAGGACGACTTCCACTACAATTCTAAAAGCTGTCGACATTAGCGCTTCACCATGATCATTGGCAAAATGTTTAAAATTTGCAAATACAGTCATTGGGGCAATCAAAAACATGGAAATAAATTTCATTGCGGTTTTCAACGGGATTTCAACCTGGCTCGAAATCTGCAATTGAAATGTTTCATAATATGATAAATCCCATTTTGCATTGAATTACAGTGCGGCCGCAAAGCCAAAGTCGTAATTTGAACAAAGCAAAATTTCGGCACGTGTTTTCGGAGGTGTGGAAAATTTTGGAACCTATATAAGAAACAATTTTCTTTCGATTTTACTTAAAACAACAGTCTGCGGTCTGAAAACACCGCTGATAACACAATGACAAACTTAGACTACCTGAATGGAAAATTTCGTTTCAACAGGTACAAAGAGGAATTCAGTTGCACTTTGAAAGTCGCAAGTTCTGCTTATCATTTGCATGCAATCCTTTCTTAAGTTAGATTTACAATCATGGGATTGATGTGTGATGAAAAATGATGACAATTATTTTTACAGAGTTTGCCCCCACCCTATAAAAAATCTGTAAAACCGATAGGAAACTATGTAAAATGTTGGGATAGACTCATCAATGCCATATTTACGACTCACAGAGTGAAAACAACACCAAAAATGGACATTAATAATCGGCCAAAATTTGATGTGAGGTTACCCAAAACGAAATAGTACGCAAGATTTGTCATCAAATCAAATCTAAAATATGTTTGATTTTTTGAAATTTTATTTATAAATTTACACAAAATAAAACTCAAAATTACATTTTCATGAATAATTCTGTCTGAATTCACTATTAATTATCTTCAACGCATTTAGTAGTTGCAATGTATTCATAGCTAGCACGTGAGGTTTTTGTATGTCACTAAAGAGGCTTTTTCATGTCACTGATTTACAACAATGCCTGCCAAATTCGAACAATACTTATGGATTTAGCCTTTATAAGAGGGTCAGATTCGGCTTTCTTTCAAGTGAACAGGCCTAAGCCGAAAAGGGTTGTTAAAGAACACAAAATGCCAAATCAGTGATAAAAAGAGAGCCACTTCAGTGACAAGAATAACCTTTTCATCAGCTAGCTGACTCATTTACTCGTTTAAAGTTCTCTGTGCCGTTTTGTTCGAACTCGTCATTTATTTGAGTATATAGAAATTACAATCTTCAAATATAGCGCAACAAATGTTATGAGGGAAGCAGTCAGAATACTCCCTTTGGTCAAAATCCCCGCGGTGAAAATCCTCCCGGTCATAATAAACCCATTCTCAAAAAATCATATAAAATGGCCAAAAAGCATGAAAAGGCTCATTTTTTTGCTGAATTCATCCCAATTTTCAGGTTTTAGGCTGAACAACCCTTATAAGAGCATAACCAAGTACTTAGGCTTAGGTTAGGCTTAAAAGGGACTTAATCTTGGGCTTAAGCCCCCGAACCACCCTTACATTACCTTATACGTGGCTTTAGGCTTAGAAACTCTGTGCTGTACGAATTCAGCGAAAAAAATGAGCCAGGAATGCTTTTTGGTCATTTTTATATGATTTTTTGAAAATGTGGCTTATGACGGGGTGCATTTTGACCTTGGGATCAGTGGCGCACCCAGAAACTGTGCTCTGATTTGGTCTCTTCTATACTACGTGCTATTTCTCTGTTAAAGCCAAAAAAAGCGGGACACCGTCAGACACAACAATGGTTAAACATAGCTTAGAAAAGAAGCTAAAGAAATTTCTAGAGCTTCTTTCGCTTTTGTATAATTATCTATGTTTATCATTGTTGTGTCTGCCGGTGTCCCGCTTTTTTTGGCTTTAACAAAGAAATAGCACGCAGTGTAGAAGAGACCAAATCAGAGCACAGAGTTTCTGGGGATTTTGACCTAGTCTCACGTTATCGTCCTGCACATTTTAAGATTACGATGTGGCATTGGTTTTATCGGAAATCGCGGAAGATCCGTTGGGCCACATGGCATTTTCTGCAGAACTGACGGAGGCACTACGTTGGCCACATGACACAAAACGAATGGTGGCTTGTCGAAAGCATCGAAAGCATATAATAGTTGTCAAAGGATTGAAAAGCGAAATGGAAGAGAGACAAATTGTCATCATAGCGGAGATTTGTCCTGGACATAGTTGAAATGCAATAGTGGCCATAAAGTAAAACACAGGAATGCTTGTGGTGAACAAAGGGCAAATTGCCTGAAATTTACATAAATAGATGCAGTGCAGTTTTTAATATTTATAGGTGTTCCTTTATGTCGCGGATACAAATTTTGATCTCAAATGACGCATTTTCATCGAGAAATGCAACGAAACTGCTGACGCGCCCGCCACTTTGCCTGGAAGTCGGTCAAGACCGGCGTACGCGTCATAACACATAAAGGCTCTCACCACATCTGCTAAGTGGCGCACGCGTCGTAGTAGAACTCGATGCTTGGTAGGAGGAAAGCCAGACAGTTTGAGATAACTATTTTTCAGAACTAGGGCTGCGGCTACAATTCTTTAACTGTAAAGTTCGAAAAATGTTGTGATCCTTATAGTTAAAATTGTCAGTTAATACAGTCAGCATTCTTAGGGGTGCATATTTTTGAAAAGTACCTATTTAGGGTAACTTTTTGCGGGTAATCCGAATTTGAGGTCTAAAGTTACCTAAATGTACCTACATCTAAGTAAAATTTAGACAGAAAATTTTCCCAGTTCATTCTTATTTTTCGTATCTGTCCAAAAATTTCGGAAAGTGCATTCTTACCAGTGCTTATTATCTTACCCCATAAAAATTCCGAGCCAGTCCTGTGGTCGGGTGCAGTTTGGAATGTGAGGGAACTTAGAACATAGGCATACATCAGGGATGCATCCGGGATTTCGAAAAGCCGAACCGGATACCGGATAGTAAAAAAAAGCCGGACCGGATACCGGATAGTGCAAAAACACCGGATATTGACCGGATACCGGATATCCGGATAACCGGATATTTCAATTTTTGGCGCCAAATTTGAAAATTTTTTCCAATTTTGACCTTAATTTGCAAAAAGTTTACCTAAATGGGTGCTTTTTGTTTCCTTTTTATTACAAATGTGCAAGATTAGGATAAACGTTGTAAAAATTCGAGTATTTGAACAACTTTTAGCTACTTTGTGGCTATTTTATTGCAATATATGAGCAATTTTAATCAATTTTACCACTATTTGTTGACAAATTAAACGTTTTCACACTTTTTGCCCGTTAACTTAACGACTTCATTGGGGTTCCAATATAGGAACTATAATAATTTTTGAAAATTGGGAAGAATAGAGTCAATTTTCATTGAAAAATGTGAAAAATGCGTTACCGAATTGCTGCTACCAATCTGCAAAAATTATGTGAAAATAGCGCCGCAGGTGAAACTGTTTGAAATGGTAAGCTTATTTGGCAAAAATTTCGCTTAAAAAATTAATTCATACTAATTAATAATAAATTTTACAGGCCTCCGCCATTGCCTGATAAAAATTTTTCAATAAATATTGAGAATTTCAATCTAAAAATTTATTTCAATGATTTACTATAGTCAATTTTTAAAGAGAGAGCCAATTTTTTCCAAAAAATTTGCCTGCGGCGCTTTTTTTCCGCGACTTTTCCCATATATCTAGGATTTGACTACATTTTGAAAATAAGCACCCCTAAAAATGCACTGGAAAATGGGTAACGGACACCCCGACAGCAGCGAAATACTAGTATAGAATTGTGCCTACATTAGTGTATTTTGCCAGAAATATAGAAAAATTCAAAAAATACCGGATGCAGCCCTGGTGTGTACTGTTGAGCTGTCTTTTTTAATATCCTTTTCATAGTTAATCTGGTTCAAAATTTTTTGAAAAAATTGGTTTTCTCTTTAAAAATTGACTAAAATTTCTAATTGAACCAAGTTATAAGATTGAAATTTTTGAATATTTATTGAAAAGTTCATAAATTTTCAGCACAAAATTTTGAAAAAACAATGAGGCAAACTACAAAGCTAAGCAGAAAACAGCGCCGCAGGCGTAAATTTGTTGAAATATCAAACTTGTTTGCCAAAAATTGACTTTGAAAAATGTTGTAAATCTTTCGAATTAATCTGGAAGTATAAATGCATCAAATTATAAAATGCTAAAATTGTATTACTGAAAAAGATATAGAAAAGAATGAGTTTTAACGAAATAAAATTAGTTTAATTTGGTAAAACAGAGAAATAGAATGGAAAAGATACAAGAAAAAATAACGCCGCAGGCGAAATTTTTTTTTGAAAAATTACGCTGTATGCCAAAAATTGACACCGAAAATTTTGAATATTATACGGAATTTAAAAAAATTTTCGCCTGCGGCGCTGACTGCATTCTTAGGGGTGCTTGTTAATATCCGGTGCATCCGGCGGACCCCCCTAATATCCGGAAACCGGATACCGGATGCAGCCCTGGCATACATGTATACAAAATTTTTAATCGGACTCCCGTAGGGAGTCCCAAGCCGATAGTACTTATGTGTTTCACACCGCAACTTACCATGGCCAGAAGAGCCCTTTGAAATTCCTTGTGCATTCTTTGTGCGTTGCCATGAGAAAAATCGCCAAGTGGCATAAAAATTTTGTCAATTCTTTTCTCGCACCAGATCACAATAATAATGCTTGCGCAGCTTGTTGTCGTCCAAAGTATCACGTAAGCAATCATTCTCCATTCTTTCTAAAGTCAAAATTTATAGTCTGAGCCCAGGACGAGGATGGAAAAATAAATATAATTACAATATGCCCTCCCATTATGAATCCGTTTTTCTGATTTGTCCAATTGTTTAAGTCCAGAACATAGAATCCTATCGACTGATAATCGTCACGCACTTGACAAAAGCCCAGCACGACCACAAGTGCAACAGCGGAATAAGAGACTGTAACAACGGTTATCAAGATATTGGTTTCTGCTGACGTCGAGCTAAAACAAGTTCGCTTCTATTATGACGTCTTCTAATACAACCCCTTCGAACACATTTCGTCCGGAATTTTTGTATAAATATCCCTCTCTAATATGGCTTAACAAAAGGGGTTAACAAAAACTACATTTTTATGAAAGTTAACTCTCTAATCCGACATAGCGCATTTTCCAACTAAACTTCAAAAAATTTCAAACTTTTTAGCTTAAATTCGAATTTTATCAAATCATTTTTTTTATTTTCCAAACTATTTTGCAAAATATTGACAAAGTTTCCAAAAATTCAGTCAAATAATCGTATTCATGCCAAAAATTTGAAACTCCAATACTACATCAAAGAGGTCACACGCTATTTCAAATGTCCTAAGTGTTATCGACTGAAAAGGATGGCGAAATGTTTTATATAAAACTTATCTGTTTTTGCACAGCAGCCGATACCTATAGAAAAACTGGACTGGGATCCATATAATATTAGTGTGAAGTGTAAACAGATAAAATGTCATAGAGAATGAATCAAAAAATGGTGATCGGCCGGCGAAGAAGCCATTTAATACCGTAATAGTATAGCCTTCGCCTGTCAATCCTACCTAAAATTAGGAGAAAAGATCATGTATCGATTATTTTATTATACAATTTGGGTCGCTTTTAGTATTTTTTAATGCTTGAACGTCGAATGTGTGTTATACAATCAAACCCATTATCCGGAATTTCAATTATCCGTACAAAATTGTGATTTTTTTCACACAAACTTTTAAACGTTTCGTAACTTTGCACCAAATCCTTATAGAAACCGAGAAACAACGTTTTTACACCTTAAAATGACAATTAGTATAAATACGGGCAGGTGGATCAAAATGGCTTAAATTGGTCATTATAATTTTTAAATTTACCGGTTGTGCCATGATTGCACTCACACCAAGACAGAGGTCAAGCATCGCGTCGATAGACAACAGGTATTGATACAATTTCACTTCAAAGGTGGAGTAGTATCTGATGAGATACAGCAGGTAGCAATTGAATAGAATAGATAGAGAGTTGACTATTGTTTCGACGATGTGATGTACTTCTTCCATCTCTTTAAAGATTTGAATCTTAACCACAAGTGGCGCTATAACAACCACTAAAGAAGTGGATTTCGGACTATCGAATACATTTAACCCATTAAAATGCTCAATAATTGTTTTCAAAATATTCCATAGAACTGTAAAAATGGCCAAGCCGAATTATGGTATGGTACTTTACTAAAAAGCCAGTGTCTGTCTGCGTCAGTGGGGTGGCGCTTAGGCCCTTTTTATGCGGTTTTCGACCCAGATAAAGTCACCCTTATACTAATTACCCCCCAAAAATCCGCAAAAACCGACTCAGATTTGGGGTCGACATAGGTCGAACAGGTCGAAACGGGGGTCGAATGGGTCGAAAATGACATTTTTGGCCGATTTCGGCGTGTAATACATGACCTATAGGGTTTTCGGGGTGGGGGAACACGATTCCGACATTTACTATTACCCCAGGTATAACCTAAGGGTCGAAAAATGTTCGACATGATCGAAAATGGCCTTTTTGGTCGATTTAGGTGTGGGTAATGTCTGATAAGGGGTTTTCGGGGTCGGAGAACACGAATTCGACAAAATTTTGGAGGTCGAATATTGGTCGAACAGGTCGTAACGGAGGTCGGAATGGTCGAAAATGGCATTTTTGGCCATTTGAGGCATATTGGGTGTCGACGGGGTGGATGGCGATAGCGGCGGTGCGTTTTCTAGTACTTATACTTACTTTCTATTTTACCTTTCATTAAAGTATACATTAAAACATTGGTAGAACATATAACTGAATTTTTTTATCTCTTTAGTATATTCCTACCTGGCGCATTAACTGAATTGTCTGCTCACTTTCTGCCGCGGTTTTTTCTATTGTTTCTCTCTCCTTTGAGCAGTATTAAGACCAAGAGATAAGGACGAAGAGAATATTCTAGAAAAATAGGGGTTTCAGCCTGCATTAATGCAGTTATTAAAAGTTTTAAAATATAGAGGCACAATGGCAAATTTACTTCTCGCCTTTTTAATATATGCCTTCCTTTAAAAAAGATCTAAGGCGTCTAACTGACGTGATTAACTTAATAGGAGTAAACTTGATAAGACTAACTTAATTGGACTACTTTTGCCGTCTTAGACGTAATAACGAACAACGGCGAAAAAATTATTACTTACAATGATTGTGACATACAACCTACAATTTAAATTTTTAAAAGCTGCCGTGTATGTATCGAGCCGACTTTCGTCATGGTCCTGATGCTAATTACAAAGTAAACCCTAACCGCCAACCAACTTTTATTTATAACATGCATTCACTGAGAACAGCAGCTTGTCATGAACCTCAGCTTGTCCGAATCGGCACTAGACACAGCTCGTTAAGGAATAATTATGTCCACTCTGATAATGGTTAAATTGCTATAATAATGAAATAATATAGATAAATGTTTTAATTGGTTCCAAAGGGCAGGCACAAAACGTAAAGAGAAGGTACAGGGTGGTCCGATTTTTTGTGCCGTATTTGTTTTTCAATTATCGATACATTTTTAATCACATTAAATGATTTTTTCACAAAATAAAATAGACACTTTAAGAATTTTTCTGACACCAACACGGTACCAGTTTTTTTTTAATTTGCAACCGACGTTCCCGAAATTAAAAATGGGTTTTCAGAAAATCGTGATTATTTTTGACGATTACAAGCATTTCCAAGCACTTCGGAAGCTGATTTTTTGCAGAGGGGTTTTCGGACGTGCTGAAAGCGAATTTGAACTCAGATTTTGGCGTAAGTTTGAATTTTCGGCACATTTTTGTCATTGTGCCCAAATGCGCTACTTCTACCCCAAATATGGCATATCGAGGTTTTCGAGTGCGGAGAATGTGAATTTGAGGTCAGTTTTTGCGGTATGTGCCATTTTTTGCAACAAAAGTTAAAATTTCGCTTTTTTGGGAAAAAATTGCCTAAAAAGACCATTTATGACGCGTTACGCAAAAAATAACCGCAGATTCGTGAATAGCGCATCGAAAAACCCTTAAAACCATCATATTTTTTGAATTTACTGAAAATTCAAAAAATTGATTTTTCGGTCTAAAGGGGGAGGACATGGATTTGGAAAAACTGTTTTTAGTAAATCTTCAAAAAGTTTCAGTAAAACGTGGTTTTAAGGGTTTTTCGATGCGCTGTTCACGAATCTGTGGTTATTTTTTGCGTAACGGCTCTAAATCGCATTTTTAGGCGATTTAGAGCCCTGCTTTTTTCTTACAGGCTAAGTCAGCTGCCATAAGCAAAACTGTTAACCGGTTTCTACACCAATTTTTAGAGCAAAATTTAGACAAAACTGACAAATGTGTATTTTTCTCCGTCTGTCACGCTTTTTTGAGGGACCAAACCCTAACTTTCTCCGTCTGTCACGCTTTTTGACTACAAACTACAAATTTTTGGGGCATACTGATACACCCGGTTGTACTTTATGGAGCGAGGGCCGCAGGCCCAAGGTAAGAGGCGCTGAAGTTTAGAGCCGCCTAGCGGCTCCTCCCAAACTAGTATATTCAAGTTGAAAAATATATTTAACTTTAAACGTCGTTGGCGACAAAACTTCGGCCGCGAAAGTCTATAGTAATATTGAAGCGTATAAAACGCAGAACGTTATAAACTATTTAAAACCTTTAAAGTTTTATAAAAAAAATTACGTAGCTAGGCAGCAAATTTGCTTCAAACACCTGGAAAGCAGCGGTCAAAAATAATTATATTGGGCAAAGGTATACTTTGCAATTGTGGCTAGAACGACAATTGAGAAAAGCGCAGGTGATAAATAGTATTTGGACAAAGTAGGCTCATGACGCATGAGTCCAGTTTGAAGAAGTAAAAACTTGGGGCCTGAGGAGCTAACAATTGTGCAATAATGTATCGAGAGGCAAAATGAAATATATAATATTCTAGAACAACTTTGGGTATCTTAGCAGCCTTTTTCAAACCATAGGATTTAACTAATTATTATGTGTTTCAGTGAAAATTTTTCTAGGTTGTAGTAGAAAGTTCCAAATTACGATCAGAAATCTTCTATTCACTGTATATGAGTACCATTGGAAAGCCCACGGTCTGCTGGTCTCGAACTGCTAGGTCCCGTCCCGAATTTCGCGCAGTGGTAAAAGTATATACGATATTTTTGGCTGTTTATTTTTCTTTGCTAAAGAGTTCTTATGTTATTTTTCTCCATTTTCCTCTCTCCCCCATTAGATTTTCCTTTTTCAAAGCAGCCAAGCGAGGGAGTGTGTCTTAGTCTGTCTGGCAATCCTCCGACATATCACTTTTTTGGGCCACAAACAAACACTTCGCCTTAACTCGCTTTGGTTCCATTACCCAAGTTTAAGGTGCTAAAATGTTTCGGTCCTGTTTTATTATGACAAGCGAACAAATTTTAGCAGGTGCGATTTTTATGATGGCACAGATATTCTCGACACTAATCCCCCGGTCCCAAATGGAGTTTAGGCTACTCTCTGGCATTTTTTGGCCCGGTGGTTTTCGGGGACCCTAATCTCGAATTTGAAGCTAATTTTTTCCGTGCCCTAATAGCAGCCCCATATAAATTTTCAGGGCCAAGCCCTGATTTCGAGGCAAACATTCTATAACACGCCTCTCTCTTGACCTTACATTCCTAGTACAGTCGGGCCCCGCATAACGCGCCACCGGATAATGCGAACCCCCCTCTTCCGATAACGCGCAGTTTGTCCGGTCCCGAATTTACGTTAATGGATTGTTGGGGTACCCGATAACGCGGATTTTGCTAGAACCTCCTGACAACGTAGATTTTAGCAAAAAAAACACAACAGTGTCCACTCTTTGTTTTATTGCGAAAACTGTCGATGGCGACGTCGGAGAAAATTTTGCAAAAAGAAGTTCTCACCTTTACGCTAAAGTTGGCTAAAAGTAGCTACATTTCGAAATGTAACTTCGAAGTCTAACTTATTGTCTAAAAAGGCTAACGAGTACAAAAACACCATTTTAGGCATTTGTATCCTTAAAATGGCGGACACTCCACCGCCTATAAAGGGGATTTTGTGGGACTCCCCGGTAACGGGAGGGGGTCCAACTGTATATAAAATATGCATTCTAGATGATTTTAGAACTTCAGAGAGAGCAATAGCATCAGTATATACCCTCCAATTGGGGTTTTCATATCTGAGGCGATTTCACCGAAGCTAAAACTATTGCTTTTACGGAACTTTTTCAGCAACCCAATATTTCATAATTATATCGGCCATAACATTGTTAAGTTATAAAAAAATATGGCTGAAAAATATCCGCAAAATGGATTATACTTACAAATTGCTTAATTCTGCTGATGCTTACCGCCCGGCAAAATTACTGACAGCACAAGATTAGACAATCTAACATCACTGGTCTGACACAAACTATAATTTAGAATTTTACAATTTTCGATCTCTCCGGACATGGTATTACTAAAACTAATACTACTACTCGTTTAATTACAGTGTAAAACAGCAGCTTGTGCATATCGGCACCAGACACATCCTGTTAAGCCATAATTATGTCCTAAATGAGGAAATAAATAACATGGAAGTCAATCCGCCCAAAAGGCTGTGCAATATGAGAGGATTATGAGCAAGTTGGTCCCACCACGATCATGAGCGGATTGACTTCCATGGTAAATAAAGTAAAGCTACATTTTCAAAGTTACAAAGAGAAAATGTTTGTAAATGGTATGAATTTAATCAAAATGTATCGGATTACGAGCTCGAAACATTCTGAGTACAGTACATTCATGTTTCATTGTTTGATATATAAAGATTAGTCGGATTAATGAAGCACAAAAGGCTTAGGAATAAAAGCGTGTAGGCTTTAATCAGACGCCTAGACGGTTGAAAACGTTGCTGTTATCTTGCTTAATAATGTTTTTTGCATTTTTTAAATAATGTTCTTGGCATTTTTGCAACTCGTTGGCCCCTTTTCGTTTTCTCTGGTCCGGTCGGTCCATAATCACCAGCCAGTCCGGTGACAATGCTTGCTTTTAGACCAAGGACAACGACACGTCAGCGGTAGCGTGGATGGCGTCATGGTTAGGCGCACAGGTTGAAGGGTGTCGAACGCAAATTATTCCACACAACAGCTTTCCCTCTGCGAATTTATTGTTTTCCGGAATTATTTTGCGGTTTGGGAAAAATGACACTCACCTTTTATTTTATCAAGTTCCAAACAATGCATTTCTTGGCCGTGCAATTGTCCACAGAATGTATTGAATCAGGATATAAACTACATGCAACGGATATTTTGTGAGAAAACAAGTTAAGATAAGGAATTGCAACTAACTTATTCTATAAACAAAGCAGTGATTCTGAGAAAGCAATTCACATATAAACAAAGAAAACAAAAGAATGGAAACATGTGAAAGAACGGAAGTGAAGACTAACGGATGTATTAGGTGTGCTAATTAGTCTCCGTTGCAATATTTGCAGCGTTTTCGCTTTATAATTTCTAATGTCATATACATGAGTTATATGTCGCTTGAAAGGCCAGGCAAATCTCTGTCGAAGCGTGTAGTGAGCTCAGGACACTACGACGATATACGCAATTTCAAAATTTCTGGTCAATGTTCTAATAAAAAATTGGCCAAATATAACCAGTTTCGACACTTTTTCTCGGGAGAACATGCAAAACTAAGCTCAAATCCGCAATTTTTTCGGTAGGATAGATTTAATTTGAGAAAATATTGAGACCGTAAATTTTTATAATTCTCCTTTGATTCCAAAAATCGATGAAAAATTTAAGTTCTCAAATTTTTCCTATACTTAGACTATCTATTTTTGGAGAATCGGTATCCGAGCTTATTCTTGCACGTATTGCGAAGAAAAAGTGTCGAAAATGGTTATGTTTGACCTAAGTTTGTAGGTAAAATAGACCAAAATTTTTAAATTTCGAATATCAGCATTTTTCCTGACCGAAGAGATCACTATGAGATTTCTTGCTCTTTGACGCAAATGAGAAACCCAACTCGGCTCCCACATAGTTGGGAAAAGTTGTTAAAAACCCTAACGGTTTTAGCTTGGCTGCTTACCTCCACTTTAACAGAAATAGCGGAAGGAAGGTATATTTCCGCTCATGGTATTCGGGGCAGTGCTTGCGTCGTCTTCACTACCTCCATTCATAATCGGATTGGTCATTGGCATTCCATCTGTGATCTTGTATTTACTTGAAGCCGTTATTTTAATAAAATACTGGAAGTAACTCCGTTCGCCATTCTTTCGTCTTTTCTTGATGCGATTCACTTTGGTGGGTCATCTTTATTTTGTCAAAATTATGCACACTAATACTAAAACTAGAGAAAGCACCGCGGCTTCGCCGCCAAATATAGATTTTTAAAAATTTGAAAAATTTTTTTCGTACCTGGGGGTATCTCTAGAATTTTTCTGAGCCCGGATTCGGATTCCCCGCACCCGAAAACCCCCGTGGGCAAAAATCTCCGGGTCAAAAAACGATTTCAAACCTTCATTGGCGGGCTGGTGCCTGCGCCCCACTGCACTCGGCCTTGGAGGCACAGGCGCCGAAATCGTGTGTAAAATCCCGAACATCGCGCACCTGTAACTTTCTTAGCCCCGCTCGGATCCGGGTCGGGTTGGGACCAAAATTCTTAGAATTTTACGGCAGTCATTTTAAGCTATCACTCGACCATAACTCGGAGATTCTGCTAACTCCTTACATTTGGCCCCGTAATGTAGGGGGATACTAAAACTGTCGATTTGAATAATAGAGAAAAAATCGATTGAATAATATTATCTTGCACATTTTCCGTGCCACAAAATTGCACAAAAAATGTACTAATTGAAGAAGCGTCATAGACGCATATCGTTTTTGGTCTAGTATATTTTGAATGAAAGAGATAGAAAAGACATGAAGGAAAAGGAAGTAAAAATCCATTTCTTCGATAGTTGTTTTTTCCTTTACTTTGTAGCTATTAAATGTAAATCAAATGCATTAACTCACTATTTCGTCCTTAGCTCTATATAGTGAGATCAAAATGGCCGTTATTTGGCTGGACTCCTCAGTAGAGTAGCAAATAAACCTGCTAATGTGATGGATTTTTGAGAGAAAAAGAAAAGACAAGAGATTTTCTATGTTCTAAAGCTAATAAATTTTCACTATTTTCTTAGATCCAGTATGATGATATATTTTAAAACTACCTTATCCGTGTTCTTCGAGATGTCCATGAGCTAGTTAGTCTACAAACGATATAATTAAACAAATTAATACTCTTACAATTAACAAAATCATGATATTTCATATGCATACATCGAGTATTATTTCAAATGTGAAGTAAGCGCTAATAGCATTTGAACGTAGGAGTTTTAAGCAGAGTACGATTAAAGCTATGTGTTTGGAAATGCGATTAGATTTGGGTATTGAATAGCTTCTATGTGGATTCGTATCGGGACGATATGGTTTCAAAATGTTTTCTGATTCTGATGAAGAATGCAATCATACTGTGAGAGATTTTCTAATGTCATAATCAATTGATAAATTTTGCCCTGAGGTTTTGTAGTATTTTCATAGCATCAGTATTTATGTAGTGAATAATTTTCTTCTTATTGTTTATGATACTTGTAATAGAACGTGCTATAAAATCCTCAGGGCTGCCGTTGTTTTTGAAGGTGTTGATAAGCAAATTTATGTTGTATTCTAATCCTTGGGTTGTATTATTGGTAAAGCTGTATCGAATTATTTCTGTTATCATAATGTTCCGTATCATGTTTTGTGGTACACAATTGTCGAATTTTGGGTATTTTATCACAGAAAAGCTAAAGTCACGTGTTTTGTCGTACGTTTTAAATTTAATGTTCTCGTTACTTGTTATGTCCAGATCAAGGAAAGCCGTACGTTTTCCGCTGTCAGTTCTGTTTAGTTCTAGTACATCACCGTATATGTTTTTCGCGTGTTTCTGAATTTCGTCTCCGATTGATAGGATATCATCTATGTATCTGAAGGTTGTGGAAAGTTTGTTACGTATGCTGATATCACAAGTCTGAACGTATTTAAGTTCCATAGCAGTTAAGGTTAAATCTGCTAGTAGTGGACTTGCATTACCCCCTTGGGGGACGCCTTTAGTTTGTAAGAAATTCTTACCCGCAAATTGTACGTAACTATTCCTTATTAGAAATTCAACTAGATACGCTACTTCGTATAATGTGTATGATGCATAGTTGTTGTATGTCTTATCACTGAAGAATGCTCGGTATTGGTTACACTGTATTTGTTTACTGCTCTTATTCTTAAATGTTTTCTCCGTAAGGTACATTATACAGTTTTTAATTTCATCGTGTGGAAGTGATGTGAACAGATTGCTAAAGTCAGCACAGAACATGTCTTTATTGCGTACTTTGAGTTTGCCTATTTGTTTTGTTACCTGGCTACTGGAGTTTACTGACCAATACACGTTGCAACCGGATCGTTCTCTTATTGTGTCGCAGTATTTTACAGTGTTGTTCTTGACAACTTCCAGTATCCGAACTATTGTAATGTTAAGTGGTTTAGAGACTGCAGCGCTAGCTCCAGCTATAAACCTGAATTTAATTGGCTTTTTGTGGAATTTTGGCGTTGCAAAAATTAAAGGTATCTTAAGTTTTGTCAGATCAGCGTTTATGTCCATTTCCTTGTAAAGTTGTTGGTATTCATTAAAAATTTCTTCTTTGTTTTTTATGGAGCATATATATGTTTCGTTACCTTTGATCGAAGTGATGTTACTATTAACATTGATTCCCAGTTCGTGACAAATAGTTTGTAGGTAAAACTTTTTACAGATGAAGGCAAAGTTATTACTGGCTTTGTCAATACAGGTGATAGCATAGTTTTGAAGGTGATTACCTATTCTTCCTTCTTGTTCCATCTTTGTTCTCCGATTTCTATGAGTCTATCGATCACTAAATTTCTGATTTTTGGTATTGTGTCTTTTTTCATTTTGGTTCGGCGTCCAAAGTTTTCCACTATGTCGTTACCGTATTTGTATAGAATACCACGTAGTTTATTTATGGTTATCGTGAAGCCCTGTCTGTGTTTAGTACCGTTTTCAAATTGCTTACTAAGTTTTGGGCATTCTAGTATGTTGGTATCACCAGTAATTACGTGACCGTAGTCTGTGTTACAGTGTGTGGATTGACAATGTGTGTACATTGACAATCTGTAGATAGAATATCGGTTAGCTTTTCGAAGTCTAGTTCTCTAAGAATATTGTTATAGTTGGAGTATCGGCAAAAGTTATTTTTAACAAGGTTAAATACGGTGACGATCTTGTAATTGCTGTCTTTTATGTTAAGTATTCTTGTTATTAAGCTGTCGTGTATCATGTTTCTTATTCCGATTTTATCTAGGCATGGATTCATATAATCAACTTTGACATAAATAGGTATTTTTTCAACGGTTTGTTGATTCTTGTTACGACTCTTTTTTATTGTTGCAAGAATATGTGAAGCAAGTAGTAAGTCTTTGTTTAGTACAGTTTTCGTGACTAAGTCATGGATTGGGTTCGCTAATGATTTCTTGTTATTTCTGTATATTTGAGTCATTTCTCTGGCATTCGTAGTTTCTTTGACTTCAATATCGAGATTTTTGTCTTTAGGTTTTTTAGCAGTACACGGGTTATCTGACCTTATACGATGTTTGGCATTCGGCAATGGATTGCTAAAATAATGTTTAACGTTTTCTTTCTTGTCCATAATCATGTCGGAAGCAAACCTTTTCATACCTGTGACTTTATCGTTTAATCCGAAAGGGTGCATCGTGACTAATTGGTGGATCCAGAAATTTTCAGCATTTTGCCTAGTTTCCGTGTCGCAACCGTCGTTCATTTTGTGTACTATTCTAATTCTTACATCTTTTAAGTTATGTGTTTGAGTAAAGTGATCCACTAGAAGTTTGTTTTTTACTGCGTTTTTTATGTCACTAACGTGTTCTTTGATACCTACATAACTAAATTTACATTTGTCACAATAGATCTGGTACACTAAGTTTTTGCTTTGGCATGATAATATGCAGTTTTCTTGGTTTACCGTTTCGTAGACATATTTATCGATACCGTGTATGAAGTCAGAATTATAATGTGTGCACACTATGCATTTCTCGTCACTACATTTGTCAAACAGTTCTTTCTGAATAAATGTTTTATTTTCGTTGAACTTACTAATATACATATTGCCCTTCCTGTGTATAGTAAGTTTTTCGAACATCTTTGTTCTATATTCACTTATGTACTGTTCACTATTAGAATTTTTTGTTTTAGAGAAGAAATTTGTAGTTTGTTTTTTAAGCCAAAAATCTCGTCACGGCTCCCGGCTTGTGGATAGCGTGACAATCCCCATTTTAATCCAGCTCTCTCTTTTGTACGTGTTTACAGAAAAGGTGTACGTCAAAAGATGTATGAACGGTACATTGAAATTTCTAGTACCTGAATCCTCCCCATTTCTCAGAGGCTCTCTTCAGGTACCCACCATAACACAGCTGACGCTGATTATATGGGGGAAATAACAACGGTGTAACTATTTGTACAGTTTTCTATTAGCTTAGGTATCGAGTTTTTGTTGTACAGTATTATGTAAACGGATATCGTGACATTCTTAGTCAGAAAGCAAGGATAACCAGTCAAAGCCATCAGGTAGTGGAGAGGGGACATCCCTCTTCAACATACTCGAGGGAAAAACTCCATTACCCTAGGAACAGAGACTGATCTTTTGAACCATTTCGGTTCCCATGTTGGTATATAATTGTTTTCTGCAGCCTTTTGTAGGCTAAGACAGTCAGATGTATGTTTTCGTCGAATGTTAGACGCCCATGATCCAAATTGTTTATTTGACTTATCTAGGTCTAAATAGGACGTTTTATTTTTACGATTTTACCCTTGAAGTGGGGAGCTTATGTTGGATAATTTTTGACATAATTGTGCCAACATTTTCTTTTTCGTCATATTTCAATAGACAAACAAAGAGGCGAAATGACACCTAAACTTGGAAGCTTAGCTAGTTAGTAAGTTTGCTTTTGTTCCATTCAGCATTGATTTTTGGAGAATACTAATTCGAATAGTTCGATGACCAATTGAATTTGTAACCTTTAAGGTTTGCCTTTAAGGTGTTAAAAACATGGTGCTAATAGCGACACAATTCCTCGAATCAACTTTTCAAAAGTTATTGTAAAAGCCTGTTTGTGCATCACATTTCCCGAAAAAACAACTGGAGCAAATATGGTGTGGTTATCACTGATTTTGACATACGTAAACAAAATCTTCCAGAATTTTCTCAACTATATTTGCTCATATATCGTGTTGGATTATTCTTAATCTGGCAACGATGTTTATTTTAATCAGTCGGCTTACTTCAATAGTATTCGCTGTAATGCATGCAAAGGTATTGTCTTATTACTTAGTAAAGATTTATTACCAAAACAGCATTTGCATTTGTGAGAAAATCCTACTTACAGCAAAAGAGTTGTGAGTTTACTGAGAGTAATCAAAGAATATAATCTAAAACTTTCGAGTTTTATATTCATCATATGCATAAGCGCTTTTTACCCACGCCCGCGGAACTAGTAAAAAGTTTATGATGTTGGTAATAAAACGTAACAAGCAATTCCAACTGCCTTTAATTACAAACTAACAAGAAAGGGAAACAAGAAATACCCCCGAAAATGGAAGCAGACAGAAAACGCCAGTAGACTTTGTTAAACCTACTTCCTTGCCCTACAAACGATCGTTTATTAGCCATAACTAGGGACCGGATTTTTAGGATCATAGAATCGCATTTTAGGATCCTAAAAAGGATCATAAAAAGGCCATTTTAGGATCATAAAATAGGGTTTTAGGATCATGCATTTTTATAAATTTTAGCTAAAGATAGAAAAAAATATAATAAAATGGCGTAGAAAAGAGTTCCGACAGGGCAAATGGCGATTTGAATTTGTGCCAAAACATAATCGCATGCCAAAGGGGTTAAAAGGGGTCGCTAAAATTTTTAATGAGGGGGATTACTCGGCAGGGGTCTCCTCTAGAGATTGGTAAAAAAATTTGGGTGCGGCCTTGTTAGAGTAAAAATTTTCACAGTCAACACTTTTCCCTATTACAGGAGGCTCTGTTCAGCATCAGGAAAAGTCTCCTCTAATAGGGCAAAATTTTGCGAATATTCCTGTTCAAATTTCCGAATTTGGCGCATTTTGACTTTGGGCGCTAAAATTTAGATTCAAATGAATCATTTTTTATGTTGCACAAAAACGACCAAAAAGTAAAAATTTTCACAAAATGTCTCAAAAATAAAAAATTTCCACAAAAATTGGAAAAACTGCCAATTTTTTGTGAAAATTTTGCAAAAACCTGTGAAAATGGCGGTTTTAGGATCATAAAATGATGATTTTAGGCAAAATTGGTATATACCTAAAATTTCCGAAAAAAGGCCAAAATAGGATTTTTTAGACATTTTAGGATTTTTTAGGTATATACCTAGAAATCCGGTCCCTAGCCATAACAAACAAGGAGGCGAATAGTTACACCCGATAGAACAACGTGCATTTCAAATAAAGAGGCGGCAATTTGAATGCACATTATGCGTCGTATGGGAAGAAGGAATCCTTCTGGAATATTCGAATGGAGTGACGCATTAATTTAAACTCTTCAATTTTCCATTATGCTAGCCTTACAATCAGGGGCGATTCTGATGTGTGATGAAATTTCATCACACATCAGATTTCCCCTGATTGTACGCACGCCCATGCCCTCTTACAATCAGGAAATATCTGATGAAATTAATTTTCATCAGATTTTCCGATGAAAATTCCGATGAAATTTCATCACACATCACCTGCTTACAATAGCGAAAAATTTGATGAAATATTCCAGTGTTAAATATAGCAGTTATTTTTTCTACATATTTTATTTCCATTTTTGGACCGTGTTTCGCTATGTTCGTTATAAATCTGATGTTACTCACACTATATCAATTTTTTGTCTAGATTTCAACGCGTTTTCCAGAATTTTTCTGACTTTTCATTTTTTCACTCAAAAATCCATTTATTCCAACCATACTCAATTTCATCGGATTTTTTACTATTTATTTGACTATATTACATAAAACAGCGCAATTTTTACAAAATTATTACGAACTTTGTTATATTAGTGTTCTTTAATATCAAAAATTTATTTTCTTTGGAAAAACAATGCCATGTTTTGTCAAATATTATTTACAGTGATTTCCGCAAGAGATAATTCACTCAAAAATTATTTTATTGAAGAATGGACAATACATAATGAGGTAAAAAAGAGATAAGATATGGAAATAAATCGTCCCTTAAAATCGTCTCTTAAAAGTCAAACAATATGTTAGAGACACCAGCAGACAATACAAACCGCAAAGGAATTATGAAATTAAGCTACAAATTTCACTTTTGTACCAAAGAACAAAAAAATTTTACACAAAAACACAATATATTTACAAGACATATGATAACCACAATAAAAAAGCTCGAAAAATGCACCCAAAATCTGATGAAAATTAGGGTGGTTGAAAAAAGTGAATTTTTGAGTGAAAAAATTAAAAGTTAGAAAAATTCTGAAAAACGCGTTGAAATCTAGACAAAAAGTTGACATAGAGTGAGTAACATCATATTTATGACCAACATAGCGAAAAACGCTCCAAAAATGGAAATGAAATCTGATGAAAAAAATCTCCCCACAAATCTGATCAAACTTTTGTTTGATCAGAATCACCCATCAGATTTTTCATCACACATCAGATATTTCGCTATTGTAAGCACCCGATGAAAATTTCATCGCCCGATGAAATTTCATCAGATTTTTCATCAGATTTTTCGCTATTGTAAGCGGGTGATGTGTGATGAAATTTCATCACACATCAGATATTTCGCTATTGTAAGGGTAGCATTATGAAAATGGAGTTAACTATTCGCCTCCTTGTTTTTTTATGGCTAATATGTTCCATTTGTCTACAGCCTGTGTTAGTTGTCAGCGAATTTAGTTGTCTGAAAGTGATACCAAAGTGATACACACTTTGAAACAATCCTTTCTGCATTGTATCGTTAGCCACATTGGTTTTATTGAAATTCTTTAATTCAGCATTCTTATAAAAATATAATCTTTTTCAGATTTGGAAATATTTGTTACCTTTGTCGATTTTAATCATCGCAATAGTTCCCGTTCCTTTCACCGCACCAATGTTGACTTACAAATTCATTGTAAGATTGCAGACAGATAACTATAGCTATAGTATATACCACACTCCTCTGACCGTGGATGATTTTGTAAGTTAAGTTTCCTTCATTAAATTGCCGACACTTTTCTTGATGAAATCCGACACTCTCTAATCTGAAATCGTTCAGCAACTGGAACCGTCATTTATATCAGCAATTTCTTCCGTGATTTTCTGCATAATCTGTGGTGCTTTAAATATCCTAACACTGATTGTTCATAACTCGAATAGTAAGTGCAGGTTTAAATTGAAGTCAACGACCCTTAGAGTGCATATTTGATTGGCGCTAGTTGAGCGGTAACTCTAAAGGAAAATTTATTGGGAAGTATTTTGTCCTCAAAAAAGCAAATACTTTTTAGGAAGTTAGAAAATGGTTGAAAATTTGGGCATTAGAAAAGCCGATGATAAAGTCGCCCAATGCCTGACGGAAGTGTATTTTATTCCAGGAAACGGAAACAACCTAGCAGACCAAATCCAACAAAAGATCGAAAATAATAACCGATCGAAAATAATAACCTTTATGGGCCATTTGTACATGGCAGTTTATATGGTAAGCAAAACAGAAAAATGACTGTTTACAAAGACAGAAGTTTCAGATCGCAATCTACGTATTCTGCTGCATGATGGGCATGGATTCCTGGTTTTTGGGTACTTTAAATCAGCTGCCATGGGTCAGCGATTTCAGCACAGTCATGGTGCCGTCTTGGGTAATTTTGTGGGCTTCAAACAAAATCCGAGCACTGATGATAAAAGAGCTCAGAATCGAAAAATGGCCATTGGTGGGAAAATTAGTTGTCAATATTCAGAAACAAACCAAATTAGTTGCAGTTTTCGGCAACAACAGAAGTAACTTCAACTGATATTGCGCATGCTGTACAATACAACAAACACTTATTTTGTCTTCTTATAATACATTCCTGTATTTGGCAAACTTTGCAAATTTTTAACAAACATTGAATGAAGAAGCAAAAGGATGAACCTTTTCGTTTTATGAATATTATCGCTTAAAAATTTGTATGGGCCAAATGTGTATGGAACATCAGTCTCCACCAAAGCTGACTACCTAATTTCTGGATTATGGGGGCTAGGGTGATAATTAGTGACCAGAATTTTTCTACGAGTCCGAGTGATTCCGAGGAACCCCTAATTAGACGTTTTCATGCAAAATTGTGAACAAATTTCGGGACCATAGCGTATCATGGTTTCTTTGGAAACATGATACTGTTTGCTGTTTTTTGCTAGTATATCGTGTATTTAATAAAAATAGACAACATTAAGACGATTTAGTCTACCTTTAAATTTTCATGAAAATTTTACAAAGTAAAATTTTCGATACAAATGGCGCTACGCTTAAGCCTAAGCTTTGGCCTAAAACCTAAAGCATATACCTAAGGCCATATCTCGGAATGATGTGTTCGGATCTTGAAAATTCTTTCCTATTCGTGTTCAGCGTTGTCGAAAACCCCTAATTAGACGTTTTCATGCAAAATTGTAAAAAAATTTCGGGACCATAGGGTATCATGGTTTCTTTGGAGGTGTTTTAGGCTGGGGGAAACCATAGAAGCGCCCGTTCTAAATGGGTCCCCTTTCAGCCAAACAAAATTTTTCATTTTTCGGTAGTGGTAATCTCTTTCATGAAAAAGAGTTTTCCTGGAACTTCCATGCATATTTCGAAATGATTCGTGTCTTAGCCTTGTCAGAATAATTTTCATTCATTTACTAAAACTAAACACAAGCTTATCTGATGATTTTTGCATTAAAATTTTACATAGCATAGTCCTTTATGATATTTCAACTTTTGTAGTTGACAATTTTGCACAAGATCTTTCGTCATCCAAATTTTGTACTCAAAAGCGTGTATTTGTAAGTATGCGAAATTAATTCGTTCTGCTTCACTGGATACAGTTTTGGATGGAAGTGATGAGATATCTTTGCGAATTAAAATCGTCAAATGATGTTATGACATAGAACACATGATCTGCTAAAATTAGTGTTTTATCAACAAATGTTACCCTAAAAATGGAAAAGCCACAGAGACCATATGATGAGTAAAAAGTTTAATTCCTTTTTAAATTTATAACGAAATCATGTACTGTACGCAAATCATCAAATTGTCTAGTTGATTAGAGATAAATTCAAAAAGCTAAGAAACATTTCGTATCATAAATTTTGAAGACAATTGCTTAAAAACAAAAATCTCTTTTTTCATTTCTTATACGAAAATTTTACCAAAATCCTGTACTTTCTTATGTCATTTTTAGGAATTTTCTGAACGCATGATTAACATTATTCAAACTAAAGAGGAACTAAAATTTTTTAACATTAAAGCTCATCAAAGAAAGAGAAAAGAAGTCACGTGGAATGAAAATTTGTATTGTGTCGTCTTCGAAGTTCATGAGAAAAAAGCGCATGATGAACCCAGTCTTATATATTCCTTGAAGCCGAATCGAATTCTAACTTTTAATTGGAGGAAAATTGTGTGAGAACTTAGTCTGAAATTCAAAAACTGTTCGGATAATGGCGACTTCTAAACCGGTTTTCCCCTATATGACCTATTTAGTGTTTGTTGAGACTGTAGTGTCATTGCTTTTGTATTTATGTTCAATACTGTCGATGGGCTACTTGATATTTTGTCAGTGTTTTCGAAGAAGTCGTTTGAGAGTGGCGAATTTGTCCAGCGGAGTGCTCATTTATCTCGCGACACAAACGTTGTGCTCAATATTTGCGTTGCCGTTCTACTTTTATACCTTATCCAGATCGCATCCAAACACCTTTTTACAGTTAAGTTTCAACGAACTACAACGCTTTAAATCTTATACGAGTAACGGGCCGCGACAGACGCCGCAGTTGCATGCCTTGTGAGGGAACCATGACCACATGGAACTGGATACTGAAACTGACGCCAGTTTCATATTCAGCACCCCTGAAAACACCAAAACATTTCGTTCAGCCGCCGCAGGGAATGCAACTTCGCTGTGGATGGTGCAATGTAGCCTAATTTTTTGGGATAATAATAAAAAAACAGTGGCATCTTTCCAATAAAAGTCTAGTTAAAAGAGGAAGATTTACGTTTCAGACAAAGAAACCAAATTCGACCCTTACCCTATGTACTGGATTGGACTTTTGATGGCCGGAACATACGTTATGCCATCGGTGCTCGTATTTTTCATCACATTTGACAGGTGCATTGCGCTGAAGTTCCCATTTTTGTACAATACGCGTCTTCGGCAATACTTTCCAATTTTCTCTGTCTTTTGCCTTTTTGTATATTATCTGACGAACATCATGCTCTACCTGTCTGAACTTCCCTTAGATGTGGATAAAGGTTGGTTTTTGAAAGTAGGGAAGCATTAGAAGGCACGGGAAATGCTAAGGATTACACAAGGATAAATGGTCAAGTCCGAGGATTGCTGGAGTAGACCCATTCGTTCAAACTCACGAATGATGAATCGTGAATCTAACTTCTGATTCATGACTATCATGGTGGAAAAATCCTGGATGCAAAACATCGGCCCTATAGATGCTTTGGTTTTAAAATGTCGTGTTTTAGCCATGGTGGGGAAATTCGATAAATGCAAAGGAAGGCTTCATCGAAGCTTTGTCGAAGTTTTCTAGTAAGCGCGAATCGCCGGCCACTATTTTCTGCTGTTTCCCAGCTGCGCGCATTCGTTGTTGTCTTTCCAACGAGGGAAAAGAATGCGCGCAGCTGGGAAAGAACAGGAAATAGTGGCCGGCGATTCGCGCTTACTAGAAAACTTCGATAAAGTTTCGATGAAGCCTTCCTTTGCATTTATCGAATTTCCCCACCATGGTTTTAGCCGAAAGTGGCCATTTCCATAAATCGGCACCTGGGACATAATTGAAAAGTGGTAAAAGCCAATATGTCAATATTATAGCGAAGCGCTTGGGCACATATAAACCACCAATCTATATGGCCTGAGTCCATAAATATTTGTCATTTTTAGGAAATAGAAAAATATGTTTTGCAAAAAGGTCAAATTTTGATCAAGGATAGATTAAACTTGTTATTTACATGATTTCTTAGAGTGCAATTTTTAATTTAAAAAATTATTCAGTGACAAATTGCAAAACTTTCACATGTTTGTTGGTGAAGACCTATTCATTGCCCCAAATTACGATGAAGCTGTCGATGGGTGTTCTCAACTTACTTGCTACCATCTATTTTCTTCGCGCATTACACTCGACCGTTTGTGACAAACTGGTAAAAATTTTTATGTTATTTATCATGTTACTCTAAAAAATTTTCATAATGACCATTCGTGACCCTTTTAGAAAAATCGCGTGATCAGAAACACACTACTCATCGAAGTTTTTCTGGATGTACTTCCTACATTAGCAGTTCAAATATTTACTTCCGTAAGTGTTCATTGAAATTTATTGGCATTGCTTAACACTGTATACTAGCGAAGTGGGGCCGCTTCGCGGCCCTCACTTCGCTAGGAAGCGGTTAGCGTGCATCAGCGGCGCTTCGCGCACCGCCATCTGCGGTCAGGGTTGGGTTGTTCGGGAGTAAGGGTTGTTCGGGAGTAGAGCAGCATGAGACTATTTCGGGCCTTCGGCCCTCAAGCAGCTGTTGTTCGGGAATAAGGGTTGTTCGGGAGTATATGTTCTAAGTTCCCTCACATTCCAAGGGGGAGGGTCGGGCGCTCCGCGCCCGACCACAGGACTGGCTCGTCGCCTCCGGCGCCTCGCAATATTTATGGGGCAAGATATGGTCAGGGTGAGGTCGACAGTCGCGGCCTTCGACCGCTCCTTCTGTCTGGTTTGTGCGTCTGACTAATTTGTGTCTCTGACTGACTTGTGTCTCTGACTGACTTGTGTCTCTGACTGACTTGTGTCTCTGACTGATTTTTTATTAGGGTCCGGCCCCCTCAAAAAAGGGGGAATTTAGGACAAAACTGGGTCTGGCCCCCTCAAAAAAGGGGGAATTTAGGACAAAACTGGGTCTGGCCCCCTCAAAAAAGGGGGAATTTAGGACAAAACTGGGTCTGGCCCCCTCAAAAAAGGGGAATTTAGGACAAAAACTGGGTCCGGCCCGCTCAAAAAAGGGGGAATTTAGGACAAAACTGGGTCTGCCCCCTCAAAAAAGGGGGAATTTAGGACAAAAACTGGGTCCGGCCCGCTCAAAAAAGGGGGAATTTAGGACAAAAACTTCCTCCGTGTGTCCGGCCCCCTCAAAAATAGGGGAATTTAGGACAAAAACTTCCTCCCTAATTCCGCGGAATTAGGGAGGAAGTTTTGCTCTAACTTACTGTAAGGATGTTGTAGTCCATCTTGAAAATCAGTCCATCTTGACACAGACTAGTCCATCTTGACACGGACTGAAATTTCAGTCCATCTTGACACAGACTAGTCCATCTTGACACGGACTGAAATTTCCAGTCCATCTTGACACAGACTAGTCCATCTTGACACAAATTATAAATTATAGCCCATTTTACAAATATTAGTACAATTTTGAGTAAATATTCCATAATATCATAAAATTATGGAGTTTATTACAATTTTGCAGTAAAACCTAGTAAAATTTTATTTCCTATAAGCTATTTTTTACATGAAAAACAATATGAACAATAAATTATTTGTTTTTGCAACTGGTGCTATTGTGGCATCGACTGTTGCAGAGGCGTCCGAGAGACCTGCAATTGCATTTTCCTGTTACGCAGCCTCTGAAACAATTGCAATGTTTATGTCCTTGACCGCCACTGAGCGAATCAGCTCCCACTGTAGCGCGCAGCGATATTTCCTTGTCCGGGACGTTTTCCTTGGAGACGAATTGTGGCGAACTTGGCTCAATTTGGTTGCGAGAGTATTGCTGACTGAGAATTCCGTTGTCAGTCCCGATGCGATAGAAGCCATCCTCTTCTCCCATAACAACACCAAGCAAATTGCGCGGATCGGTTTTGGCACGGTCAACTGACGGAATAGGAATTCGCACAGTTTGACCGACCGAAATGGGAGCGTTTCTAATTACATGATTCCATGATGGGCTGGCTCTTGCAGGGGATTGGCTTCTGGATCTCGCAGGGGATGGACTGTTTGACGTCTCCAGCGGCTGATCGTTTTCTGCCATCTCAATCCATTTTGAGCCGTCCAACGGGATAAATTCTGTGCCCTGGAACACATGAAATTATTTGGAGTCGGTGAAAACGTCAAAAATTTACCTCGGGATCTTCCCCGTCTTCATCTACTTCCTCGATCACTGGCTCGTCCTCATATCCGAGCTTCATTTTGTGGCCAAAAATGCCAATGCCTCGATGGAATCTGCTGTTTTTTGCTGCCTGAACTTGTGGCAGGGCAGCTGCCCAGGCTGTGGACTTGTTTTGGAATGAATAATGCAATAAATAGAGATAATATTGTAAAGTGGGATATAATTTGTAATTTGCGTCAAGATGGACTAGTCTGTGTCAAGATGGACTGATTTTCAAGATGGACTACAACATATATAAAGTTATAAGCATTGATGAGTAATTTTACTTCGACGAAAAGAAATGAAAACCAAGAAAAGAAAATTTTCAACGCAAAAGAACCATTTTACCAAAGTGCTTTTATTAAAGGAATCTTCTTTACAAATTTAGCTAAACCAATAAAATGGATACAAATTTTTCAAACTATCAGCTCCTTTTCATAGTTCAGTTGCAACAGGTTAATCAAGAGTGTAATAATAATTTATTCTGTCTCATCGAACTGCTTTGTTCAGATATCTGGTATTCCACCCAGTACCTATCTCGGTCAATACACGCTCGTTCTCACAGGCTTGGATTCTGCCATTTGTGGCTTATACTACGTGAAAATATTTTTGAAGCGAAAAAGTTCAGCTATATCAGGTATGGCTTCTGGTAGCCTTGGATTCGCAAGAACGACAAATGTATTCCCTACAAGTGAAAGAAAATGAAGAAGGACATGATTGGAATTCCACCGAGCCACTGCCTCGATCAAGAGATATTTGCGATATTATCAGAATATGAAACGAATCTAAAGAATTATGTATTGCTGAAATTACATTTAATATCTCTCATTAGTTTTAAATAACATAATATAAAGAATACTTCCTCGGGCGTGTACGAGTCCGCAACATTTGACTAAGAGCTATTGTTCAAAGAGCAAGAATACCTATGTAGCAGGAACCTTAAACATCTTTTGATGTATGGCTTTATATAACTTGGCACAAAATTAAAAGTATTAAAGGCGCCGATTTGAAAGTCGTGATTTCGAACACGTTATCTTAGTGTTTCAAAATCGTTTTAAAGCAAGTTTGTCATTCATAAACATATATTTTAGCTTTTTACGATTTAACTTATCTTAGGAAGGAGCCTCAAAAGGAATAGCAACCTGTTTGTCCCACTGCAAGAGTAATTCTCTTGAGGATATCCGCAGCAGCCATTGATCTCGCTATTAATAAAATCTGCACATTACTGAAGACGATAATGGTGAATGGCGATAATGCTGAATTTCAAGCGATAATGGACATCTTTGTTTTAATCTTTTCAATTTGGTGCCCGGGGTCAATTTCCTCGAAAAATTGGTGTCATTTTTGGCTTAAAAATTACATATTTTGAAGCATATCCAGGGTTTATTTTTTATTACTCATGGATTTTCAGCGGTGCTGAGTCTAAATCTAAGGTCAAATTCGCGATCCATTCTCATGAGGCCGCGGTATGACAGTGTAAACGACAGCGTTTTCACTGTTTTGTGAGTTTTCAATTTCAGCGTTTTCATCTTAATGCAATCTGATACTGCTTTTGATCACATTAAAGTAGTTACATTTGAAAGATACATTTGAAAAATCACTATAGTTTAAGGTCTTTCTGAAAATAAATTCTCTGCAAAAACGAAATATGAAGGAAAATATTGAAGAGTTTTAGGAAAGATTTTTACTAGGCATAGAATTTTTGCAGAACACTTACGCTGTTGTGAAAAATGTTGAACTGAAGCCTCTCTAAGCGAATTGTCCTTAGCAAAAACATTGATCACCCTTTTTGAACTTTTAATGCATTCGCCAGACAAGTTCGATTTCTTAATGAAATTTTGTTAGTCATATATTCTGTCTATAGGAAAATTGCATTAAAGCAAATGCCTTCGATTCAATATAATCGGCTATTCGTTTGGAGGAACAAGGTTTAGAGCATTAGTTTTTGCACGTATTTTTTAAACAAATTACTCCGGAGCTAATTTTTTGCGTTGGATGGTTGACTGTCGGGCGCACAATGAACTCAGGGCTGGGAACTTTGATCGCGCGTCTGCTCCTATAGTGACTGATAAAGGGAAACAGGGGGAGGGGTAAGTTATTTGAACTAGTATTTGACACACCCCGAGTTTGGAGTAACAAGGCTAAGTAACCAATAAACAAAGATGGATGTCAATTTTTAGTCAAACCTCTAAAGATTTCGGTGTTGTCCAAATTTCATCAATCTGCAATAATTCGCTATCAATGACATTCTTGAATTGGCTCATACTTGCGGAATATGTAATTGGTGCCTTTGCCTATACGTATTCCTTGTGTGTAATTATACGCATATTGCAAAGAATATGGAGTGGAAGAAAGACATTGAGTACATCCCACTGCCTACTAATATATTTTATTTGTTGGTCTGTGTCGATTACAACGTCATATCCTCCGATTATATATGTGTTTATACAATGGAGTCCTAGCGGTTAGTTTAAATTTTTAATTATTAAGAAATATTACCAAACAAGCCGTTTTATTCACAGATAATCATTGCAACATATAACTACAGTAAAATAAGCCCCTTTCCCCAAATAAGCCGCCTCTAGAGGGACATTGAAAAAGAAAAGACCACCTCCCCCCCAAAATAAGCTCTCCCGCTCAAAAAGTACCAAAAATAGGTTTTTAGCCCAAAACCGCTTTTTCGGCATCTTCAGAGGGTTGAATAAACGCCCGGTATCCAAACTAAGACACACCCCCTCTAAAATAAGCCACCCTTAGAGAGACATTGAAAAATGATTGTTTGGATTGTTCGAATTTTCGAGATCATTTTTCTCGTTCTGTTCTGGCTCGTCATTGGCTGCAGCCAACGGCGGTAAAATTTTTAACTTTTACCTGACACTAATGTGTTTGGCTCCACGCCTAATACGTGATAGAATAGAAATTTTCATCTCGAAGCGAAAATTTGACCAAAACTCACCGGAAAATGTTGTCACGAAAAATCAACAAAACCTATAATTATGCGACCCTAGAGATGTGGTTTAAAAAACACTCCCATGACGTGCTTACATCCATACTATTTTATTAGTGGTCCCATATCTTTGACGGATAATTTAACTCGTTATTTTAGGTGTCCATGCTGATCCGTATGCTTTGTTCTGGACATCGATTCCCAGCTTTAGTCTCAGCCCATGTATTCCCGTTGCGGTATTTTTTCTAACATTAGAGCGGATAAGCTACATAATAAGTCCACTTCTTCACCTTCATCAGAAAAGGAAATGGGCGTTAACGATTGTGGCCGTTATTTCCATCGTTCTCTGCTACTGCAGCAATTTTGTTGCCCTTTACCAGGAACTGCCATTATTGCCGGAAGCAGCAAGTTAGATTAGAAATTTGGTCTATAAAAAGAAAAATTTCCTAAAAATTATGGGCACCAATTAAAATTCGGATAATTTATTATAGAAAACCAAAATAATAAAAAATTAATCTCGCTGGTTTCCTCATTCTGGCAAAATTCATGCAAAAAAGGATTAAACCCACTCCTTTATAAACAATATTTAATTTTCATGACTGCTTAATTTTCATTGCCTATTTTGCAGAGTGTTCTGTCGTAACGTGTGTATTCCTGAAAACAGGCCTCGCTTTCTTCACAACTACAAAAACTTGCGTCAGCGCCCTAAACTTTGTTGCTGGCCTGATTTTTCTCTACAAATTTTGGCAAACAACGCGCCGTATTCAACTGAGTCCTCAAAATTCTGCTTCGATGAGCAGAAGAAGGACCAATAAAGTGGCGCTTTTTGTGATTTGTCTGGACTTTTTCCTAAATTTTCTGCCACAGTTATCGTCACTATTCCTGCTCAAGGTAATCATTATTTAAATGGCGTCTCGAAGCCAATTCAAAATTCGTTTAAATTTTCAAAGTTGTTGTAAAAGTTGGTCAAAAATCGGAAAATTTTACAAAATAGTGCCAAAAATTTTCGGATCGCGCCTTCGGCGTGGTCAAAAGAAATTAGTCCCCCCTCCCCTATAATTGAAGCGCCCTGAATTAGACACCCACTGGAGGGGTATTGAAATGATATAACACCCGGGGTTCAATTAGAGAAGATACAGTAGTTATGTTCCATGACCATAAGATCAAAGCGAGGGACCACATGGTATTTCGCTATGGCCTTATGATTGATTTTGGTATGCTTTGTATGAAAGGTGGTATGTTGTTAACTGGCAATAATGATGACAATACATCATTTAAATCAAATATTTTAGGTGTTTGGAGTATCGCTTGCGTCGTTTCTGGGATCGTATAACTTTGTTTTTCAATCAATTGACATTGTGGTGTCATCGATGATATATTCTTCGAGCATTAAAAAGAATAAGTCTAAAAAAGTCATTTCTCTAGTAAAAAGCTGAACTACAACGATTGATAAACTATCTGAAATAGTATCTGTTATTGCTTACGTATTGAAAGGCTGTTCTGCTTCTGTATTGAAACCATGGTTGGCATAATCGGTAATGCAAAGGAATGCCTTTTCCGAATCTTTGCCGAGGAATTTTCTGAGAAATAGTGTTATCTTTAACCGTCCGTTTTATCTCCAGTCTAGCGTCGAGTGCTACGACCAAAGTGCAGTCACTTGCACGGCCTGTGGCCGTGCCGGTCTGTGCTGGCTGGGCGAGTGTCGAGCACCCTTATTGCAGTTCTCGGTAAAGATTCGGAAAATTCCTTTGCATTATCGATTTTGCCAACCATGATTAAAACTCCACATTTATGCTGTTTTGAATGAGATAGAGATTTTTCTAAGTTCCAAAATTGTGTGTGGACGGTACTGCTGCATGGTATCCAGTGTTTTGCTGACCGGGCAATTTGGTAAACTGACCTGACCGGTGACCAGACCGGGACCCCGGTCAGGTATACCTGACCTGACCTGACCTGACCGGGGTCCCGGTCACCCGGTCAGGTCTGGTCAGGTCATGTTTAACCTGACCTTCTGTATGACCGGGCTCAAAATTTTCCAAAATCGCTAAAATGGTTAAATTTTGCCTTTTTTCAAGCATATCGTTGTAATGTTTATCTATTTTAGGTTTTTACACCTAAAATGGACTTTTTCGCAGGTTTTTAGAGCATTTTTGCACAATGTTGGGAATTTTTTTGAAAATTTTTAGAAAATTTTTTGGAAAATATTTAAAAAATTTTTATGGAAAAATTTTAGAATATATTTGAAATATTTCTGGAAATTTAGAAAAATTTCCTGAAATTTTTTGGGAAATGTGAAAAATTTATGAATTTTTTTGAAATGGATATTAGTGTAATCCAAGAGCGAACATTGTCTCGGCTTTAGAGCGAATTTTTTTTCGTCTTATGTCATATTTTTTATCATTCTCCGTCAAATTTCGTTCAAAATTTTGACTTTTGCAGAAGACATTCTCAATTTATGACCATTTAATTGTGTTTTTATAACAAAATATGTTGTTCAATCTGGAGAATTCGAATACTCCAATCTAGAGGTCGCCGAACGTTTTACCGATACCGATATATCGGTCGAACCGTATTTTCATAAATTGAAGATATTACCGATATTACCGGCGATATATCGGGATCGGCCGACCTCTACTCCAATCCACTTTTGTAGTCCATGAAGAAAGCTAGGAATAAAGGCGCTAGGACACAGATAAAGTATGAATGAATTTTAATAAACTATACAGAAATATAGTGGGTCTGGGGGCGATAGCCCCAAGTGGAGAAGAAAAATTTTAGAATTGGGTCAACTTTCATTGAAAATTTTAAACATTCGCCGAAAGTTTCGCAAAATTTTCGCCGGCCACGCCCTATCGGGGGCGGCCGCCTCCGTTTTTAAGGGTTTTCGGTCAGATGACCGATCATCTGACCGGCTCACGCCGGTCACCCCCGGTCAGGTCAGGTCAGGTCTGGTCAGGTCAGGAGGTCAGGTCAGTTTAAACCCGGTCAGCAAAACACTGATGGTATCTGTATACTGAACAATGTAATCACCAGATATTAAATGCGTATTTTTGGCATTACCACATATTTTGGTTGTACCTATATCTCTTTTATTGACTGCAACCAAAATTGGCATATAAAAGACTGCGATTGCCATTTGTTAGTATCAAACATAATCTAAGTTTCTACATTCCAAAAATTTTTCTACTATTGTTTGAACGATTAATTTTTCGCCGATTATTGCACTAATAAAAATAGGCGGATAACCGTTATTGAACGGATTATCGAACTCTACTCAAAACACGCGACTGACGAATGTCCTCATATGCAAATCGTTACGGTTCATAAATAAACGCTTCAGTGACACCCACCGAGTGTTACAGTGGAAATCATTTAGTTTGTATCAACTTTTAATGTTCAAAGATTAAACAACTGGAAAACATGTTTACATTTCCAACCCGAATCCTTATTCAAATCAAGGATGATCCTTTATTGACAGCAACCAAAATTGGCCTATAAAAGACTGCGCTTGCCATTTGGTAGTATCAAACATATTACAAGTTTCTACATTCAAAAAATTTTTCTACAATTTCTCAAAATGAAAGTCTTTCTCGTTTCAATCATGACTTTAGCCGTATTTGCCGGAATGGCATTGATCCAGGCATCACCTGCTGATGTGCCAACAGCCGGACAAGCTCGTAAGTCTCAAAGGATTCGAGATTTTCTTTACAAACTAAAAATAACTTTTCAGCGCTCGAAAAAGTCCTGGATGCTCTGCTCGATGTTGTGGAGAATGTGCTTCTCGGAAATGACACAGTTCCATCGGATGGTAAGTGACTGGTTCACATTTGCACAACTAATAAAAAATTGTCACTTGCAGCAGAGAAAGGAGTGATCCAAGTGCTGATCGGATCCTTAGAGCCAGTCCTAGCCCTTATCAACATTCCCGAAGCAAACACCGTTAGCCAGATGGTTCAAGAACGTGAGTGATATCCTTGATTGGTTCACGACCCATTGGTTCATTGTAACAATTCTCGTTTAGTGCTCATCTCATTGGTGACAATCTTGATCAAGCTTTTGCGAGCTCTGCTCACTGTTCGACCTGGCGGTGAGGCTGCAGGTTAGCGCCTCAGTAGAAACTTAAGTAACACAATCAAATAACACTCAAATTTCAGTGCTCACGCAAGTCATCCGAATAGTTGTGGGTGCCATCCGAGCGCTACTTGCCATCCCAGGTGCAGTTCAAGGATTGCCTCTGGTGCCTCTCGACCTCAGCGCAGTCACCAACTCCGTTCAAGGTTTGACCGGACCTGTCGCCCCGGGGGTATTTGGGGGTCAAACAACGAAAGCCCCTTTTCTCGGCCCCCCGCGGGAAAAAAACGTTAATTTGGCCCGGAAATTTGGAAGGCTTTTGAAAAAAGGAACCCAAAGGGGAAAAAATTTAAAAAGGGTTTTTAAAAAAGGGCCCTTTGGGTTGAAAAAAACCCCCCAAAAAAATTTGGGGGAAAAATTTTTTTCTAGTAATTTAATTTTCTAAAATTTTTAAAAACATTTTCGGAAGACTTCATCGAAGCTTTATCGAATTCTAGTAAGCGCGAATCGCCGGCCACTATTTCCTGTTCTTTCCAGCTGCGCGCATTCTTTCCCTCGTTGGAAAGACAACAACGAATGCGCGCAGCTGGAACCAGCAGAAAATAGTGGCCGGCGATTCGCGCTTACTAGAAAACATCGATAAAGCTTCGATGAAGCCTTCATTTGTATTTATCGAATTTCCCCACCATGGTACACAATTATTACTAGTATAGCAAATTACAAGTATTGTGCACAAACTTATCATTTCAATGTGGAACTCCAATGTGACCCAGAAATTCGAAGCGCTGATAGTAACTTACCGCAACATCTCTGGTACGGTTCGGACCAGGTCATGGCCCGGATTTAGAACACCACAAGGAGGGAGAACCCGCGGCGATCCGCGGACGACGGGTGATCTGTGACCTGGCCAAATCCAGGATTTTCGGAAGCCATATCTCCGGATAGGAACATCAGTGCAGTCTGTAACCGGTACCAATCGTCTTGTCTCACCGAGAGGAAGCGATTGATCACATCATCATTGTATCACACGCCCAGAACGAGGGCCGACGGGTATACTTGCCCTTTTACGTAATTCACGTAGGTCACGTTTCACGTGACTTGCGAATTAATCTGACGCCGGATTCGAGATCAATTCAATCAGATTGGCTCCGAAAGCCGTAAAACGGAAAAAAGTTTTCTGGGACACAACCATTGCGGTTTAGGTTAGAGTGGATTTATTAGTACACAGATACATTCTCTCTCTAAGTCATAATTTGTACTCTGTAATTTCTCTTGTCTGATGTTGTTTTGCGTCTTGTAAGAGTTTTATTTTTCTCACCAGAGATGACAGAGACAATGACACTGATATTCTCCATTGAGATTGCTGAGATAAATCTCTCTTTGATAGTGATAGACAAACATATTCGTAGCGAGATAATTCAGATTCAAATGCTAATATTCAGCCAACACCTACTACCAAAATATATTGCTTTACCGAATCAATAGGTTTTTCTTTGCAAATATTTTATGAAATATGGAAAATATTGCTATTGAAATTTTGAGAATTCCAGAATCTTTTGTGCGAAAACTGATTTCTCTGCATCGGGCTACGCTTTAATGCTAGGAAGAAATCTTTCAAAACGAACAGCTGGAGTTAAGCTTGGCTGAGAACCCAGTAATTTGATTGTATCCGAAAACAACAAAAAAGACAAAGTCAATTCGGTCTGGAGCCAAAACGAAGTCAGGTGGCTTAGGTTTCCTTAATATTTGTAAACGGCATTTACGAGCTCATTTTTATATCTCTTCGAAATGTTGGACAAAAAATAAATTGTTCCCATTTCAGTGCTAATTTAATTCCCTCGCCTGTAAAAAAGTGTAAATTATTATTTTGGGCGTTCCACACGCCTTTCCATGACTTGTAAATTTTGACGTGGGAATTGACTGAATCTGCTTTTTTTGATGAGTTTGTGTGAATTTTATTCCAATTTATCTTATATTAACTTTTTGAAACGGCGCAGAATCGCAAAATATCAGTTTACGAAAAACTGGAAATTTCATAAATTTTATACTTTTGGCGCGCATTTCAATGAAATTTTTGGCACTTTTATACCTGGGGGATGTGCAGGCTTTTTTCACTGTACCTTTTCACTGTACTTAGGCTTTTTTCACTCTACCACCGCTGCTGCAGATTAGGTTTTCACATCGCGGCTTATCTCTCCGATCTACGTTGTCTTCGTGATTCGATTTGGTTGTTGCTGTCAATTTTACGACTTTTCTTCCCTACTCTTTGCTTTCCTAATATGGGCCAAGTTAAGAGTGGGTTGTTTATTTATAGTTTGATTTATTTATGGTTTGGAAACGACTTTTTCGTCTGTCAGCCTAATAAACGACAATTAACAATGATGTAACAGTTATGATTTGAAAGTTGTCCTTGTTTTAGGGGACACCGGAATTTTGTTTGTCTTTGCTTTCGAAGGAAGCAGTGTCTGTCGAAATACACTTTTATCAGTTCCATGTCACTTGAGAATGTAATAAAATATATAAATGAAAGTACATACATTCAAATGAATCTAAACCGGTTTTTTTGAATTTCTTAATTGGATTATAATAAAACTAAACATCCATAGCTTTTGATAATTGCTTATTAGAAATAGGACCATTGATATTCTATTCTTAATGCTATTCAATAAGAATAAAATGTGAATCCATCTATCCCATACTAGTGTTTATTACAAACGGAGCTGTGGTCTGTGCTTTTCAGTCAAGCTTTCAGGAAGGATAATTGAAATATTGGAAAACTGATTTTATACTCTATCCTCCAGATAGTGTGTTGGCCGTTCAAATGGATGTATTTTACGTTTTTGGTGCAGTTTTCGCTGTATTACTCACAAATTTGATATTACTGCTTCTATGTCAATTCTTTGTTTAGTTTCTATTTACTGTTCCATGTCCTCACAAAAAAATTTTGAATTCGCGCGAAAATGTAAGTATTACTTCATCCAACGTCAAGGTCCTTAGGAAAACGAAATTTTTCAATCATTGCCTAAAATATGGTCTAAAATATGAAAAAAGCACTAAAAACTTAACAAAAAGTTGACATAAAGAAAGTAACACCAGATTTATGATAGCATCGAGAAAAATTAAAAATGACTCCATTTCTTCCGTAATTACGCTACGGTAAACATTTGGCTAATTTAGAAACAAGAAAATCGTGCAAAGATTCGATTAACCGAAAAATCGCTTCCCTATGCTCATTTTTCCTCTATAAAATTACAAGTTTCAGTGATCCTTGCAATTTGGGAAGTATGTCCTGGGGATACTCTCTTATCTTTCTATCACTTTTACGCATATTAACAAACGCAGAGGACATCAAAGACAGTAAAGACAAAGACGAAATCAAATGGCAGCCTGGAGTGACCTTTGCGTACACCAGCAAACAATATTCCGGCTACCTGAGACTTTCCTCCAAGAATAATCTCCACTATTGGTAGGAAATTCAGGATTAGAAAGTATCAAGAAATTGATTTGTCTTCAAAATTTTCTTTAGGCTGCTCGAGTCCCAATCAGCGGAACCGTCCAAGGATCCACTGTTTCTTTGGTCAGAAAAGTTTACTATGACTGTCTACCATATATGGTAAAGATGACTTCAATGATGCGCTGTTTTAGGGTTCCTGGAGATCCAGGATGCTCGGCGGTTTCTGGATTAGCATCTATTGGACCGTTTCTTTTTAATCCCGATGGAACGACTGCCTTCGAGAATGTCTATGCTTGGAACAAGGTATCTCTTGAATAGTTTAAGTATTGCGTCGATCAGTGACACTAAAATTGGCTGTGGGATCACTATTATTTGCGAAAATAATAATCAAGGGTGGACGCGGACCGACTTTTTACCCGGTCCGGACCGACCTCGTGCCCGGTCCGGTCCGGACCAGGCAAGGGGTCGGTCCGGTCCGGACCGCGGACCGGACCGGAAGTAAATTTTTCTCAAAAAATCTGAAAAAATTTTCCGAGGTCAAATTTCTTAAAAATTGTAGTTTTTATTAGTTTTCGGCATTTTAAGCTTAATTAGAACATTTTTGCAGTCTTAGTCTTAATTTGCAAGTTGTAGAACTTTAGATGTTTTCCTTGAATTTTTGCCAATTTGTCATAAAAAGTCACATTTTCTGGTGAAATTTTGATAATTTTTCAAAATTAGCGTAAAGTGTAAATGCCTCAAATATTCAGAAGTCTCAAATATTCAATAGGTGTAATATGTCACAAAAATTTTAAGGTAGAACATTTTTGAAAAAATTTGACTTGCTGTGTCAAAATTCCCTCTACTTTCAGAGAAAAAAAATTATCATAAAATTTTATAACCGGGGCAAATTCTGTCGGAAAAGTTCGAGTAACCAAAATTGGCTAATTTTATCTGCGCCTTCAAGAATGCACTCGGCCGTGCCGGATAGGGCGCGGCCGACCGAAAAATTTTGAATATTTTGCCTCAACATTGAAAATTTTCAAAGGAAATTTTCTCCAACCTCACAAAATTTTTCAAAAATTTTCGCAAAAAATTTGGCAAACAGCATATTTATTTTTAATTTTCGCCTGCGGCACAATGATTAGTACTAGTATATACGGTGTCTATGAAATCATTATTGTTTATAAATTATGCTTGAAATTTGCATCTAAAATTGCGCCGCTGTCTAAAATTACAGCAAAAACTGAAGGATAAAATCGCGCCGCAGGCGAAAAAATTTTAAAAATCTCTAAGATACAATGTAAAGATCAAAGAAAAAAGTTTTTAATATGTGAGGTTGGAGATGAAGATTTTCAGTGTTGAGGTAATGTTTAATACATAATTTCGATAATTTTTTTCGAAAATTTCTCAAAAATTTGCACCAAATTAGGCACCTTTAAAAAAATTTTTCGTCGTGCCCGGTCCGGTCCGAAAACGGACCGGACCGGGGGGGTCGGTCCGGTCCGGACCGGCTCAGGGGTCGGTCCGGTCCGGACCGGTCCGGTCCGCTCGTCCACCCTTGATAATAATGATGCAACTATCTTTTTGAAATCAGTAGTTTCATTATAGTTAGGCAACATTCTTTTCCTGGACACAATTGTTGGCGCGGGATATAGCTACACAGAGCCCCAACTCGAGGGCTACCCAGTTTTCAACGATGACAAGGTACATACTTCAAAGTTGCCTTTTTCATATCGTGATCATCTTTTCAGACTGCCGCAGATCTCGTCGAAGCCTTGAAAAAATTTCTTGACAGATTTCCGGAATACGTCAATCGCGAATTTCACATTTTGGGCGAATCCTATGCCAGTGTAACGATCCCACTCTTGACTAAGAAAATCATAGCTATGAATTCCAAGGAAGTATGAAACAATCTCAGGTGATTTTCCTGAAACGCTCATTTATGCACTTTACAGGTGAAAGAACTGAAGCTGAACTTGAAGAACATTGCGATCGGGAACGGCTTTTTTTCTGTGTCGCATAACGTCAATGCCCATGTCAACTTGGCATACTTCCGAGGAATTATTGGAACTGAGTGAGTGGAACTTTAATTTTGTACTTCGATCCCTCATCTGCGGATTCCTAGGTAGAAATCAGTTTTAGATTTTTGAACGAGAATTTGTAATTTTCGTCGGATAAATGACTGAATTTTTATTTCACTTTGTCAGTTTCTTCCGGAAAACTAGTGGAATTCCGTTACATCGGGTAGTAAACTATACTCCTAAAATACAAACGTTTAAGAGATTACACATTTTTCCACTCAAAGTGCTGCGCAACTGACGTGCTGCCAAATTGCGACTTTTCCCGTTACGTCACGTACGATCCTACCCAAGACGTGTACATTCCAATTCTCAACGACAACACTAATAATAATCTGTGTGCAAACAAAGTTGCCGATCTCTCCAATACAATGTCGAAGCCAATCCCGGGGTAAGACAGTATGAAAAAAAAATAAATTCTTTTGTCAAAAAGTAAAAAAGGTTAGAAACTAAAAATTTCCGGAGAACTTTTCCATGGGAATTTTTTCGGCACTTCTGCAGTTTGTTCCACACCTCCGATTTTTCATAAAAATTTTATAAAAACTCACAAATACTTTATTTCTTGTTATATTATGCCTCCCAATGTTCCTTGAAATGAAAATTTTCACAAATTATTTGGCGGGAATTTAAATTTGTACTGATTTAAAATGCCCAATTTTTCCATGAAAATCACTGTTTTTGACCCAAAGTGGCTAATTTTAGGCCATTTTTTGTAGAAAATGTCACAAAATAAGCTGAAAATCAAATTCCCCGCAAAATTCTGCCTATATTAGGCATTTTCCAAAAAAATGTTGGAAAAATTTTTTTTTTTGTGTAAATTTCAGCATTGTCGTAGGTCAATTTTGTCCCGGAATTTCCACGAAAAAATTTATTTTTCCAAAACATTTGTCGAAAATGCCTACTATGGCCAGATTTTCATGAGGAATCTGATTTTCAGCTTTATTTGGCACTTTCTCTAGAATAAATGGCCATAAAACAGCCATTTTTGGTCAAAAACAGCGATTGTTATTGAATAATCGGGTATTTTAGATAAACAAAAATTTGAATTCCCGCCAAATGATTTTTGAAAATTTTCATTTCAGGGAATATTGGGAGGCATAATATAACTATTTGATATAAAATCTTAAAAATCTTATAAAATTTTTATGAAAAATCGGAGGTGTGGAACAAACTGCAGAAGTGCCATTTTTTCGAGTCTTATCCAACCTTTGAAAAATTGCGACACTGATATTCTCCATGATTAAAGGTACAACACTATGGATCCATTACTGGACTGTTACACGGATGACTTCAAAACCGTCGGCGTTAATGGCGATAATGCACAGACGGAATTCCTCAAGATCGTTGCCTATCGTCAAGCTCAGGCGAATGCGAAGCATACTGTTCCAATTATCCACGACGGCTTGAATCGCTTTGTGGATCAGGCGGTAAAAACTTTTTTCAACATTTTCGACTATTGGTGCTATTTTTGCAGTGCCCTCAAGCAAATTTTGAAATGTTGCTCCAGGAAATAAACCCTTTCTCAGAAAAAACTGGCCTGATTTCAGAGTCTGCTAAACATGCAATCGACTGGCCAATTCGGAGGATATCGCTGCTACAGCGATAAAGCTGTAAAGACGTACTTTAACAGAGCCGATCTTCGGAGATCACTGAAAATCCCGTCGGTATTCGACAATACTTCCATCGACATTTGCCCGTAAGCCCTATTCGAGATTAGTATTAGAATTCGTTTAAGTGTTTAAAATTCAGCACTGGAGACAAAAAATGGACTTATACCAGGCAGTATCCAGAAACCGCGGATTTGTTCAAATGGATAATAGATTCAAGTGAGTTAACCTTTTTCGTAAAAGCGAACTTATTTTTTGAGAAAATGTACCGTAAACTCTCTAATATAAGCCCACCCCGAAATAGAACGAATGCCGAAGGCCTTTTATCCTAAAAATAAAAAGTTGATTTTAAAGCACTTGGCAAAAAATTTCGTTTTCGAGGACAAAGCTGCAAAACACAAAGTTAAAATCAATACTCGGAAATCTCGTGAAAACCGTGTGAAATTAATCTAAGGTAGTCAATACCAATAGGATTAGACAAAACTGCCAAATTTGTACGTATGATCAAACTACTTCGTAACTTGCTTTATAAACTAATGGCCAAAGAGAGCAAAAAGTTGGACTTAGAATTGGATTTAGAAATCTCCGCTATTCCTAGAAATCGGATCACATAACATTTTTCAGAATATCCCCTCGGAATATTGATCTTCAACGGCGACACTGATGGTGATTGTAGTTTCCTGATGGCCTCTACATTCGTTAGGTCACTACCGTTAGACCAAGTCATGGATGGGAACCGAACATTTTGGCAGTTCCAAAAAGACAATTATTTGCCTATGACCGTAGGATATTATGAAAAATTCCAGAAAAATTTCGTTACTCTGGATCTGCTCACAATTGCGGTCAGTTTACAATTCAGATTAGAAAAAGTGAATGAAATTTAAAATGGTTATAAAATGTATCTTGGGGCAATCCTTCGATGGGACAATGCAAGTCGAAGCCTAAGGTTTACCACCTTTGATTCCCTTTCAGGTGCATCAGCCTTAGCTTTAGTCAAAGGTCCTTACAATATAGGAGTAAGCCTGGCTAGAAACTTAATCTAACTGTCTAGAGCATAGACTGTTCGTGAGGGTCTTAAATGCCTAAAGACCGAAAAAGGTTGGTCAATGGTCTGAAGAGCAAAGTTGCTTAGCATGGCCTTATAAGCTACTTTGCTTTTGGGACCTCTGCGCGAGATGCCTACCTGCCCAAGATCCAAATTCTGAGGTTTCCCATGGTTGGGATCCGATACACACTATCTCATGCTAGTTGTATTTGGAGGCACTGAGTTAGTAGGCACCGTGTTTGGAGGCTCTGGGGTTGTATTCCCCGCCTAGAACGTAGCCCTGATACCAAAGGATTGAAAAATGATGCTTACAACCTAAGAGCTGGTCTTGACTTCAGCAAAGAACAAAACCTGGTAGAATTTATTACCCTACCCATCCTAAGGATTGAATAAAAAGGGTCAAATTTTGCCGCCGCCAACTTGACAGTAACTCTTTAGGGTGCTCCTCACAGAATGGAAACATCACATCCCGGCCCAGCTCTTCAAATGATTGCCAACATGCTCACACCTGAGCGAAATTACAGTAAACCTCTAAGTTTTAATCCAACTTCAAGCCAAAAACCGCTCAAGAGTCCTTTGAAAGCTCCACCATCAGGTAAGATGATTCATCCATATTATAGCACCTTAAGGTAAGGTATTACGTACTCTTACAATACCCCAAACGAAAAATCAATAGATAGTTGGTTTGAATTCGCGGCATTATTATTTCTGTCTGCTCCTTGCAGAAGTGACACTTGTGCCATCTATTTCGGAAGCGAATTCAAATGTATATTTACCTACGATTCCATTTTAGTGTCCAGGAAACAGGCTGATCTCATCACAGATTTACCTGGACTAACATTTGATGCCAAGTTCAAACAATATTCGGGATATCTGGCCGCTTCTATGGGGAACTATCTTCATTACTGGTAACAAATGCTGATTTTTTTTTGTTTCCATTACAGTATCCATAGCCCCTATACAAGGACAGGAACAGCTTTGGACAATTTCCTTTGAATTGGTCACTCTGGGAAAACTTTTTGGTTTTCCTTTCTCCATACAAGACAGCACTAAAATATTATGAGCACAATTATTTAGGCTGGTTGAGTCACAAGGATCGCCAAAAAAAGAGCCACTAATATTGTGGTGAGTTTTTTCTCAAAATTTTATACCATCGATACTTTTGTTAAGGCTTAACGGTGGCCCAGGATGTAGCAGTCTGATTGGACTATTGGCCGAGAACGGTCCAGTTCATATCAATCCCGACTCAAAGACCCTCTTTGAAAATATCTATTCATGGAATAAGGTTACAGTTATAGACCTTTCTATTAACGATATCGAAACTTAATCATCAAAGTGTCATCCTTCCATTTTGATGAGAAATTTTCCAAAAGATAACTGATAACATTAAAATGAATGATTGGAAGGGAATTCCATATATGGATATAAAAAGAATAAGCGTCCGGAGGAAACTCTTAGAATCATATTAAATTTGTTAAGATATATCTTTATGTTATTTTCCTTACAGAGTTCTCAAACTGATATTTCAGAGTTTCCTGAAATTAGCTATCTGCTGTGAAAATTGGCCGGCTGTTAAGACAAAAAAATTTCAAAGTTTTGAGAAAACATGAAAAATTAACTAATTTCGGCCAGAAATTTTAATCTGGAATTTGATTCTTAATTTAAAAGTTTTCCTGGAATTGAAAAATTTGGGAGTGTTGTCTTTAATTTCTCTCTTTTTCTTAGAAAATACCTTCCACCGATTGACCTTTTATAATCTGAGCCACTGTTATATTTATATATATATATACTTTTAGTTTTCCAACATTTTGTACCTGGAAACACCGCACGGAGTTGGATTTTCTTATCACAACAGCACTGACACTAAGTCTGATCCCGGTTATAGCGATACTAAGGTTGGTTATCATTTAAGGTTGCCAAACAAATTTTGACCTCTTATCTTTAGACTCTCACCGACACTTATTTGGCACTTGTTGATTTCTTTACGGTTTATCCCGAGTACCAAAATCGAGACTTTTACGTTATAGGTGAATCATACGGCGGAGTTTATGCCCCAAGTCTTGCTGATATGATCATTAAGAAAATCCAGGTGAGCGGGTTATAGCCAAGAGTTGCCCCTGGACAAATAAAAAAACGAATAATCACAGGCCAAAACAATTCTCGCGCCAATGAAATACGTGAACTTTGTTGGATTGGCTGTAGGGAATGGTCTTCTCAGCTTTGGCCATCAAATAAACTCGATCATCGCTATGAAATATCATCGAGGATTCATCTCGAAAGAGTAAGTTTCTGGAAGAAATTTTAAAAAATTCTCATTGCAATACCCAAAAACTGCAATTCTGAAAGCAAAAATTGCAGTTTTAATAAAAAGTTACAATTTTCTCCAAAGGCAAAACGCGACAATTTTAGGCAATGGGATTACCTGAAGCATGAATGTTTCCATGAAGTGGCCAAATACCAGGACATGGTCAGAGCCAATTTCTCAAAATACATTCAATTCGAAGGCTCAAGCTATTCAAATATTATCCCGATTGATGACTCACCTTGCGCGAAGCAAGTAGCGGAAATCGCAACTCCGATCACTAAGTAAGATTTACAGTCAAACCTCACTAAAGCTCCCCCTGGTACTGGTCCCTGAGGGGGCTTTAACCGGGGTGGGGCTTTAAGCTGGGAAAATATTTTGTACTTTTTCACTTAGAGCCCGTTCCGGGCCCAAAGGGGGCCCTTAAGCCGGGGGGGGGGGCTTTCACTGTACTATGAGCTTTACATTTCACATTTATATTCTTGTCATGCTCGTATCCAGAAATAATTTAGGTGGGATTGAAAAATATCGGGGAGGCTGAAAAAGATAATCAAGCATTTAAGAGTATATATCAAATTTCCCAAACAATTTTTCGGATTTTCGGGAGCGAACCAGACCATGCATTATTATTTCAAATGCCATAGATTGAATGATGTTCAAGGTACATACAAGTGTTTTAGAACCAACAACAATTACAATATTTTCCAAGACTGTTATGAGCACGAGCCGCAAGAGCCCTTTGCCACTAAAACAAAGCAAAGTGACAGAGATCCAACCAAGGGAAAAACCCCAAATCGATCGCTCAAAAAAGCTACAAGCTTTGTAAGTTTACATTTTACCTCTTTTCTCACTCACAAGGAACACTCACCTGGTGCCGCGCGAGTTTCAGGAAACCAACCACACAGGGTTGTAGATTTCGATGAGAGACGTCCAACGGTACCAGACTTTTTTGCCCATGCGCCTTGAAAAAAAAAGTTTTCCTTATACGGTATGCCATTTTTGGCCAAAAATGGTCGTTTTTAGCAAAAAAAATTGAATTTTTTGACACGATATTAAAAAACTAATTGCAGATTCGGAATCAGCGCATCAAAATACCCTTAAAAACACTATTTTCAGAAAAATTTTGGAATTTTCCAAAAAATCGACTTTTTTGGGACCATGTGGTCCCCCCTTTGGTGAGAAAAAGTCGATTTTTTGGAAAATTCCAAAATTTTTCTGAAAATAGGGTTTTTAAGGGTATTTTGATGCGCTGATTCCGAATCTGCAATTAGTTTTTTAATATCGTGTCAAAAAATTCAATTTTTTGGCTAAAAACGACCATTTTTGGCCAAAAATGGAATACCGTGCAAGGAAAACTTTTTTTCAAGGCGCATGGGCAAAAAAGTCTGGTACCGTTGGACGTCTCTCATCGAAATCTACAACCCTGTGTGGTTGGTTTCCTGAAACTCGCGCGGCACCAGGGGCCGATCTATATCAAGTGCTCAGATGCTCAGATCTGAGCATTCCCTAAGCGAAAAATGTCTGGCTTTTCACAATTGCACAACGCGTCACTATGTTTTCTATCACATCTCTCTTCTTATTTTGTGTTAGACACAGAATGCTCAGAAAATGAAAATGCTTTGTTAATTTCCTCAACGTATATGCTCAGACGATTTTCCAAAATTTATAAGAGAAACATTTAAGTTCCTCACGTTGGGTAATTAAACCGAACACTCGTTGCTAGACGTCCGCCCTTTATGTTGTTTGTGGGTCGATTTGGTGCTATTGTGCGGCGCACCAAAAAGACTATTGCAGAACGAGAGCGCAGAGAAGATATGTGTCTGCCCGGTTATTTCCCACTGCCGCTTCCTTTCCTTTCTTTTCCTTTCTAATCAGACAGACAAACACTTTGAGAGAGAGCACGCTATTTATGAAAGAGCCAGACATTTTTTGGTTAGAGATTCTGAGCATCTGAGCACTTGATATAGATTGGCCCCAGGTGAGTGTTCCTTGTCAGTCTCAAGATAGTATTGAGATTTCGGAAAAACTTTCGGAAGAATCCACGAAAAAACCATGAAATTGGAGTAGAGGAATAAAACCCGTTGATATAGAACGTGTATATCGATACAAATGAGGATATTTGGTAGGAGAATCACGAAAAGAATACCCTTAGAAAAACTTAAAAAATTGCGAGGTATGGATCATACACATCGAGTAGGATTTTCCAGAGTTCTTCCGGTTTTGAAGTTTTCTGTGGAAACTCTCAAAATTATTCATTTACAAAAATTTTTCTCAATCTCCAGATAATGCGGAGATTCAGGAAAAAATCCTGGAAGAATCCCGCCAAACCTTAAAAACGGATAAAGCTCCAGATAAATGAAAGAGATCATATGTCCCTACAAAGGAGGATATGCCCGTGGATGGACTATCTCGAAAAGAATACCTATTTAAAAAGGAAAAGTAAGGTCGAGTAGGATTTTCCGGGAATTCTTCCAGAATTTGAAAATTTTTCATCCAAAATTGCTCAAAATATTCATTCACAGAAACTTTTTTTCCTTCATACTTTAGTCTAACACCTTCTCGACAGATGTCCAAGGTGGATTCCCATGCTACCATATCCAAGCCATGAAGAAGTATTTGAACGATTTGGACGTCAGGAAAGCGCTCCACATTCCACCTTATATCAAACCATTTGAAGTATGCCAGTAAGACTTGTTTCGAGACAAATATCTTCAATCTCGATCTTTCAAATTTTATTAAGGTCCTTCACTTCTTTCTCTTATGAGTACAATTTCAAAGACACAAATCAATTCTTCGACTCAATTATTGCCTCCGGATACAAGCTTAAAATATTGATCTATAACGGCGATCTCGACTTTATCTGTAATTTCATCGGAGCCCAATGGTTTACCGAGGAGATGGCCCATCGAAATGGTCTGCAGGTTGTCAAGCCGCACAACATGTGGGCCTATCGTGGCCGAGTGGGCGGCTTTGCGAAAAGCTTTGGAAACGGCAAAGTCTCTGTGGATTTGTTGACTGTCAAGGTATGTTAGGGTCGAGTCCTCCGGGGGATACATCAGGGGTATTCGCCTGTTGTAATGCGTCCGGCGATGGGGATGTGCTAAAAAATTTTTTATTAAATTTTTATTAAATCTTAAATTCTAAAAAATGAACAAGAACATGAAAAAATAACCAAAAAATTTGCAAAATATAATTAAAACCCGAAAAAATGAAAAAAAGAAAATTTAAAAAATGGGCAAAAAATTGAAAATATTGAAAAAAGCCCATTTCCCCGTATTTCCCCGGGGATCCCCGTCCCCGCCGATGCCGTTCCCCGGGGATCCCCGTCCCCGCCGATGCTGATCCCCGTGATCCCCGTTCCCCGCCTCCGGCGGGGGGGATCGAACCCTAGTAATTTTGCTGAATATGGGAAGTTCTTATCTTAAAGCATTTATTGGAATATTTGATTTTTAGGGAGGAGGACATCAAGTCCCGTTAGATCGACCAGGTATGCTTTCTCTTTAAAGCATATTTTTGAGACATATGTGTTATAGTAACCATATATTCTACACAAGAAACTTCTTTTTAGGACCGGCCTTGCAGATGATATACAACTTTATTAATCTTAAATTCACAAAATGGCAAGAGTCAAACGGAATTGTATTTTCTATGATTTAAACAGCAAACTGAAAAAGAATTTTTAAAGCAGGTTCAATTTCTTTTTTTGGATTAAAAGAAATTGGAAAAAAGTTGGAAGGGCCTCTGCAGATAAAATCGCGTCGCAGGAAATCTTTCTTGTTTGTATACGGTGGGATAATTATGGTTCGCTAACACCTGTTCTAGCTAACATCCGTGACTGACGCTCAAAGTGGTATTGAAACCGAACAAACTAGTGCATTGTCTCCATCCTCAGAAAATTATGAAACAGAACAGGAGCCTTTAACAAACCACTATCGTAGTCGCATCGACGAAAGAGAACGGACCGAAAGGTCAAGAGCGAAGCTCACAGTGGATGAGCGCCGTGTTTCTGAACATAACGGTAACGCGGGAGATAGCGGTAAAGGCGAATCAATAAGCGAAGCAGACAGAACCAGCTCAAACACTCTCAAAGCCCCGACTAGAGTCACCAAGGAAGACGACAAGATTGAAAGGCTTCCGAATATAACTTTTGAAATTGACTTGATGGCCGATCAATATTCAGGGTATTTGAATGCAAGCAAAGGCGTATATTTGCACTATTGGTAAGTACCAAAAGGCACCCTCCTAGGTGTGGACAAAAATGTATGGTACCCTGATGAGGGGAACACACATCATGCTGGGTTTGCGTTATATTCCTACTAGCGCGCTAGCGCGCGGGGAGTCTACATCAGTATGCCTTTTCTATATCAGTATGCCTTGTCCAGTAACTCGGGCCTTCGGCCCTCGTCCAGTTACTCGGGCCTTCGGCCCTCGTCCAGCCACATCGGGCCTGCGGCCCTCGAATGATTGTTAGAAATTTAAAAAATTTTGAAAAAAATTTTTGAAAAAATTTTTTTTCGTACCCCAGGGGTACCTCGGGAATTTTTTTGACCCCTGAATCGGATTCCCCGCACCCGAAACCCCCGGGCGCAAGAAATCAGCATCAAAAAAGACAAAATCCTCCCGAAAAATAATTTTGAAAAAATTCGTACCCCGGGGGTACCCCGATAATTTTTTTGACACTGGATTCGGATTCAGCGACCCCGAAAACCCCCGGGTGCAAATACTCAGCGTCAAAAGAGCTCAGAAATGGAAGAACCAAAAAAATGGCCCAAAAAACACTGGTTTTTGTCAAAAAATGGCCATAACTCTCGAAAAACGGCGAAGTACCTCCTAATTCCAAAAAATGTCGTCTAGTTAGCTCATGAGGAGCAAAATGAGCTATCACACACCCCGAAAGGAGTAGCGCACGGGGGGTAACTGATTCACAGGGACTGACACCACTGTAATACTAGTTAGAGAGATGTTTCCTTACTATCTCTCACCTCTCTCTCTCCACACACCAAACCCAATATTCTGTCCATCCAAATCCAATATTTTGGATGCCCCAAATCTCGCGCACTTCGGTTTTCGGCTGAACAACGCCTTATAGGCGCCAGACAAGCTTAGACTTAAGCTTTGGCATTAGGCATAAGCTCCGGAACAACCCTTACAGTAGGCTGTAGATTAGGCCTAAGCTTCCTTATTTGGGCAACTCGCGCGATGTACCAACAGCATACTTGCGTACAAGACCATGCCTAGCAATTTTGCAATTGGGACCCTGAAATGACCAAATATGGAAGATCCCAATTTCAAACCCAACATTTAAGGTATAGACTTTTTATTCAAACTCAATATTTTGGGTACCCAGCATTTTTTGAGTAGACAGCATTTCTTCCCTTTTATCTCTAATCGCAGGGCTGTTTTCAATCCCGTGCTATTTCTTTTCTTACTTTCCCAAACCCAACATTTGGGGCAGTAGCCTGTGATGAACTTTGGAAGCTCTAAATCTCTCAAGCTTAAGTTTATTCTTAATCTCTGAATGATGGCTCAAAATCGTCTGACAGGAGCACCTACCGATTTTCTGATAGGCTTAAGATTGAACTCAAGCTTAAGCTTACGCCTAAGTGTGGACATTTTTGCTTTTATGCGTGGAAAATCTTAAGTGTAGCCTTAGATTTAAGCTAAGCTTTAGCTTAGCTAAAGCTAAGCTTAGCGTTAAGCTGATCCTAGTACCTAAAGTTATGAAGTGAAGCTTAAGATAGAACTTAAGCTATGAACAACATTTGGGAGGGCCCGCGATAGCTAGAGTAACCTCTAGCTATGAGTCTGACTTATTAAATTGCTCAGGCTTGACATATTTCAGGCTTATTACTTCTCAAATAGATCCCGACAACGATCCACTGATTCTATGGTATAGTACAAAAGTATGCTACAATTAGTTACAACAAGTTCAGGCTGAACGGCGGTCCAGGATGCAGCAGTCTCGGGGGACTATTCACAACATTAGGTCCATTTGCGATGGACAAAACCGGCACGAAACTGATTGAAAATGTGTTTGGATGGACGAAAGTAAGCAAAAAGAGCATTTTTGATATTGAAAAATCCCCCTTTCTTTAGGATCAAATTAAATTCAAGAATAAGAGCTTACACGGGGTTTACCGTTACCCGTGTAGCCCTGCATTTTTGCATTGCGTTGACCATTTACATATTAAGCTGATCTCCGGTTTCAGGTCGGTCACGTATTATTTCTCGAATCGCCGCGCGGTGTTGGATTTTCCTACAGCACTGCTGAAGCGGATTCCCCTATGGGCGATCGGTATGATGACACCAAAGTAAGCCGAGACCAAAGGTCACATATCTTTAACATGAATTCGGAATCTTTTTAGACTGCTGAAAACAACGTTCTCGCCCTGAAATCCTTCTTCGCCAAATTCCCTGAATACAGACATCGCAAATTTTACATAACTGGAGAGTCTTATGCGGGTGTCTACATCCCTACTTTGGTGGATAAGCTTATGAAAACTATAACGGTGAGTTACAATCAAAGGCTTAGTCGTATATAACAGGTAGTACCCACAATAAGATTGTGCATTTTTATCTCTCGCCGCTTGAATATATCCTAATACAAACGAACACTACCCACTTGTCAACTAAGGGATACATTCGGGGGTATTTGGCCAGGCTTATAGTCTAGGCGTAAACAATACGATGTTGTCATCATATTTGTTTGGTGGATAAGCTTATAAAAACTATAACGGTGAGTTCCAATCAATCAAAAGCTTAGTCGTATAACAGGGAATACTGACAATAAGATTCATCTCGCGCTTTTTATTTTATACCGCCTGGAGGCATGTAACGCATAAGTGGCGCTAAAAGGTGACCATCTGCCCACCAAGGAATATATTTAGGGTATTGGACCCAGCTTATAGTCTACGGGCATGCTGATTAGGCGTAGTAATACCATGTTGTCACCATATTTGTTCCTATCATAGAATCATATTCTGCGTATGCAAAAACTGCAGGCGAAAATTTGATACACAAATATGAATACAACATGATACCAAACTACCGTTTCCTGAAACTAGTCATGGATCTGCTTTGTAACAATGATTAGGATATAATAACTTCAGGCCGAGAATCTAGACTACATCAATTTGGTCGGCGTTGCCATTGGCAATGGTCTAATGAGCATATACAACCAAATCAACTCAGTCATTCATTTGACATACTTCCGAGGATTTTACGACGCTCCGTATGTTTCTTGTATCCTTCGCCGTAATATGCTTCTAGAACATTATCCGGTTCAATTGTAGGACATATGACTCGCTGAGTCGATGTTGCAATTCTAGTGTTGAGCCCTGCGATTTTACCCAATACATCGATGTTATCGACTACAACGGAAGAGATGGCTTTGATAAAAGATGCGCAAACTTGACTATACAAATTGCCTATTTCTACGCCTATGGTTTCACTGGGTTAGTAAAATCGGATACTTTATACGATTCTTTGGCACATTTTTTACCGTTTAGCGCAGGGCACTGCCTTTATCCATTTTGCTTGCGGGTTAAAATATGGCAGCTATTTCGATTTTCTCGTTTTCTGAAAAGTCGTTCTTGAACAACGTTTTGAGTGCAAAATTGCAAACAGAGTATAAAAATCATTTCAGATTCCTTGAAAAAAGTTTGTCTCACGCCAACAACGCTAGAAACTACAATACATTTGACTCCACCCCGTTATTTTAAACTTCGGGAATCCCGAAAGCCGGAACTAAAAACTCATTTTCCGGGATTCCCGGAACCGAAATTCCGGTTATCCGGAATTTCAATCTTGGAATTTGAAATCAGACTTGGAATCAGGATGCTCGAAAACCCCTAAGCCCAATTGTCAGCTTCCTGGTTGCTTTAGAACCGAAAACACATTTTTTCGGATTTCCGAATCCGGGATTTTGGAAAGCCGGGAATAAAAACCATGAATATGAAATCTGACCTCGGATTTGGAATCAGCTGACTCGTACACTATTCCCCAATTTCAGCTTCCCGGTTACCTGACAAAGCCACTCGGGTATGCTGACTTAGGATTAAGCATAAGCATGGGAATCTTAGTTCGAGAGAGTGAGCCAGAGTCTGTTAGCTACAGTTCCGGAGATACTGGCAAAACACTAGTAGGATAATAATACGGTTAAAAGCATCCTAAAGGAATACAACATACTTTTTATATAACCAGAAATTGTGATAATATACCAAGTTCCTACAGTTTAAAGTCACGAGATCAATCGTACTGACGCAATAGAGTAAAACTTTAAAATATATTATTAGATTTTTAGTGAAAGTAAATATAACAGTTACCTTTAGTATGAATCCATACAATAACTATCTCGATTGTTACTACCCAGAAGATGCTCCTGATGATGAGATGGCATACTCTGAAGATTCAGACAGGTATAACAGGAGACATAAGAGAGATGTATCAGCAAGAGCCTCACTAGATCCTGTATTGAGTAATGAATACGGGTTCATTGATCAAGCCGTGAGTACTTTGATTTGTTGCAATTCTGCTTTCTATTCTTGGACAAAAAATGTTAGTTATTGTTTTAATTTTGTTCAGAAACTGTACACTCTCGATTCGACAGACCCTCATGGAGGTCAAGCATGTTACGGCCGCACAATGGCTACGAAATACCTGCGTCATCCTGACGTTCTTAAAGCCATACATGTTGATATCGATGGACTTGAGCCGTGGTCGGGTTGCAAGTTCGTCATATTCCTCTTGGCGATTTTAGTTTGGCTGTTTATTTTAGCTACACTCTGAATAGCAAATATCAGATGCAGCATTTGGACACTACCAACGTATTTGACAGTATCCTGAAACAAACAAGCGAAGCCAAGAAGCTCAAGTTCCTGATCTACAACGGAGATGCTGACATTGTTTGCAACTTTCTCGGTGCCGAGTGGTTTATGGAGAACTTGATCCAGAAAGAGAACATGGTAGCACTGGACACTCGTACTGCCTGGAATTACACTCAGCCTCATGACACCAAAACGTAAGTTGTGATGGAATGGGCACTAGAAAAAATCGATACAAGGACCACACACATTTCCTCGTGATGGATTTTATAAACTCATGCTTCCATGATAATGCACTTAGAAGTTTTTAAATAAAAATCTTATGAAGCTTCTAGAAAAACGTACAAGTTCCAGAAGAATGTGAATAATCTATTGGGTAAATCCATTGATTCTGTCGTAAACAACCAACGCGCGCAAGGAAGCAATCGTGGCGGGACCAATCTTCCTCTTACAAAACATTTGTGTTCGATACTTTTTGAGGCTTTTTAAGGCATTTCGAGAAAATATGATGGAACCCCTCCATAGTAAATGGACCCCGCTGAATCTAAATCCGGGATCAGATTTAAACTTTGGTCTTTGATTTTTGAACTTTTCCTCTAAATTTTGGATTTTTCCATCTTTTAAAGGAAAAAGTTTAAAAATCAAAGTTCAAATCTGATCCCGGATTTGGGTTCAGCGGGGTCGATTTACTTTGGAGAGGTTCCATCATATTTTCTCGAAATGCCTTAAAAAGTATCGAAACACAAATGTTTTGTTAAGAGGAAGATTGGTCCCGCCACGATTGCTTCCTAGCGCGCGCTGGTTGTTTACGACAGAATCATTGCATTTACCCAATAGAAGTTTCTAAGTGCATTCACGGATGCAAATTTCAAAACCTGAAACATTTTCCTCACAGGCTTTTAACGAATTCTATAGAAATAAAAACGTAAACATTCCAAATACTTTCAAGCTAGTAACATTCTATTCAGCTTTTCTCCAAGGCTCGCCGGCTTTGCTCAAAAATATCAGTACGGCAACGGAAATGCAACTTTCCATGTAATAACTGTAAAGGTATGCTTTTTAATTATAAACAGATATGAGCTTGCACTCATAAATTTGTACTCATAACACCGTTATGTTTTAGGGAGCTGGCCACATGGTTGGCCAGGATAGGCCTGGGCCTATGCTGCAAGCATTTTATAACTTTGTCAATGACAATGAACTTAGCACGAAGTTGGATTCGGCGCTCATATTTCCCGGGCCAGTACTTCCGACGGCCGACTATCGATTATACCGTGAGTTATGGGTCACATCTGTAAATGTATTAGAGTCGTTACTCAGTAGAAAATCCCTCCCTTTGAATTGCCGCGTAAACAAATCGCCAAAGCGCCCTGTAAAAGCGTAAACAAGCCGCGACGTGTTTACGCTTTTATAGGGCGCTTTGGCGATTTGTTTACGCGGCAATTCAAAGGGAGGGATTTTATACTTAGTAACGACTCTATACGTACCCTTAAGCGGCCATGAAAAGTTACGTTTTCTCGGAATCTCGTCGTCTGTTAACCATAGGCATCTTTTGAGAGAAAGAAAGAGAGAATACAGATAAGGTCTGTCCCAAAAGAGAGGCAAAAAAGAGTTTAGTGAACGCTGGTCATTTGTGGCTAAAAGTGGTATGTGGCCAGCTGGCGACCCTCTGATTTATAGCAGTAAATACCCAGTTCCGCCCCCCTATTCCGCCCCTGTATAAACTTAAAATGGCCATAACTTTTGATGTACTCAAGCTTAAGCTTTAAGTTTATGCCTAAAATGGTCCTAGGCTCCCGAACAAGGATTGAGGCTTAATGTCCCGAACAATATGGGGCCTAAGGGACTTAATCTTAGGCTTAAGCTCCCGAACAACCCTTTTTCCGTAAAATAGCCACAACTTTTGATGCGCTCAAGCTTAAGCTTTATGTTTGGTCTTTAAATGTTGGGCTTTGCCCTAAGGAACATTTTAAGACCAAACTTAAAGCTTAAGCGTGAGTGCATCAATAGTTATGCCCATTTAAGGTTATACAGCGGCGGAACTGGGGGGGGGGGGAACTGGGGAGGGGCGGAACCGTACTCCAGTCACATCTGTAAACTTTTTATACCTACTTTTGAGCGGGCGTGAAAAATTACGCTTTGGGGGTTTTTGTATGGTGTTTTCGGATTTCTGATCTCGAATTTGAGATCCGTTTTGGCATTGCGTGTTAAGAAACATCACTTTCTGACATGCTGCTCATTTTTAAAGTAGTAATTGGCGGAATCTCGTCGTCTGTTAACCACAGGCACCATTTGAGAGATAGGGAGAGAGAGTACGGATAAGGTCTGTCCGAAAAGACAGGCAAAAAAGAGGTTAGTGAACGTTGGTTATTTGCGGCTAAAAATGTTATGTGACCGGTCGGTGACACCTTAAAACGTTATCTTTGCCCAATGTTGCATTGAGCAACTTACTCTAATCTTTTTTAGCCACAAAGAAGGAGCAAGACAAAATTTATGATCTACCTGGCTTGACTTTCAACCCAAACTTTGAGCAATATTCCGGATATGTGAATGGCAAAGTAAAGGGAAACTATCTCTTCTATTGGTACGAATTTTAAGGGAAGCGATAATATAATGAGAATTTTTAGGATGGTTGAACCTCAGTTTGAAAAGGATAAAGCACCCGTTCTGTTATGGTGAGTTTAAAAAAATTTGTACTGGAAAGTTTTGATTCGGATTCTTGAAAATTTCCGGATTCCCTCCATCTAAGAGTTACTATTGCGTTTTTGAAAGTCAGTTAGATACAAACTACTGTCAACATTTTTTGGGCGATCTTTTGGCGAAAATGCCGATCGCTTTATTGGCGAAAATTTGCCAAAAATGCTGTTTTTGGCCAAATTTTTTATTTTATGAAAAATTTACTATTTTTTAATAAGCCATATTCTACCAAGATCAAAATTGTTATTTTGGCGTCTGGAGCGTAAATTTAATTCACATTTCCAAGTGTAAAGTTTTGGCCAAAATCGCCGCAATCAGGCGAAAATTGTTGCAAAAAAAATTGCTGCGTAAGGTAACTAATTAAAAAAATTAGAAAAAAATTAACAGAGAAAATAGCTTTACAATCTTTTGCTATTTCCCTAACCGGTCAATAATCTATTTCCATTCAGGATGAATGGTGGGCCAGGATGGTTGGTTGTTTGATCGTTTAATTTTATTCTTTATTATTTTTTCTTTCTTAGTTCAAGTTTGGGCGGTTTGCTCACTGAGCACGGTCCTTTCCACATAAATCCGGATGGAAGAACACTGTACGAAAACGTCTATTCGTGGAACAAAAACGCATACGTTATTTACCTGGAGTCACCGCGAGGAGTTGGATTTTCTTATCAAGACACAACCATAAACGACGACCAGTTGTATGGCGACAATAAGGTTAGATCTTTAACCGGCACTATAGTATTTTTGGGGCCGGAACGGGAAAACTCAACTTTAAAAATTCTCTGCGAGTTCCTCATAAAAATTTTAGAAGGGGCCTATAAGAGGAAATTTGGCCCAAAGCCAAAATTCGATTTGAATATGCCTCTTTTGGCTACTTTGGCATATTGTATATTTGGCATTTTGAGGCTTTACAAGGGATCTTGAGTCAATAAGGTGGAACCCCTCCATAGTAAATCGACCTCTCTGAGTCCGAATCCGGGATCGGATTTGAACTTTGATCTTTAGTTTTTGAACTTTTCCCTTTAAAATTTGGATTTTTCTAGGATTTAAAGGGAAATCGGGTGGTTCGAGTCCCCCTTCAAGCCTAACATTTTCGTTCCAAAAATCACTATTATTGACTCAAGATCCCTTGTAAAGCCTCAAAATGCCAAATATACAATATGCCAAAGTAGCCAAAAGAGGCATATTCAAATCGAATTTTGTAACCGCCGCGTACAATTCCGTTTCGAATGACCCACTATAATCTATGCCTTATAGACAAGAGATGACGTGCTCGTGGCTTTGTCCGAGATTTACAACGCATATCCCGAGCTTTCCAACCGTGACTTCTATGTAACTGGAGAGTCGTACGCGGGCGTGTACGTTCCTATTGTGACGAAAGGAATTCTCGATGAGCTGAGCAAAGACGATCAAGGTCTGTTCTCGGGATTGGGCTTGAAGATCAAAGGAATGGCAATCGGGAACGGCTATTTCAGCAACAAATTTGATGTATCATTTGCGTATTGCTCTCTTACAAAATCAATGAGTTCAATTTTAGGCTGAGACGATGATAGATTCCCTCTATTTTCTTGGTATTATAGGCAAAAGGTATGTGGAAATTGAGGCCTTTTCAATACTGTCTAACTTTAAAACGTTCATTTCGAAGTGTTCTGGTCTCGATAAAGATGTCTTGGGCCAAAGCAATTTTCTATTCGTTATTTGAGAACACATTTTGAAAATGATGAAAATATTTGATGAAAAAATTTTGTCCTTGTGCTCCAATGTAAATTTTATGATTCGTTATTACCAGTGTTGCCACGCCTCCGCCTCCGGATGCTCGGAGGCGCCTCCGGAGGCGGAGGCGACCCTCAAAATTAGCCGGAGGCGCCTCCGGCTGCTTCCGGAGGCGCCTCCGGCAGGTGAAATTTTAATGAAAATTTGACAAAAACAAGAAAAAATGTGGAATTTTTTTCAAAATTTGAAAATTTTTTTCTCAAAAAATTTAAAAAAAAATTTTTCAAAAAATTTTTTTCAAATTTTGGGAAAATTTTTTTCAGACATGCCTAAAATGGGCATTTTTGGCGATTTTTGGTCGGAGGCGACCCGGAGGCGATCAAAAATAGCCGGAGGCGGAGGCGACTTTTGAAAAAGTGACAACACTGGTTATTACCAACAAGCCTTTCCAAAGAATGCCTTTCAACCTGACAGAAATTTGGGTGCGTGAGATTAAAGTACACCGTAACATTTTATAGAGTATGGGACGAGTCAAAAAAGAAATGTTGTAAGAATGGAATAACCGGCGCAAGTTGCGACCTGGATTTGACTATGGATGGTTGCCGTGACATTTTTGACCAGATCGATCCTTTTTTGGACCAAATTCAGTAAGGGATTCTCTGTTTTATATTTTCATACTTTTTGAAATTTTATAGAAACTTTTTTTCAGCATAGACGTCTACAACATTTATCAGCAGTGCTACGAGATGAGTGGTGATTACCCTTTTGGTATGGCACAAATCACGGAAAAACCGTTCCTCAGAAATCTCAGAAGACGCTTCGATACGAGCAGAGTCTTGGATCAATCTAAACACTATCCTAATATGGGAATGGAGGAGAGGAATATTTCGGCTATAATGTTTGCTGAGAAAGCAACCATGTCAATTACGGGACTGAACCAGAAGGTATTTTTTAATTTTTTTGGGCGATTTTTCAATATTTTGCTAATTTTGCTTATTTTTCAAAATTTGGTATAAATAGCATTTTAGAATTTCATTAAAAATAGATTCGCACCCAAAAAGATTGTAATTTGAGGGAGCGGTTTAACTAGAAAATTCTATATATAAAAATCTCAACCCTATTCAGGAACTTTTCAACTATGGATCAAATGACCCGTTTTCTGGATTTCCATGCTATAACATCGCAAAGACCCTCGAATACCTCAAGCAAAGCTATGTTCGAGCAGCGCTTCACGTTCCAGACTACGTGCAACCGTGGAATTTCTGCAAGTAAGTTTTCTGAATACGGTAGAAACCGATTCCATTCAAGGTTCTCTAAGATGGTAGGTAGCCTATTTTATATACAGTCGAGTTTCTTTATAACGCGTCTCTATATAACGAGGATTTTGATTATATAATTTGTATGGAGTTGAGTCTTGATATATCTATCTATATAACGCGGGTCTCTATTGGATTTTATCCGGTCCCGAGGTCAGCGTTATAAAGAGACTTGACTGTATAGCATTTATAATGTTGTAACGATCTTCTGAAAATGCGGGGTATTTTGGCAAGATGTAGTATTCCCGGGACCTTTTTTCCAGGATGCAAAGTTCGCTTAGCCGTACATCGTAGAAACAGTTAATTTATTACCCATTCAAAGAATTGTTTTGCCAATTATGTAGGAACACAGAATTATGAGAAATCGCCAATTATGAGAAATACAGTATCTTTATTAACTGAATTTCGTTACAGAGTATACTCGCTTGTTCACCAAGGGATACATTCGGGGATATTGGCCCGGACTTCTGGCATAGTGATACTGTTTAGTCTTAGGACAATATTTAAGTTGGGCCTAGAGGCTATACCAAACTCTTCCTTCGTCTAAGAGATTGCTAAAATCTTGATGGAAGATTATCCAGTAAAGACATATGAACAGAATCACTTTCTTTCTAGATAGTTCGCTTCAGGAACTTGCTTGATTTGTGGACGATTTGTCCGTTGAATTTGTGAGAGAAGAATTTAAAGATTTTGAAGAATCTGGGGGACTGACGTTTTCCCCTCCCCCCGGACGTTTCTCCGGATGTTTCTCTCCCTAGGGAAAACAGCGGATAATGACTCATAACTAAGTATACACTTAAGCTTAAGCTTTGAGTAAGGGCTTAAAATGCTCCTAAGCTTTAGGCAAACAACCTAAGCTCCCGAATAAGCCTTATAAGGGCATACTGAAGGATTAGCCTTAGGCTTGCGGCTTAAATGGGCCTTTGACGTAGGCTTAAGCTCCCGAACAACCCTTATAAGGCACCAAACAAGCTTAAGTCCAAGTCTAAACTTGTTCGCCTGAATCCTAGGAGCATTTTAAGCCATTTTTTCAAAGCTTAAGTGTAGACTTAGTTATGAGCCACTATCCGCTGTTTTCCCAGGGGGGAACATCCGGCGGAGGGAAATGTCCAAGATGGGGAACGTCCGGGGGAGGGAGGGGGAATGACCTAGAGCCTAAAGCACACTATGGCAATACCCCCGAATGTATTCCTTGCGGGGCAATTAGCTGAGATTCAGCCATAATGAGTCATTAATCATAACTTTTACTTCAGTTACACCATTAACGACAATTATCAAAGGCAATACAATCCATTCTACAGCGGCTATGGCGACGTTGACCGAGACATGGTTGCCACGTTCCGAGGCATTTTGGGCAGTGATTACGTTGACGCTATGAATAACCCCTTCAGGATTTTGGTTTATAACGGTGATATTGACATGGTCTGCACTTTCTTGCAAGCCCAACTTTTTCTGGATAAGCTCAAAAACCAGGAAGGTGAGAATGCCAAGGTGAGTCATTTGTGTATTCAGGTGATTGGTTAAAATTTGAAACCTTAAAACGGCCTTAAATTATTCTATCTTTGACTCTTCCGATTTTTAGTCTGAATTTTTTATGTATGAGAATTGTCTAAGACAGATATAAAGTTTCTAGTCGGGATCATCTAAAGAAGTTTCTACAGTAGTACTAGTATTATGGATAATATGGGTTCTATTGAGTAAAAAACTTTTGTGAAAAACAATCGTGAAAATACCTGTATTTTCAAACTCCAGGTGACCTCAACACGCCAACCATGGTTCCACTCCCGAGTCGAAAGTCCCAATGTTCGCGTTGCGGCGGGATTTCGGGACGCATATGAATTTGGATCAAGCCAGCGAAACAATATCATCCAGCTCGACTTCTTGACTGTAAAAGGCAGCGGTCATATGGTACCGACCGACAGACCTGGACCAGCCTTGCAAATGTTGCTTAATTACCTGGACAAAATATCCAACTACAGTATGCCAATAAAGTACGATACCAAAAGATCATCATTGAAGGATCAATATCAGGTAAGAAAATTGATCCATGCTGATTTCCGACAGGAGGTCGGAAGGAGGACTAAAGACAGGTTTTTAAAATTTTTTGACCTTTTATAGACCTGATCAGGCAAAACCCGGTCCGTGGACTTGTTTGGTTGTTATACAGTTTTATATATTCAGGTAAATTTACCAGAAGTAACTGTGATATCTAAAGACCCCAAAAATATTTTTTTTAATTCCGGTTTTAATTAATTAAAATATTTAAAAAAATCGCAAAATATTTAAAAAAAATATTTTTTTAATTAGCAATTTTTGCCGATTCTAGACTTTAATTCTGCTTTTTTAGCCTTCATTGTTACTTCAGACTAAATTAAAAGCTAAAATTCAACAAAATATAACAAATTTTGGAAAAAAACGGCAAAATAAAAAAAAAATTTTTGAAAAATTTCGTAAAAAAAATTTTTCGGCAAAATTTTTTGGTAAAATTTCTCCGCCAAAAAAAAATTTCACCAAATTTGTCCAAAAATGCCAAAATATTTACTAAAATATAAGTAAAATTCCAAAAATATGCAAAATATTTTTTAAATAAAAAAAAATATTTTTAAAATATTTTAGTTAAAAAAAGTCCAAAATATTTTTTAAATATTTTTTTTATTTTAAAAATATTTTTGGGGTCTTTAGTGATATCTGAGACAGAGCCAGACGAACCTCCCAAAAAGACAGACGATGAATTACAACCTACCACGCCCAAGCATTCAGGAGCCTCAGGACATGTGCTCTGCAGTCAACTATTCGCGTCTTTATTTTTACTTTTTATTTCCAATTTGGTTAGAAATTTGGTCTGGTAATAATTCGATATTATTGTATTTGTTTACCTAATAAGGCGTAGAAGCATATGATAAATAATGAATTTTCAGAGTTTTTAATACAACATTGTTAAAACTTAAAAATTCATAAATTATATCTGTGCACGTTAGTAAAGGGATTGGAATAGTGGCTATGTGTTTCAAAATATCCTATGACATCAATCTATGTTGCTATTCTAGGGCTCGGATCTCAAAATTTCCAAAGAAAGGCATTTTCAAAAAAAAGGATTTTGGCATCAAAATAAAGGACAATTCTTAAAATATGCTGATACCCACACGGGTAAGCCTTTCGTGTCCAATTAATCGACCAACCAACCAACCAACCAACCAATTCATTCATTTTATTTCAATTGCATTTCACTTAGAAATCCAAACTCTCATGTGCTATACAACGCCTCTCGTTGTCTTCTCATCAGAGTTTCAGGGGATTTATATGATAAACAGAAAAAAAACTGAAGTTCTCGCACGCGTGTATGCTTGATATTCCCAAGTATTCCCGATTGGGAATACTTGATTGTCCTTACTTGTCCATCTCCTTATCGGGGATTCCCAATTTAAACCCGTTTAAACCTATACTAGTTTTCGCGGGATACCTTTCAACACCTTGTCGAAACTCACACTTACTAAAAACCTACACTTACTGCATAGCTTTACAGTAATTGTCTACTTTATAACTGATCCGAAGCTCTGTTATTGATAGATGTAAAGATTTTCAGAACTTAATAATTTCTGATGACAACTTCATTTTTAAATAAAATTCACTTTATCGAAAATAATACAGTCGAAATCCAATAAGACGACAGTCTGCTGTCTCATTCTATGTCTTCACTGTGCGAATTTGACAGTGAAGACATAGAATGATTAGTTTCAGAGCGGGTGAACTTATTGGATTTAGACTGTATGTTAATTAACAGTAACAGACAACATAGTTTGATCTCTTGTTTTATTCAAAGGGGGGAGGGGGTTCATCACACCTGATGATCATCGAAAATCTTCACATTATCCTGTTCCTTGACGAAATGACACAACAGATCGCAAGATAACGAATATATTGGGGCATTGCAAAAATAACCGGACTGCCAAGTCAGACACAAGCAGCAAAATGGCGCGAAATTTTAAAATTATTTATTCAGAAGAGGGGTATAGAAGGGGGCTAGCGCAAATCTGATATTGGTAACCCCTCTAGAATCGTATTTTAGAGGGGGTTAGCAATATCAGATTTGGGGCTTACCCACGTGAAACGTGAGTTAGCTCAATCGATTAATAGGGCTGTGTCTGACTAGGCAGTCCGGTTATTTTTGCAATGCCCCAATAAGTTTTTTCCTTGTAAATGTCTTCAATTTTATGAAAGAAATAGGAGAAGAAATTGCACATTTGCTCTTAATGATTTATCGTCAAACAAAATGGAGAGTAGAAAAAATATTAGCACTAGAACAATAGCACTGTTTTGTTGACTAGACTTTTTTGAAATATTTATTGAACGTACGAATAGATAGTTACGCTTTTTGATCACATCACTCATAACCAAGAAAACTGAAAAACGCTCCAAGATGCAGCCGAAAAACGCGTTACGGGGGATGCGTTAACGACGGAGAGGGGTTTGGCCAAAAATGGCCAAAAAGTGGCAAAAAAGTGCTATTTTTAGCTACTTTCAGACATACGCTTGTACTGCAGACAAAATATAGACACTTTTTGCTATAATTTTGGCTAATTTAACGCGTTAACTTGGGGAAATTTTCATTTTGCTTAAAAATGCACGTGCAGCGAAAAAGCGTGTGAACGAGGGAGGCGGGTTTACTGTAGTAAGATTTGCACTTGCACTTTACATTTAAAAATTTTGCAGCGCATATTTGCATATTCGGTATCTTTTAAATTTGCAAAAGCGTACAATGCAAATATCAAAGTGCAAGTTTTTGTATTGCTATGATTCATACTATAATTTATTTTTCGTTTTTTCTTTCAATCTGTACAAGTTTGCAATTTACACAGTGGAACGTTATTCGAGCACTGTTGGCTTAATTAATATTTGGAAACATATGCCCACTATTGTCGTAAAAATAACTCTCGTTATGTCTAGAGGGTAAAACAATAGTATAGAGAGTAGAACAATGCATTTTGTATAAATATAAGCTGAAAAATATAAATACATCAGAAAATATTTATTAAATATTTTATTGCATTCATAACGACTTTGAGTGAAAATATTGTAAACAATAAATATTTAATTTTCTGTAGCAAAATAACACAAAGAATAATAGTCCTTGGGAACCAATGGTTATTGTAAAAATATAGTGTGAAACGACCAGGTTGGGAGCAGATAACGCAAAATATTGACATATCTGAAAAAGGTAATTTGATGAAACATTAGAATCGAAATCAAAAGATACTAAGTATGTGATCGGTACCGTGCTCGCTTGGAAAATACAGAGTGCATGTTCGTGTAAATCTCAATGGGCTAGGCAGATTAATCCGGGTAAAAAAATTCGCTTTCTTAAAGGCAGAGAAATTAGCTTTCAAAATTTAAATGTATTTTTTGCTTTAAAAAGTATTTCTCATTGGGTGCAATTCCAGGGAATACGGTAATTCAATTCGTGATTGAATTGGCGCAATTTTGTTGGTTTCTTAATTTTTCTTCGTTAATTACTATTATCCAGAAGCAACGAGCCTAGGCGTTTGAATTCGCGGGTTGTTAGAGCAGGGGCCTAGGGCACTAACATGAAATCTTGACATATTGACATTTCTCTCTAAGCGAAAATATCTGGCTCTTCTCCATTGCATTGTGCGTCTTTGTGCATCTCTCTTTGACTGCGTTGAAATTCTCTGCCCTTTGAAATTTTGAAATGAAATCTTGACATATTGAAATTTTCGACTTTTAAAGCATAAAATCCAAGCATGGAAGAATCTGAAAAATGTGTCGGAATCCTCATGAAAAGTTGAATCTAGATATCATGTCACATTTATAGCCATCATATCCAAAAATTATATTAATTTTATAGAATTAATTCTTGACATTTTGAAGCCCGTCGCCTCTGCTATCAAAATTTCAATAATAAAAGAAGAGAGACTTTGGTTTGATTACCCATTGCATATGCATTGGAAAATGCATATCAATTCGGTGCTAGTGTGTGGCGTTCCTCTGCGTCTCTCTCTTTGAAGTGAAGTAGGCAACCAGAGACAGATAAAGACGCACAATGCAATGGAGAAGAGCCAGACATTTTCGCTTAGAGATATTTCACGATTTCATGTCAAAATGTCAAGATTTCACGTTAGTGCCCTAGGCCCCAGGCGCCGTAGTGGAGAAACGTGCCTTGGCATGGAGGCTAATAGTCTTTTTAAGGCATTTCGTGACAATATGATGAAACCCTTGGAGAGTAAATCGACCTCGCTGAACCCAAATCCGGGATCAGATTTGAACTTTGATCTTTGATTTTTGAACCTTTCCCTTTAAAATATGGAAAAATCCCAATTTTAAAGGAAAAAGTTCAAAAATCAAAGATCAAAGTTCAAATCTGATTCCAGTTTTGGGTCGATTTACTCTCCATGGGTTTCATCATATTGTCACGAAATGCCTTAAATAGCCTCTTATCCTCCATGCCAAGTCACATTTCTCCACTACTGCGCCTGCACTAACAACCCGCGAATTCAAACGCCTGGGCTCGTTGCTTCTGGATAATAGTAATTAACTAAGAAACATTAAGAAACCAGCAAAAATTGCGCCAATTCAAACGCTTTGAAAAGCGCTGTAACAAACTCACCCAAGGTGCTCCCAACATTAATTGCATGCATAATAACAAGACTATTTTGTTTAAATAGTTTCGAGTAGTTTTCTCGTTATTTGACGTTGATGATTCATCAGTTTTGTCACTACTGCTGTCGGAAATAATACTAACAGTTGCCGTTACCACACTCGCTTTGAATGAAACTCCAGAGACCTTTCCTTGTGGCATAGTTCTCATCGAAATTTTAACAAGACCAATGATTGCATTGATCACAACGAGAGAGAGCGGCACGACTACTGCAGGTACGACGTAGTCGGGTCGGATCCAGCAGCTGAACAACAAATTTTGTGAATAACGATTCAGAATGAGGGAAAAGCTTACAAAGAATCCTTGCGTGTGAAGAAACCTGGCATGAAAACGCTTAGTAAAATAACGCTGCTTATGGGACCTCCTAAAGAAATTTTGTAAATAAAAACTTCACATTATAAAATACAAAATGATATCAAACCAAAATGATTTTAGTTCAACATAATACGTAGCGTGAGAGTGATATATTTTCTTTTCCCAGACTCGGAATCAAGTTTTGCGCTTTTTTATTTTCCACTTTTTTGAATATTTTCTCTATGTAGGTAATACATTTGATAACTATCCCGAATTTTTACATAAATTCCTATCATTTTTCATATTTTCATAGACTGGAGAAAAATGTAATGAAACCTGGTGCGAATACACCATGCATCAAATATCATGTAACCTCAACTTTCTGTAACTTTTGTCAAAAATTTACCAATTCCAATAAGTATTATGTGCCACTTTCCAGACGCACAACGGATTATCCTTTCAAGAGCTTGGCTTCTCATGTCGATATTCATGGTGTTCATGAATTGTAACGTTGTTATGCATATACATCTAAAAATAATAAAGGAGTTTTCCATGAATTTTTATGCAGATAATACCTTTATGTGTAACCCTAAGTACGTAAAAATAATAAAACTGAAACACGAATAAATGCCTATAAAATAAAAATTGAACATAGAAGTAAATCAATTTTACATCTATTAATTTTATGCAGTTAACCGACAAAACGAACACTTATTTTGGAGTCGATGATATCACCCACGTTTAACACTTAAACTTTAAGCCTCTGCCTAGAATGATACTAGGCTTTTTAGCCGAACATTACCTATAAGAGTATACTAATATGGCTTTCAGGCCTGGAAAATATTTAACTAGGTACAATCTTGGTAAAATCTTAGCTTAATTATGGCAGTGTTGTGCTTCTATTACAGTTGAACCGCCGAATAACGCGGATTTTGCCGGTCCCGAGACCTTCTTCTCTTGTTCGCCTGTGTAAAATTTAAACTTTACCCAAGTAAAAGCGCATAGTTCATCATAGCTGCAATTTCACATGATATCGGCCAAAATAAATCTCTGGAATCCACGAACATCGCAAAACAAAAGTGGAACAGAGCGAGTGTCACGTAGTGAACAAATCTTATGCGGTCTTCTCTCTGGTTCACCCTTTTGCGTCTAACCTTATCCCAATAGTTGCCATTTGGAATAAGCCTATAAAGTAACTGACTCATTTGCGTATCACGTGTTTCTTTACCATTTCACCATCATACAAGCGATTAAAACGAGCAAACCGCCAAATGAGAAAAAATTCAGTGTAATAGAGAACACGTTCAAAACGGCATTGCAAAGAATCGGATCCATCTCTAAGCCATCCTGAAAATTGGAAATAACTGTTTAAAAATTGAGCATTTCTCTTTACAAATTTCTATTAATCTTTAAATTATATAGTAGACTGCATTCCAATGGTGCTATCAGTGGCGCACCCAGGGGTACCGGGGGTACGTACCTCCCCCCCCAAAAATGGGAAAATTTTTGAAAATGAGTGTAAATTAGTGCAAATTTGGGCAAAAATTTGGGCCGGTACCCCCCCCCCCCCCAAAAAAAACCCAAAAATCGGGGGTCCCGCCATAACCCTAAAAATCCGGTACCCCCCCCCCAAATGGCCATTTGCACTAAAACGTATCCCCTCCCAAAAAAAATCCTGGGTGCGCCACTGGGTGCTATTCATAGCTGTGATGATGTTTCCTCGTTACGGAACTCGCTGCAATTTTGCATAGAGAGAGTAACGACCTGCAGCATACGCCGAGGCTGCGGGTCTAGTTAGAATACCACGAATCGACTCGTGGGAATTAATCCTAAATCATAATTCCCCATCCTAGGCTACCGATTGATATCTCACCTCGCCGGATTCGGTATCCGGGACAACACTGATACTTAGACTTATTATTTATTATCATCGGAGTCTTACCACAATAAGTGTAAAATCAGTGAGATGCCCAATGTCATATTGATAATAGTTTCCAAAAGTTCTCATTTCCGCGACGTCGGAGACGACCCAATCTGTTCCAGTCCAATAGGCCAATTTTACAGAGCCGTGTAAAGGGTTTTTTACCTGAAATTTTCTTATCATTAGTACTTTTATAAATTTTTTGTTCTTTACTGATTCAGCCGGATATACGATCCTTGCCATGATTTTGTGTCCTCCATTATTGGGAATTCGATGAACTTCTTCCATATTCCATTTCTTCAAAAGAGTTGCACTCACTACTGACGCTTCTTTAGGTACGTGCATGCTCGGATCGCAAGGATTCCTATCGTTGTCATTAGAGGAAAACAACGCTTGGTTATGGAACACGTAGTAGACGATTATAAATTCTAAGACAAGTATAGGTTTTTCTGATGCTAAATTATCTATTTTGAATCTAAAGCGCCTTTCATAACTCTAGGATGGGTTCATTAATATTTTAGAATTTTTCGATTTGATGCAAGGGGACATTTTTATGGAAAAATGGCACTTTTTGGACAAAGATTTATATTTTTCGAACTAAAGATTTTTCCGAGGCAGATTTTTGCACTCGGCTCCTTTAAGGGTGCTGAATTCGAATCTATCATCAGTTATCCATTCTGACAAAGTCCGCGTGGGCTCATTACTCGTAAGGAATCTTGAGTACGAAATGCAAAAATTCTCTTGTTTTGAATTATAAAGCAATTCACTAGATGTTTCCAATTTTCTAGTTCAACCTTGTTTTTCACTCTCGTTGCATACTGTTTTCCGCGGAATTTCAATGGATATACGATGCTCTGCCGCCAAATTTTCAGGATACCGTATAACGTCTTTCATTATTGGCCATTCTTGTGCACTGTCAGCCATAGAGCAATTGACACTCGTCCGTCTCACAGCAAAGCTTTCTCCGTCTTTGAAATCAATATCTGATGGCGAATTTTTCATTAAAGAATTAAGGGATGTCAGCAATCTAAAATACAAAATTTTGAGAGTTGCAAAGCTTGTCCAACCTTGAAGCCATTCTCGGTGTTATGTTCATTGATGCGTTGCTCGTTAGCTCGTCCAATTTAGTAAGTACGCTAGTTACTACCTGAAAATAATTGTCTCTAAAGTTCTCATTCGGAAATTCATTGCAGTTAAAGCAAAAAAGCTTCAAATGATCTTTGTTCGTTTCGAGAGCAAGGTTTGCAGAAGAGATCAAATGAGTTTACATCCGCTTTGGGAGCAGAGGTGGGACACTGGAAATATCGTTTTTGATAACAAGGATTGGACCCAAGAGGGTTCTGACTTCTTGGCTTGACTTAGGCAAGCCAAGGCAAAGTTCGTCTCGGGCTAGTTCAATCTGACTGGTTCCAGTACAGATGTTCAGAAACTTCAGATCCGCAGCTTATCATAACATTAATCAACATTTTTTGCAAAATTATTAAAACTTATATTAAAATTAAACTTTAACTTATGTATTATTAACCTCTTGTGATATATTCTTCTGTTGCGATATTGTTTCAATTGTATCACAAACATTTTCCAGACTCATTGAGGAATTATTGAAGGTTTCGTCAAAACGGATTTCTGATTCGGAATGTGTGATCGATGTTTCGGTACTAGCATCATACGAATATGTATGCGGTTCTTCACTCAACGCCTCGTCTGTCACTGAAATTCACATGAGCCCATAAGCTTTTTTATTTGCTCAACAAACCTTGACTCAATCCTCTTGTCGGTTTCTGTCCAAGTGTACCTTTACAAAATTTTTCTGTGACGTTACGTCTCATGCAAACACAAAACTGTCGTGATATGTCGCCATGCAGCAGCTGTGATTCATAGAAACATTCCCCGGGCTTGTATAGTCTAGACCACTTCAGCCAGTCAAACACAAGCAAGGGATGCCATAAACTTCCCTCATCAACGTTCGTGTCATTAGATACATATACAGTAATATTTGTGGAATTAACGGCCTTCTGGATATTGAGTAAGTATTCACTGTCCTTGCACATACTTAAATAAGAGAATTCATTAGTTAAAGCGCCAAAGCTACGCTTCGATGAGTCAATTTTTTTAAACTGAAAAACGTTTTTCCTTAAAATGCGCCTATGCTTTTCACATACAATCCTAATCGTATCCTCAGATATGATATAAAATTACTTAAATATTTTTTATTGCGAAATATTGGCGCTGTTCAAGAGATCGTACAGAGACGTCTTCACAGAGCGCCACGATCCAAAGAACCACACATGTCGATTGCCAATTTTTCGGCGTTTTGGAAACCCGTGTATATCGACGACACTACACTACAAAATAGCTCTCAACTGTCTTACATAACATTCCTAATAGCAATGCAACAGTGGTCTTGTGTTATTTTGTATCATTTCTCAAATTTAATTTCCTACGTTGGGTGTAAAAAATTCATTTCTTCAGGCTTTGATAATATCGAATTGGTTCCATAAGCGAAATGAATGTTGCTCTGATTTTTGCCATTTATGAAAAGAGAAGCAGAGCGACACCAAAGCCATGCTATAGACGTAACGTTATTTGTGTTCATTTTGAAGTAGTATTCATTCAGATGATCAGTTGTCCAATTGCCAAAAAAGTGATAGTCTGAAAAGCATAACTGTAATTTAAAAATGTTTTCACAATAAGAAACAAACATATTTGTCTAAAAATGAGTTTTTGTCATTAAAACAGTTATTTCCGTTTTTTGCTCTACTGTCCTATATAAAAAGCTATTTAAAAACGTACCAAAAAAGTGGTAATCTGAAAAGTGTTACTGTAATTTTACAATGTTTTCGTCGAAAAAAACAATTATATTTTTTTCAAAAAATGGTTTTTGTCATTAATACAGTTCCGTTTTCGCTCTACTGTCCTATAAAAAAAGGTAGTAGGGCGATAAGCATTGCATTCGTTTGCACCCTTATCTTGTATGTTGTTGCAATCCATCTAAAGACCAGTCTACCTTGATGCGGACTAGTCCATCATGACGAGGCCGGGCTCGCTACGAGCTAAGCGGGCCGGACCAAGCCCGGGACGACAAATTCGAGGGCGGACAGTATCCTTTTGGGTAAAGTCATTAATTCCGGTAATCAACTTCAGCGCGCTTTAAGGCAATCGTGGCGGGACGCAAACCTGTGTGTGAAAAAGTTTGTGTTTCGATCGATTCCAAAGGAGTTCAAATCAATACGATGGAACTCCTCCATAGTAAATCACCGCGCTGAATCCGAATCCGGGGTCAAATTTGAACCTTGATCTTTGATTTTTGAACTTTTCCCTTTAAATTCTGAATTTATAAAGGAAAAGTTCAAAAATCAAAGATCAAAGTTCAAATTAGATCCTGGATTTGGATTCCGCGGGTGATTTACAATGGAGATGTTCCATCATATTGACTCAAATCCCCTTAAACCCATCGAAACACAAACCCTCTACGATTGCCTTAAAGCGCGCTGAAGTTGTTTACCCGGAATTAATGACTTTACCCAATACCATACCCCGCAAGTATTCGTGCCGGAACCAAACATTTTTTGCACTTCGCCAGATACTCTTACGTACTCATATAGCCCTGTGACAAGATAGGCTAGCCGCGTCAATATGGACTACAACGGTTGTATGCCCAAAAGGTCATGATTGCAAGTTTCCTTACACAAAGGGCAAGCTTTAACGAGGCTTTTTCAGCCAATCTACTAGGGACCAGCTTGCGTGTTGAACGATGTTTTTATTAACATCGATTTGGTTGGGCGAACGCCCATTTTCACAATGGTAAACAATCGGCCCAGTAGAGTCTTGCGCGGAATCGTCGTTGGGCAGGTATACCCATTCAGAAACACAACATGTGTCATCAGTTTGAAAATGGGCGTCCGCCCAACCAAATCGGTGTTAATAAAAAATATTGTTGAAGACACAAACTAATCCCAAGCGGATTTGTCTGGAAAAGCCTCATTAAACATTCGCCATAGCCTCCGCTTGCGTTAAACGAAATCGAAACTTTTTCCTAAAATAATACAAAACTCACATTGGTCACCACTGCTATAAAATTCTGGATCAAAGTGCTGCCGGCTATTGGTTGTACAAATAGATTTTGCACACTCATCGGTTGCGCAGAAACATGCTCTTTGTTTACTTCTATCTAACGAAGAGCAATTTCCTTGACTTTCATTGAATTGAAACTTGTACCCATCCGCAATAAGTTGGGCGTTTTTATCAAAGCTCAGAATTAACTGTAGCCGCGGTTGACTTGAGTAACCATATGGATCGATAGGTGTTAAATACAAATATACATAACGTGTCGGAATGAATGTTACGTTTTCCAAAAGCAGAGGACTTTCATTACAAACGCTAAAATATAGTATTTGCACTGTAGTTTACCGAATGTGACATGACAAAAACGTGTCAGAAACTAGGGCTGTGCAATCCTAACCTTTCCTAACCATTCCTAACCCATGGAAAGGGAGGTTAGGATCCTAACCACAAGGTTAGGATCCTAACCTCCCTTTCCATGGGTTAGGAATGGTTAGGAAAGGTTAGGATTGCACAGCCCTATCAGAAACGTAAGTAGTAAGTTTTATTTTACAGTAAGTTTTCTGGGTAAAAATCGAGTTTGCTAATTCCTTCAAGAGACAATTTTCACAATAGAATGTTCTAAGTATGGGGGCGCAATATTTTCTCAGTAGAAAATGACGTACCTTCTGTTTTTACTAAATGGAAACGGAAATGTTAATTCCACATTTGCGGGCGCTAATATTTCATCTTCATCTAACGGAACAGGTGATGAGCAAGAAAACAAAGCATTCCTCGTCTCGTTGTCATACGTGACATTCATAAAGAAGGAATAGCATTGATCATAATCACAAAGCTCCAAGTATCCGTAATGGTTCACTGAAACCAAATGAGTCTGACTTCTACGACCAGTAAATTCTTGAGATTCTTAGAAGTATTACAAAAATTGTCAGAGTTCTGTGTAGATTTTGTACCCTTTGCAGGTATTCGAAATTGGTTTCGTAAATTCAAATTTTGAACTTTCCATCAGTCTCTCATAAACAATTCTTTAAAATTTTAATATACGGGGTAAGATTAAACGACACATAACTTTTCGCTTCTTAAGTTAATCCTTTCGAGATCTCGATAAAACCTTAGATACGCCATAACACGATACGAGCTTTCTACTTGATTTTGGCTTGTTTGTTTTTACTTCGGAGGAAAAAATAAAATGTTATGTTTTGACATTGCAACATTGGCATAATTACCTGTGGAGCATTCGTATGAACACACAAGAACGGACGTTATCAGGAATAACTTATGGAAAGGATAAAGGTTCATTTGAAATACATCACCAGGAAGAAATTTATAGTTTTATGGTATTTTACTATGCTTTTTCGACTCTTATATATTTCGATAAAATTAATCCCTAAAGTGAGAAACCAAATGATAATAGTCACCAGTTTTGAAAGACATTTCTGGGTGTTAGTGCTCCTTAACTCTCGTAAAAACTGTATCGACGTACAAAGATAAGAACAAAACACTTTTGCTGGTTTCCACAAAAGTATCTAGATGTATAGATGGAAAGATAAGCAATTATATTTCCGGATAAATTACTTTGGTGAAAAAAATAAAGGAATATTTTTCGACATATTTCAACAAACCGAATATCGCATTATAACGCCATGTTCCTAACATTTTAGCTCTTAAATGCGCCTAATACTTAAATGTATGAGGCTCTTCACTCGCAGATTCGGTTGGCTGTTCACTGGAATTCGGCTGAGCTTATAAGATTTTCTAATCTGATTAGAAAAATTAGATTAATCCAACAAACCTTGACTCAATCCTCTTGTCGGTTTCTGACCAAGTGTACCTTTACAAAATTTTTCTGTGACGTTACGTCTCATACAAACGCAAAACTGTCGTGATATGTCGCCATGCAGCAACTGTGACCCATAGAAACATTCCCCGGGCTTGTATAGTATAGACCACTTCAGCCAGTCAAACACAAGCAAGGGATGCCATAAACTTCCCTCATCAACGTTCGTGTCATTAGATATATATACAGTAATATTGCCGTCGGACTTCTGCATATTGAGTAAGTATAAATCGTTCTTGCAGATACTTAAATGAGAGAATTACACAGTTGTATTCATTAGCGAAATAAAGCGCCGAAGCTACGCCTCGATGAACATTTTCTTCAGTTTTTAAATTAGGGGTTTTTGAGTCCGCGAAAAAACTAAGGCTAGGTTATGATTTAGCATGGTCGAAAACCTCCGGATGCAAAAAACCAGCATCGGTGATGTTCTGGTTCAAACAAACGTCATTTTTGTTCAAAAAGTTGCCTTTTCATAAATATAAACCCATGGTATCAAATTGGAGAATATAAAAGAAAAAGTTGTCCACAATGGGCACAAAAAGACATCAGGAACATAAAAACCGCACGCGACTATTATTCATTCCTAATATTTAATTTCCCACGTTGGGTGTATAAAATCCATTTCTTCAGGCCTTGATAAAGTCGAATTGGTTCCAAAAGCGAAATGAATGTTTGTCTGATTTTCGCCGTTAAAGAAAAGTGAAGCAGAGCGACACAAAAACGATGCTAAGATTGTATGGTTAGTAGTGTCCATTTTAAAGTAGTACTCATAAAGGCCATCAGTTGTCCAATTACCAAAAAAGTGATAATCTGAAAATGAAATTTTATGACAAATAAATTGGGCAAAGAAAGAAACACAAATATTAATTCCATGAAGAAGATTTTAAAACTGAAGGTAAAAGGAACGCTTTTTGGACGAACTATTCCGAACGTTGACCATCGGGCCCCTCTAAGTCGCATGGTGAACAGGGCTGGGAGATCGGATCGGAAATATCGGGTTTTTTGGGGTTCGGATCGGATCGGACCGGCTTTTTTGGCCATTTCCGATCCAAGCACCCCTAAGAATGCACTCGGCCGGCGGATTCAAATTTTATATTCCCGCCGGCCGTGCCCGATAGGGCGCGGCCGGGAAAAATTTTAGAATTTTTTAATGAACCACCATTCCAAAATGAGAAAATTTTCGCCTGCGGCGCTATTTGGATACCAATTCTCCAAGTATTTATAAAAATAGTACAAATTTTTATATGAAAATCGCCAAAAATAGAATAATTTTCGCCTGCGGCGCTGATTTTTTCTTTATTTATGTCATTGAATGGCAATTGTCGTTTTTAGTAACCAAAACTACTGTTTTTGAGCTAAAAACGCCGAAAATTGCAAAATTTTTCGCTTCCGCGAAAAATTTTGTCTGGCAATAATGTTCTTTCCAAATTTTTTCTTAATTTAGCAAAATTGAGTAAAAAATAGAAAAATTGTACAATTTCATGAAAAACATTAATTTTGCCATATTTTACCAAAAACTTGCAAATTTTACCCATTTTTGGGCATAAACAGCAAATTTAGATGATTTGGGAAAAATTTTGGATCGGATCGGAAATATCGGATTTTTTGGGCTCCGGATCGGATTGGGGGTCACCGAGGATCGGATCGGACTCGCGATCAAAGTTCCCAGCCCTGATGGTGAAGCTCCATCCCCCTCCCCCACAGAATCTCACACATTTTGGCGATCACGGACTCCAAACTCGCGAGTACCCCAAAAATCCATGATTTTACGGGATTATCAATGTCAGAATAGGGGTGGTCATGATTCAGTATCTTCGGAGAACAACTGACCAACTGGGGAAAACAACTGACCAACCCTGGGGAGGACAACTGACCCACTGGGGAGGAAAACTGGCCAACCCTGGGGAGGACAACTAACCGAGCCCGGGGAGCACAACTGACCAAGTGGGGAGGACAACTGGCCAACCCTGTGGAGGACAATGACCAACTGGTACTGAATTTTGGGCAGGAGGGTCATAGGGCTGCGTAGTGATTCAGGATTTCGCTGATTCAGGCTTTCGCTCGTCGCCGAAGGCGGCGCGCTCTCGCTAGTATCTAACTCATCGGCACTCTTTGTTTGGATTTCTTTATCAAATCCCTAAAGGTATACCCTTACACGGTTTGTGTGCCAAAAAAGATAGTCTGTTTTAGGAAAGCCCAAACAATCATCTAAGAGAAAAAAGAAAATAAAAACTCACATTGATCGCCATTCATGTAAAATTCGGGATGAAATTGCTGAAGTTTATTATTCGCACAAAAAATTTTGGCATACGCGTTGGTTGCGCAAAAACATGCTCTTTGGTGTGTACTTTTATCTATCAAAGAGCAATTCCATTGACTTTCGTTATAGTACGACTTGTTTCCATCCACAATAATTCCGGCACTTTTATCGAACCCCAAATAAAAGTGCACTCGTGGTCGTATTGAGTAATCAAATGTATTGATGTCTGTTATATACACATTTACAGAACGTGTCATGTCGGATTTTACGTTTTCCATAAGCAATAAACTTTCATTACAAATGCTGAAACTCAGAATTCGGTATAACCTGGTCTTCTTTTGAGTCAACTTTTTCAATTGCCTTTAAAGAGAGGTTCTTTGACGAGTGAAAGAGTTGACTCAAAAAATTTATCGCGCACAAATCAATGCAATTACAGTAAAAACCCCGTTAAGGGCCCCCGGATAATGGCCTCCCCCGCTTAAGGGCCCCCTTTGGGCCCGGAACGGGCCCCAGCCCCACGATTTCCCCCGCTTAAGGGCCCACCCTTACCCGCTTAAGGGCCCCCTTTGGGAGGGTCGGGAGGAAAAAAGCATGGGGGTACCACATGAAAATTTTTTCCGGCGCCGCCATTGGCGGCGCCGGAGAAAATTTTGAGCAATTTTCCCAAATTTTCAAAATTTTCCTTCAATTTTTCTTCAAATTAAACGTAAAAATTAAGGTAAAATAGTGCAATTTTAATGAAAAATGGTATAAAAATGGTAAAAATAGCATAAAAACGGAAAAACACCATTTTGGGGCATGAAGGGGGCCCTTAACGGGGTTTGACTGTATTCAGTATTTTATCGAATGTGCTATGACAACTAAACACTTCACGTCCAACAAATCTTTGGGTGAAATTCAATGTTCAAATTTGCGCAAAAACGCCAAAAGCGCTGAAAATGTTCTGAAATATTCCAGTAAGAAGAAATATTCTAGTAGTGGCTCAATCGAAGGCCCTGAGTCCGGTATTAATTTTAGCAAAAACTTCGTTTTAAGGTAATTTCAATTACTAAAACTCCGTAAATTCCAACGTATGAATTATTCCTTTAACCCGAAGTTTTGGTGTGCGTGAAGTATGGCATGCCAGAGACATTGTTAGTAACTTTTATGACTGAAAACTGAGTTTAGTAAAACCACACTCAGAGGCAATTTTCATAGAAATTGAGTAAAAAAATTTTTCAATTGGTGCCATCTTTGCAGGGATGTTATAGACTCGGCTCCAAAAATAAGGACATTTGCCCCAAAAACTAAGATTTCGGGGTCAAAAATAAGGACATTTTTATAATTTTTTCAAACCATAGGGTCCCCCCTATGGTTTTTTAGCAAAAATTTTTTCCAAGTGCATTCTTAGGGGTGCATTTTTTCAAATTTTTAAAATTCGCGCCGAAACTATAATGCCAATATTTTATTCTGCATGAATGAAAAAATAGCGCCGCAGGCGAAAATTTTTCAATTTTAGGCGATATTCATAAAAATTTGCACTATTTTTAAATACTTGGAGAAAAAATGGCACCCAAATAGCGCCGCAGGCGAAAATTTTTAGGAAAAGTTGCTTTTATTTCAAAAATTCCCATTTGAAATTGGATATTGCGTAAAATAAGGACAAAATAAGGACATTGGCCGAAAATAAGGACAAATCTTAGAAATAAGGACATATAACATCCCTGCATCTTTGGAATTCAATTTCTTGGTGGTATCTTATCGTATTTTTCGTGACGTACCTTCTGTTATTGCCATATGGAAACGGGGGTGATAGTTCCACATATGCGTGCGGTAAAGTTTCACCTTCATCTAACGGAACAGGTGATGAGCAAGAAAACAAAGCATTCCTCGTCTCGTTGTCATACGTGACATTCATAAAGAAGGAATAGCATTGATCAAAATCACAAAGCTCCAAGTATCCGTAATGGTTCACTAAAACCAACAATACTCATTCACCAGCCGCATTCTTCGAACGATAAATCCTTGAGATTATTAGAAATATTGCAAAATTTGTGGGAACTCGATGAAGATCCCCTTGTCAAATTTTTTGTATATATTGGTTTGGCGGGAAAGTCTTTTCGGTTTTTGAAAGCCAATTTTTATTCATCCAGAGCAAAGCTTTTCTTGAGTGTTATATACCGTTGGATAGCCCATTCATTTCTCTGTTAGACTGTCAATAACTTCTTTTTCAATTATAAGTAAAATATTGAATTACGATAGCTCAAATGAAACACACTCAAAATATTTATTTTTGGTTATTTTTGGCAACTTTCATCGACAAAATACCTGAAATCTTGGCAGTGCACAAACCGATGGCCATGCGGCATTTGTAGGCAAGGTCTAGCTCTACAACATACTTTTTACAGAACAAAATATTCTTTATAATTCTTTGGGATACGACCGCTCAAAGTTGATACATAAACCGAAAAAATCACAAAAATCGAAATTTTCCATTTTTCTGGTGGTGTCATTCACTAAAATTGTCATATCTCAGCAACCATCAAACGAAAAAATATTCTGTAAAAGGTAAGTATTAGAGCTGAAATTGCTCTACAATATTGCACAATTGGAAATAGAATACCTAAGTTTTTTGCATACAAAAGATATAAAAATAGCTCAAAAATCTGTGATGTCAATTTGTCTCAGGTAATCATAGATATTCATTCATTTTCTTTGGAACAAAAATAAAACCTTAGCATTGTTGGACAGACAAAAGTCTTGGCTATCATATGGTATATAACACTCATAGGCACTCTTGCGTTATGTGAGAAAAAAATAGATAAAACAAAACCGAAAAGACTTTCCCGCCAAACCAATATTATATGTTTGTTTCAGAATTTAAAGCCGGCCTTGGCGTAGCGCCACGTTTTGGTGTTCTCTTAACATAAATGGAAAGAATGACAGAAAATGGTACTGCAATGTTTCGGCTAAGGACGAAATAGTGAGTTAATGCATTTGATTTACATTTAATAGCTACAAGTAAAGGAAAAAACAACTATCGAAGAAATGGATTTTTACTTCCTTTTCCTTCATGTCTTTTCTATCTCTTTCATTCAAAATATACTAGACCAAAAACAATATGCGTCTATGACGCTTCTTCAATCAAATTAGAAATCACCGAGGGCGGAATCACCACTAAAACTATAAATGGGACCGGCTCTATGCATATTGACTTATTTGAACAGTAAATTGCATCTTTTCAAAATCTCGCTAAAAGCCTTAAATATGCCAAAGGAGTTGCATATTTAAAAACGGCTACTGCCGTCAGAAAGTTGAGATATAAAATGGAATCGGTAATTGGAGTTTACAGTTATATCTTTTTATTGTCTTGTTTTTGACATTGCAATATTCGCGTAGAAAATCGGTACTTACTTGTTGAGCTGTCAAATAAACAAACACTAATTGACGATATCAGGAATAAATTATAAATGGAATAAAAGTTTGATTTAAAATACATCGCTCGTAACTAATTTTAGAGTTGTGCAGTATTTTCAGATACGCAGCATTATTCAGTTACTTTTCTACACGTTCCCACGTCCGATAAAATTAATCGCTGAAGTGCGAAACCAAATGATAATAATCGCGTGGGATTTGAAAGGTGTTTCAGAGTATTAGTGAGGTGTAAGTCTCGTAAAAACTGTACTGGTGTAAAAAGATAAGAATGGAACATTGTTGCTTTAAACAAAAATATAAAGTACCAGATATCTTGCTGGAAAGCTAAGCAATAATCAATTACATTTTTGGGGAAATAAGAGTACAAATTACTTTGGCGAAATAAATGAAGGAATAATTACGACACCTTACACTATCTTATTTGCAAAGATAAGTATATTTGCTAAGTATATTATGTGTATATTAAATATACAGTCGAACCTCAGAAGAACGCGGATTTATTTTCGTCTCTATGCTTAAACACAGCGTCTCCTTTGTTTGCACACTATTTCTTTTGTAATTTCAGACGCTTTATTATTGGAACCTCAGAAGAACGCGGATTTTCACAAAGAACAAAAACACACAGGCAATTAGCGCTTTGGGACTCCCTACGGAAGATTGAAAAATTAGTTGTCTACATGCATACCTATATGTTCTTAGTTCCCACACATTCCAAGGGGGAAGGTCGGGCGCTCCGCGCCCGACCACATGACTGGCTCGCCACTTGACTGGCTCCCAAACTCAGACTCAGTCTGAGTTGGCCTCAGTTTGACACTCAGTCTGCACAAGCGCGCGGTCGAATCTGACTGCAAATTCGGACTCAGCGCGAAAAATTACCTATATAACATGTCCCGCGCGCACAAACTGGGAAAAACGCCTCGCGCGCGCGGTCGAATCCGACCTCAAATTCGGATTCTCCGCACCCGAAAAACCCCGGGTGCAAAAAATTACGGTGCCAGAAAATGATTTCAGCCACACGGAATCGAACCTTCATAGGCGGGCTGGTGCCTGTGCCCCATCGCACTGTGCCACAAAAAGGCAGAATCTTCAAAACGTCCGGCGGAGGATCGTCACTAACTTACTATAAGGATGTTCTTGGTGACAATTCTAAGATAGCTATCGATTTAGCTATCGATTGGGCTATCACTCGCCCAAAAAGAGGCGCGACGCGACTACTTGCCCTTTTACATGACCTATGTAAGTCACATAGCTCACGTTTCACGTGGAAAACATGAAAAATTTTGGCACCAATCGACTCAGCGTGACCGATTTAGGGGTATCCGCGGCCTGGGGCGCGGGAGCGTCGAAAATCGGGAGATTTTGCAGTTGCGAAAGGGGAACACGAACGCCTATCCTGCGAAATAGGTTAGAGTAGATAGATAGATAGATTACTCATTTTCTGAGCCAACGTCCCGCTCGTGTCAGGAAAAACGTTTCTATTCTTTGTCAATACAGTCCTAATTCTTTAATCGGAAAGGAAAAAAATAACGTTCCGGCGAAAACCGATTCAATTGGAGAAAATACCCGTTAGACAGGTTAAACTGTACTAATTTTAGGTGCCCCCAAATGCGGTGAATGCTTGTAACCCTTGTAAACTATGGAACAAAAATAAAAAGCAACTAGCGCTTTAGGACTCCCTACGGGAGTTTGAAAATTGTATTTTCTACATGCATATCTATATGCTCCATGTTTCCTCCCATTCCATGGGGGAAGGTCGGGTGCTCCGCGCCCGACCTAGGGCTGTGCAATGCTAACCTTTCCTAACCTTTGCTAACCCATGAAAACGGAGACCTCCCTTGCATTTAAAAGGTTAGGATTGGGGTGAGCATTGCACAGCTCTAGCCCGACCACAGGACTGGCTCGCCACCTGCGGCGGGAAAACCGGGAAAAACGCCTCGCGCGATTCTGACTGCAGATTCGGATTCCCCGCATCCGAAAACCCCAGGGAGGTAAAAATTTCGACCTGAAATGGCAAAAAACCATAAACTACAAAATTTGTAGTTTGTAGTCAAAAATTTCAGTCACGTTTTTCTGACGGACAAAATAAGGCATCAAAGATCAAAACGTGAAATGTATGGATGGACGGAGGGACGACACTAACTTTCTATAAGGATACAGTTTGAATTCGCAGTTATATGTAAAGGCTCTCTGTAAAAAAGTAATAACGCACCAGCTATTTGGCGCGAATACAAATTTTAATTGCTTATTATTTTTGTTGGTTAGTTTATCTAACAATCATTCTTTACGGGTTTTAAATCGTCTGTTGACAAAGAACTCGAGAATGATTGCATGAAGGTTTATAGTTTTTGTTTACTTTCTTCATCGATAAATTTGTTTCTTGCTCATTTTCCTTATCGGACATAAAAATATTTTGCCCGTCTGCTAGGACACAGCAGAATTATTGAACACTATGGAAAAAGAAACGAGGATGGGGAGTACTAATGACTATTAGCAAACTGGATAAAAATTTTGATTCGTCGTTCGCATAATAATTGATTGCATTTATATCAATTCCATTTTCCTTCCTATTCAGCTGTTGCTTTTCCGTAAATTTTATGTGGTAGAATGTTTTATATGGGTTTGTTACATCAAAAAGTCATAAATACTCTAATTGATCCACCGCTCAATAACTTATCAAAAGTTAAATAGTCGTTTTCGATTTTCTGTGATATTTTTTAGATTTTTCTAGAAACTTATAATGCTAATAGATACAACTTACGCACTCCAACGGAAACTACTAATTGGCAAATATAGAATATTATAAATTTACTCTCCAGCGGAAGAACGAATCGAATTGACGCGTTTGAAGTTTTGGGTCAAGCGCTTTGGAAGAATTGATCCAAAATTTCAAACGCGTCGATTAGAATATTCTAGATCTACTAGTTAATTAATTAGCTCTAGTAAATTCTATAAAAAATCGTTAATAAAAATTCTTCTTTTGATGAGTCAAAGGGGTAGGGCTAAATTAGGGCATTTATGGTATTCTCAGCATAGAGAAATTGTAACAACGTTTTTACATCACTTCAACCGCGTGTTATTTTGGACTGCAGCATACGCTAACCGAAAAGTTAAACTCTAACCAAATTTTTGGGGCAACTCTTACTTTCCACAGAGCAAAGCGCTTTGTGGAAGGAAAGAGTTAACCCAAAAATTCAAACGCGACTGCAGATTTGTTTTTCAGTTAGAGTATGTATAAAATTTCTATTTTCGATCTCTCGATTTTAATCATTGATGTCCGTGACCGACGACCAACTGATCCAGGAGGCGATCTCGGCATCCAAAAACTCGTATTCCCCTTACAGCCGATTTCCAGTAGGCGCTGCTATTCTGACCATGGATGGTACTGTATTCAAAGGAGGTAGCTGTTTATACAGCATTTTTTGAAGTGCTCAAGTTCAAATTTCAGCAAATGTGGAAAATGCGTCATATGGAGGAACAATTTGCGCTGAGAGGAGTGCTATTGTGAGTGCTGTTTCCGCAGGGCACAGAAAGTTCAAGAAGATCGCCGTTGTCACCGAATTGGATGAACCGGGTACTCCTTGCGGGATTTGCCGCCAGTTCATTGTCGAATTCGGCGATATAAGGGTTAGTTCAATGAAAGTTATAAACACCGTAAAACTAAGACCTTAACATTGAAAAAGTGCCAGAAAATTTTGAAGCGAATACTTAAATTTTTAGAAGAATATTTGACTAAAATCAATAATGCCAAAACTATGACATAGTATTATGGTAAACTATAGTATATTTTTTCATAGATATTGCCATTTTCTTTGTTTCTAAATTTGCTAAAAATTCTGAGTTTGTGATATGTTGTAGCTAAGGACTTAGGTTACAACATATTTCAAATTCTAAAATTTTTAGAAGCTATAAAGTGGATCGCGGGGAACCAATTACAGAGCACACGGTAGCTTAGTTTGTAAAACTATAGTATAGTTTTTTATGGTTAGTGACATCATTGCCAAAAGTGCCAAACATTTGAGTAAAAATATTTTCATATACCCTAAAATTTTTCTAAAATTGAGTTCTAAAATTCAATTTAATACACCATGGGAAAATAAGAAAAAAATTGCAGACAATGATACCATGTAATAATTACAGGTGATTTTGTTTTCGCCGACCACCGGCAAGAGAATGGACTCGTCCGCTTACGAATTACTGCCGAGGACATTCACTCCAGCGCATTTGGACCAGCATGGCAAGTACAAAGAAAAGTAATGACTTCACAAAATGTATTCGATTAAAATGAAATTCTTTAGCATTTTGTTTTACATTGTCTTTCCATTGTTCGCATTGTTGTATTTTAAAATGATGTGCTTGAGCTAATAAAGTTTTGTATTTCAGATCCAGAAATAATTTACCGCTCATTATTTTGAATTATTGATCGTTTTGCCAAAAGTAGGAACGACAGGACACCATATATCCAACAAATATTTGTAGTGTTTTTAAGGAGTGGTCAGATAGTGTTGCTTTGATGAATTATCTGTATCTTTTTATTCCTGGACACTTCTGTCTAATCCGATTATGGCAAGCTTATATCAACTTTGCTGCTAGATTACAAGTACGCAAACACTTTTTCACATCCTAGCAGGCATCGAGGTTACTAATCCAGTTTGGAAACACATGAATTTTTTTCATGATTTGGAGCACCTTTCAGCAACGGTCAGCGAAAAGCAATTTTGGAAACGATAACAATTTTTGTTTCCAGAACAAAATGTTAAAGCTTCATCGCTATTATTTATTGCTGATATATATGCACCAATTATTTTTATTAACACAAGCACAAGCACAGGAAATAGTTTGAACAACGGTTCTATCTTACTTCGATAGTTCTTAGAAAAAATATTCCCACAAATTGCAGCGTCAATGGAACACAACGTGGCTGAATATGTCCCCAAGTATTTTATCAATGATTCGCCATTTATCTGAATTATTCCATTTTATAAGAAGTGAAGTTTTAAAGAGGTGCATTCAATAAACCGAGGTGACAACAAATCACGCCCCGAAATCCTGACAACAAATCCTGTCTGTTTAACCATACCTTGGTTATCCTTACAGTAAGTTAGAGCAAAACTTCCTACGTGTGTCCGCGGACACACGGAGGAAGTTTTGACATTGCATTGGTTTTGAGGTGCAAATGTACCGCGGTGCAAATGTCCGAGGTGCAAAAGTCCGTGTCCGATATTTACTGTCCATATATTAGGTTGTCCACAATGTTTTCAGACTGGGTACAGGGATTTTAACCGGAAAATCGAGGGTCCGGAAATTTTGGCGAATTCACCTATATAGGGGTTTTTTGATGCGGGGAATCCGAATTTGAGCTCAGATTTTAGTTGGTCCCGCCACAAAAATAAGGAAAACCGCTATTTTCTTCAAAAAATGGCCATTTTTGGGTACTTATTTAGTTCCCCCCCCCATTCGATAACTTTTAAAGGGATCATAGATTAAATAATTATTTAATTATCGGTATGTGTATCTTTACTGCTATGACAGCACCTTTGCGTTCCATGTCACATTTCGTTCTTTACCGAAATTCTTGGAAATTTTTGACATTTTCACCTGTTCCAAGAAGTCAAGGTGAAGATATTTGGTACTGCAAGCATTTGTATGAGAATTAGGTTGGTTATTGGTGTAGGCAGGCATTAATGTTAATTAATTACTGGCATTATCTGAGTACAACTAAGAGAGTGAGTAAAACTAATCTGAACATTCATTCAGATCCAAAACACACAAGTGGTCTTTCTCGAAGGTTACTAAAGAACCCTCTTTTTTTCTGAATTTGATGCCGCAAACAGGTATTATCAGGCCAACCTAACCAATGTAATATTTTTGGACGAAAATAGGCCCCAACATTGTTGCCAAAAGTACTTATCGGCGAAACGATTTGTCATAGCTTACATTTTCGGCTACAACTTATTTAGTTCCCCCCCCATTCGATGGGGGGGGGGGAACTAAATAAAATCGCCTTAAAAGCTAAGGAAAATATTTAGTTCGAATGTAGAGATTGAGTTTTGACAAACATTGTTCGAGTTAAAATCCGACTTGTCATTATGGATGTGATATCTACTTCGACATTTAGGTTTGAGATGGTCAAGTAAAACTACATAACATTGGTTTATTTCCGTAATAGTTAAACCAGGGGACTATCTTACTAAAGTAGAGTAGAAACAGATTTCACATTTAATTTTGCTGTGAAATATGGAATCTTCCAATCTTACTAAACACTTCATGAAATGCAAAATGATTTTCACATTTCATGAAATAATAGTATGTCTCTCTGTAGTAGCAATAGTATGCATTAGGTTGGCAACTAAGTTTTGAGACTCGAGAGTCCGGAAATTTTGCCGATTCCATCTATATAGGGGTTTTTTGATGCGGGGAATCCGAATTTGAGCTCAGATTTTAGTTGGTCCCGCCACAAAAATAAGGAAAACCGCTATTTTCTTCAAAAAATGGCCATTTTTGGGTACTTATTTAGTTCCCCCCATTCGATGGGAGGGGGAACTATATAAAACCGCCTTAAAAGCTAAGGAAAATATTTAGTTCCCCCCCCCCATCCTACATATTCAGTTGAAAATCCACTGCAAAATATGACTGTCTACATCAAACAAAGGAGTTCTTCATTTCAAACTTTCAAATGAAGAACTCCTTTGTTTGATGTAGACAGTCATATTTTGCAGTCGATTTTCAACTGAATGTGTAGGACGGGGGGGGGGGGAACTAAATAAAATCGCCTTAAAAGCTAAGGAAAATATTTAGTTTCCCCCATCGAATGGGGGGGAACTACCCCATTTTTGGGTACCCATTTTTGGCTAAAAATGGCCAAAAAATGGCCATTTTGGCACAATACGAAACAACCAATTGCAGATTCGGAATCAGCGTATCAAAATACCCCTAAAAAGACATTTTGCGAAAAATCTGAAAAAATTTGATTTATTGACCATGGGGGAATACCACATGGTTTTCCTCAAAAAACCGATTTTATGAAAATGTGGAATAATTTTTTGTTGTGAATGCTTTTAGGGGTATTTTGATACGCTGATTCCGAATCTGCAATTGGTTTTTTCGTAACGCGTCAAAAATGGGCATTTTTGGGCCATTTATAACCAAAAGTGGCCATTTTTTGAAGAAAATGGCGGTTTTCCTTATTTTCGTGACCAACTAAAATCTGATCCCAAATTCGAATTCCCCGCATCGAAAAACCCCTATATAGATGAAATCGGCAAAATTTCCGGACCCTTGATTTTCCGGTTCCCTGTATCCAGTCTGAAAACTTTGTGGACAACCTAATATCAATATATTTTTGTATTAATTTTATTTTGTGTTACTAGTGAATAAAAAATGAATGAACAACAATGACAATGCAGTTTTCTATCCAAAAAGGACAGTAACATCAAATTTATGATGATAAGTGAGACTGTGTAAATGGATTTTGCCTGGATACATTTATGGTCAAAATTTTCTGTTAACATCATTTTCTTTAAATATGACATTTTAGCTACCTTGTAAACACTGATAAGCTCCAAAAATGGCTTTTCTCTCACTCTCAGAAAAATATAACATATTGGCTAAAAACTAAAATTTTGATCAAAAATTCTCCTCAAGACAAAATACTGTGCCTCTGCAGAAATGCTTCATAGCACCTCTCAAATAACAATGGTATTATGCCAAAGCAAATGTGTGACAATGCGAAAGACATGGGAAGGACTGTCAAGTTGTTTTTCTCAAGTATATTCTCCGCAATACCAAGTCTACCAGGTTCAGCTTCCCACCGTTCTCATAATTTCACACTAATTATTTCTTCGAAATTTTAAAGACTTAAATGATAAACACTTCGAGTGCTTGTCTGTGATTTAATTGAGCGTAGGCATTCAATGTACTTTTTACAATACCTATCGATTTGGCTTGCGCAGAACACGTTTAAGTACCGCTAGGCGGGGAATGGCTTAAGCATTGATCTTCGTAAAAGTAAAGAGAAGCATACTGGGATGAGATTTTAGTCCTTGACCACAGAAAATTAGGCTATTGATTAGCCTAAATTAACCACACAAACGACCTTCTTTCCTGTTGGTCGGTTTGTTTGTATGTTGTGTTTATGTCGTTAAGAGTGCATATTTAGTTTTAAATATGTCACGTATGCAAATGTTTTCGCCATTACATTATTATATTCGCCAAGTTTGGAAACCGGATTACAGCTCCTCGCCCGAGGAGCTGTTGGCGTACCGTGTATCTCCGCAAAAAGCATACTAGAAAAGCCGTGCGGCGAATCCGCACGGCCCTTTTCTTGTTATTTTACTATTTGCTATGTTATTTTTTATTTAACTTTTGTTGCAAAAATGGAGGCGAATGCGTTATATTCATTTCCCACTGATTGAAATGAAAGGTGATATTATAAAACTTTTAAAGGGATCATAGATTAAATAATTATTTAATTATCGGTATGTGTATCTTTACTGCTATGACAGCACCTTTGCGTTCCATGTCACATTTCGTTCTTTACCGAAATTCTTGGAAATTTTTGACATTTAGTTAAGTGTGCCCTCCTCCTTGGGCACGGGTGCTGGTCCTAGCGGCACCCAAACCTCCATATTAAGCTGGAATAACCTAGTGCCAGTCCCCAAATCTCTCTATGATTAATAGTGGGATGCGTCCATCCAAACCTCCTGGATATTTATATAGCGCGTAACAAGAAATGAAATAGTTTATGGCATTCAAACACATTCACAAACAAATACAATTAAGGTGCGCGAAACATGTCCAAACAATCCCCTTAGAATTTGGCTGTCCCTCTTCCCTCAAGGCCACGGCAGCGCTTAACAGCGCAGCCTCGATACCATTCCCCTTCATAGACTTCCCCAAATAGTCCGATCTCCTAACTGACAGGAGACAGCATTTCCCCGCTGGGTGTGTTCCTGCCTTCCCCGACAGAATAACTGGCAGACTGGACCCCGATCGACTGATCCCCGATCGACTGAATGGCAGCCTGGACCCCGATCGACTGATCCCCGATCGACTGACTGGTAGACTGGACCCCGATTGACTGACCCCCGATCGACTGACTCCGATCGCGGCTTTCCACTGCTTATGTGCTGTGCAAAACTGTCCTTCGGCCGGCCCGTTTTGCACTACGCCTCCGCTTTTCCCGCATTTCGTAAGGCTCTTCTTTGGCCATTTCCGCTGCCCCAAGTGACAAGCACATTCCTTTGTGTATTGAAATCCCCGATATCTGTGAGAAAGTGATCACCGAAGTGATCGTAATGAATACATTCGCGAGTGTTCTTTGAACACAATCACAGAGCGAATATAATTTGAGGCAAAATCCCCAAAACAAATAAACTCAAATAAGTGACTTTAACACCTATCACCCCCATTAGGTGATAGTGATCCCCGATACATACATACAACAATATACAAACATGGTAATAAAAATGTGAGATCTTATATACTGAAAATTTTGACATCTTTCTGCGAGCTTCTTTTTCGGATGGCATAATGTCCGGCATCCACTGGCAACAATCGTCAAGAGCAAGACCAAGCATCAGATGAGAGTCATCAATCGAAAGAGAGACACATCGATCGAAGGCAAGCAGCAACTGAGAGCACGAGCACAGGACAATTTTCAGAAGCCAAAATGCGTGTTCGATCTCCAAATGACATCCTCAAAATATTGTTCCCAAAAATAGGTGTATAGACTTCCCAGTCAATAAGATCGAAGCAAAAATGTTCGAACCCGATCAGAAACGACTTTCCTACTAAACTAGGTTTAGTCGAGCCGTTTGAGCTGTGTGAAGTTGAAAGTCCCAAGCTCTAAGGTGCCTGTGAAATTAGGCAATGACGTTCCTGCCCTTTACTGAGTAGAGCAGCCACGCAACAATGAAGACACGAGCGGGGCGCCTGGATCATTTAAAACAGCCCATAAAAGAGTTTCTCCTTCAACGGGAAATGGTTGAATGTGATAGCGTACTTCCCCTCTGAATGTGAATTACAGTACGAAATTCCCCTGGTAAGGATTTCCCTTGCATCGTTTGCGGTCCACAAAAGCTTGCTTGACACAAAAGACCCTGGTTTACAAAATATTAATCATACAAGCATTCCCCACATATCATTCGCCTGAAATTTGCGCCCCCTAACGAACAAGTCCCGTACAGTGCGAACAATCAATTTCAAATTCCAGTTTATGGTGAAAATGACGTACCTTGAACCGGACCTCATAAGTGTCCTTGCATCGGGAAATCGAGCAATTCACAAGCGTGATTTGGAAAGGCAACACACATGTAATCGTCCGACTTCCGGATCCAACAGGTTGAAACGGTGGTCAAGGTTCTGCAGAGATCACACTGTATTCGGCCTCCGACATCGGAAACGGAGAGAATTGAATGGGTTGTAAGCGCATTGTGAATTCGCCCCAGTTACTATTAATTCCCCCATCAGGTTATTCCCTAAAGTGTCTCCTTTATCAATAGATAAAGCCAGTAGAAATGAGTCGTTAAGCAATCTCCTTTTGTCCAGAAATTAACCCATCATCATTGTCATAAAGTGCACAAAATATGGCCCCATAGTATTGTACAGTTTTGTTTCAGTAAAGGCTCAATTTCTTCTTCATTCTTTAACAGAGCTGAAGTAAAGTCCCCAAAAGTGACTTGGCCCGAAGAGTACTCAAATTAGGATCTATTTTTAGCGCATTAACTGAGCGGTCATTGTTGTTTGAGCTTGAGTTCTCAGAATTAATTACTCCCTATTGAAGGCTCCCTTGTTATTGGCAAAATTATCCTGATCTAGTTCCTCTAATAGTTTGGTGTTGTCCAAATATTTCCAAACCATTGAAAGCACCAGAATGCAAGATGACCGAGAGAACCACACAGAGAACAACACCCCCAGCTTGATTAAAAATTTCCCCAGCATTCTGAAGCATGAGTCGAACAATGTCGTTCCATGTGCAATGCCCGATTTAGTGCTGCTTCTGACGTGTCAGGCTGAGAAGCTTTGATGTGAAAGCCTAACATTGGTTCAATGCGATCACAGAAATAATCAAGCAATAGCTGCCAAAACATTGCGTCCTTTTGATGATGCTGTCACTAACTGCTTAAGGCAAGTGAAAAAATCCCTAAGAGATTCCCGTATAATCTGTTGCCAATTTCTTGGACCCTGGCGAGCTATGTTGAGGGTCATACAATTTTCAAACAAGGACATTAGCTTAGCCACAGCTAGATTAAAATCCGCCTTTTCTGCAGCGAAGATTTGCTCAAATTTCTCTTTCGCTTCTTGCTGCAAGAAAAAATGTGAGCTTTCAGTCGGTGGTGCTTTTGGTCGGCTGTCCATGGAGTATTCTGCGCATGCCCCAAATTTTGAATTCTCGAAAGCCACTCAGTATCCCCTTCTCCAATAAGCGATGTTATGGAAAAATTTTTACCGGTTTCAAAGACTTCGAATACCCAATCGTCGTTGTCAGGATTATATACCTGGTTGTCCTCCCCAATCGAATCATTGTCGAGATTCGTGTTAGCAGCTACACCGGAAATGTTAGACTCATATGACTCGGGATCCTCAGACTTGAATGAGAGTGTTTGCTTAAAAATGTTCCCCAAAATTGTTGGATGGCAATCCCGAACTAATTGCCCAACCTTGTGCACTTGTTCATATCGTAATACCCCAAAATTCAGCTTTAGGCCATCAAATTCAATTTTTAGCGACTCTAGGTGTTGAATAATTCACTCTATCCTAAACTTTGGGAGAAAACGAAACAAATTGCTTTCCAGTGTAGTGACCTTACTCCCCATGTGTTAGTGCTACGTAGTATGTATTCAAACCGCCTCGAAGGATTTGAAAATTGCTCATAATACTATTCAGTTCAGTGTCTAAATAGACTCCTGAATTTGGCTTTTCTGGTCTTCCAGAATTAACTCTCCCCTGAGTTTGGTTGCGGATAATTCCGTTTTTGAAAGACAAATTCGTCTCCTCCTGTAGAGTCGCCATTCTCAACAAATAGACGAGTCTGCAATATATATGCCAGACACGTGATCGGAGCAGTTGCGAATTTGCGCAATATGCCTGGAACGTTTGACCTCTGATAGTTAGTCATTTTGGCACTCCAGTTCATCGCATTGCCACGTACCGCCATGAATTCGATCACCAAAATGAAAGTGCCACAAAGAGAAAGACAGATAATTTTGAAGTCAAGATTCCCCTTTAATGTTTGATTTACATCTGTGAAACTCTCAAACAAATTTGCAAACATCCGCCTCCATAACTACCCTAATGTTCGCCATTGGAACACCAAAGATATCAAAAAAGACTTCTCACGCACTAAGAAATCTGCTAAGACAAAAAAATCCCCGAAAATTGCTATGAGGATAATTAGATTTCTGTCTAAGATTTCTGCGCGTAGACGAATTTCAGTCGTTCCCTAACCCAACAAAACCTCATTGAACGTGGCACTCTAGTCCTGTTTGATAAAGTTATTAAACTTAATTCGTTTTCCCCAACAACGTATAAAAATCTTCTGGCAGAAAATTTATTCCCATAAATAAATTTTTTCATTGTGAACGAAATTTCTGGTCAGCATTTCCAGAGTCGTGGTACAGTCGTGGTGTTGATGTTTCGACCAAACTTGTGTCAAAATTCCCTATATGAACGAGCAAAAATTCCCTGGAAAGTACCAGTTCCCCGCATTATTATGTGAGAAATTTTGTAAAAGTATTTTAATACTTTCAGAGTTAAGAAATCCCAACAAAAGTAAAGAATAAACATTTATACAATGCCCAAATAAACCAAAAGAAAATACAAACAACCTACTTGCGGTTGGTATTCCGGCTTTTCGTTGCTCAAGCATATTTCCATGGTTCAGTAGTCCTCTTTAGAAGTCCTGTAAGTTTACAGAGAAGTCGTTCCAATCCGGAAAAATTGAACTAAGAAGTGAGGGTGGCGGCATAGGTGATGACCAACAGAATTTCCAAGACGAATCTTGATATCACACATCGTTCATATATTATGGTCTGTACATCTGAGATTCGATGCATATTTGAGAAACAGCTAACTCAAATGTGAAATTTAATTCAGAAGCAAGCACTACCCTAAATGACGATGTAATGATAGATCCCCAAAAATTCTTCCTTCATTCTTTAAAATTGCGAGTAAACTTCACAGAGCAGAATGTAGGCCCGCTAACAATGACTCATCCCCAAATGCTCTCCAGAGCAAATAATCTGATTTCCAAATGAAAAGAGATGAAAAGCAACGTGTTGCTTTCCGCCACTTAATTTGCACAAATTATCCATTATACGCACAATATTCCCCATGTAAGTCGATTGAGTTTACTTGTCTGTTCGTATTACAACATAAAGCAGAATTTGCGCATTCAGCATTTTGACAGAGAACCCTCATATCCCAGAAAGGAATCGCCGATACAGCAAATTTCCCCTCAACTGACTATTAATGACGGCAAAATATCAGGTCACTTCACAGAGTTGCAATATGCGTCCCCGTTCGTGATGAGTGAAGCGCAAATTTACAATACTTGGTGCTAAAGTTTATAGCAACATTACCTTGGCATTCCTTATTTGTAGGAAAAAAAAACTTCCCCATTTTGATACTTTCGCATCCCAGCTTCCTCCATAGAAAATTACATTAATTTTCTCCAGGTTTTTGTCAATAAAAATGGAGGATTCATTGACAAGATGAGGTAGGTTCCCCTCATTTGAACAAAATTGCCTCGAAAGAAACTCACTTCACATACGAGACTGCGATATCCATCCCCATTTTTTGACGAATGAAACTGCGAGAACAAACGTTCGGATGCCGTAGATAATATGCTGTCGAAGCTCCCTCAGCGATCCTTGCTCCCTAACTGCTAATGAAAAATTGAGTGCCATTCTGCACACATTTTCCCCGAAATTGGTCAAGAAAACGAAGCTATTTCTAGTCATAAAATCCCCTTATCCAAAAGAAAATTCAACCTGAGCAAATTCAAGCCAGGGAAAGTATGGACAAAATGCGCTTACCTCAAAGCAGATCAGAAAATATGCCATAATTCCATTCCATTCTGATAAAAGATAACCTGGCGCGCTGTAGAATCCTTGAACAAATCCATGTGAAATTCCTTGAAAAATAGTGGCAGCGAATAGAATTGTAACTGGGCCCAGTTAGAATCATTATTTGTAGCTCCCCACAAAAATTTTCCCAAGTTCTCAGAGAAAATTGTGGCTTGCTTCACTTTGAGATGGAAAATTCCCCGCTTTCAGGCAAGAATTTTGCATGGAGTCGCGATCCCCTAGCAAATTTCATATCTCGGCCCCAAGTGGCCAAGAACTCCCAGAGGCGTGGATCTCCTAGTCTCAAGTGAGAAAATGCGCTGCTACCAGTTAAGTGTGCCCTCCTCCTTGGGCACGGGTGCTGGTCCTAGCGGCACCCAAACCTCCATATTAAGCTGGAATAACCTAGTGCCAGTCCCCAAATCTCTCTATGATTAATAGTGGGATGCGTCCATCCAAACCTCCTGGATATTTATATAGCGCGCAACATGAAATGAAAAGTTTATGGCATACAAACACATTCACAAACAAATACAATTAGGATGCGCGAAACATGTCCAAAAAACCCCCCTTTAGAATTTGGCTGTCCCTCTTCCCTCAAGGCCGGGGCAGCGCTTAACAGCGCAGCCTCGATACCATTCCCCTTCATAGACTTCCCCAAATAGTCCGATCTCCTAACTGACAGGAGACAGCATTTCCCCCTGGGTGTGTTCCTGCCTTCCCCGACAGAATAACTGGCAGACTGGACCCCGATCGACTGATCCCCGATCGACTGAATGGCAGCCTGGACCCCCCTCGACTGATCCCCCCTTGACTGACTGGTAGACTGGACCCCGATTGCCTGACCCCCGATCGACTGCCTCCGATCGCGGCTTTCCACTGCTTCTGTGCTGGGCAAACCTGTCCTTCCGCCGGCCCCTTTCGCCCTCCGCCCCCCCCTTTCCCGCATTTCGTAAGGCTCTTCTTTGGCCATTTCCGCTGCCCCAAGTGACAAGCACATTCCTTTGTGTATTGAAATCCCCGATATCTGTGAGAAAGTGATCACCGAAGTGATCGTAATGAATACATTCGCGAGTGTTCTTTGAACACAATCACAGAGCGAATATAATTTGAGGCAAAATCCCTTTCAAATCCCCTTCAAAAAATGGCCATTTTTGGGTACTTATTTAGTTCCCCCCATTCGATGGGAGGGGGAACTATATAAAACCGCCTTAAAAGCTAAGGAAAATATTTAGTTCCCCCCCCCCCATCCTACACATTCAGTTGAAAATCCACTGCAAAATATGACTGTCTACATCAAACAAAGGAGTTCTTCATTTCAAACTTTCAAATGAAGAACTCCTTTGTTTGATGTAGACGGTCATATTTTGCAGTGAATTTTCAACTGAATGTGGAGGATGGGGGGGGGGAACTAAAGAAAATCGCCTTAAAAGCTAAGGAAAATATTTAGTTCCCCCCATCGAATGGGGGGGGGGGGAACTACCCCATTTTTGGGTACCCATTTTTGGCTAAAAATGGCCAAAAAATGGCCATTTTGGCACAATACGAAACAACCAATTGCAGATTCGGAATCAGCGTATCAAAATACCCCCCAAAAAGACATTTTGCGAAAAATCTGAAAAAATTTGATTTATTGACCATGGGGGAATACCACATGGTTTTCCTCAAAAAATCGATTTTTTGAAAATGTGGAGTAATTTTTTGTTGTGAGTATTTTTAGGGGTATTTTGATACGCTGATTCCGAATCTGCAATTGGTTTTTTCGTCACGTGTCAAAAGTGGGCATTTTTGGGCCATTTTTGATCAAAAAAGGCCATTTTTTGAAGAAAAGGCGGTTTTCCCCTTTTTTCGTGACCAACTAAAATCTGATCCCAAATTCGAATTCCCCGCATCGAAAAAAAACCCCATATAGATGAAATCGGCCAAATTTCCGGACCCTTGATTTTTCCCCGGTTCCCGTATCCAGTCTGAAAACTTTGTGGACAACCTAATATCAATATATTTTTGTATTAATTTTATTTTGTGTTACTAGTGAATAAAAAATGAATGAACAACAATGACAATGCAGTTTTCTATCCAAAAAGGACAGTAACATCAAATTTATGATGATAAGTGAGACTGTGTAAATGGATTTTGCCTGGATACATTTATGGTCAAAATTTTCTGTTAACATCATTTTCTTTAAATATGACATTTTAGCTACCTAACTAAATAAACTTAACTAAATAAAATCGCCTTAAAAGCTAAGGAAAATATTTAGTTCGAATGTAGAGATTGAGTTTTGACAAACATTGTTCGAGTTAAAATCCGACTTGTCATTATGGATGTGATATCTACTTCGACATTTAGGTTGATCGACATCAATGATTCGCCATTTATCTGAATTATTCCATTTTATAAGAAGTGAAGTTTTAAAGAGGTGCATTCAATAAACCGAGGTGACAACAAATCACGCCCCGAAATCCTGACAACAAATCCTGTCTGTTTAACCATACCTTGGTTATACTTACAGTAAGTTAGAGCAAAACTTCCTACGTGTGTCCGCGGACACACGGAGGAAGTTTTGACATTGCATTGGTTTTGAGGTGCAAATGTACCGCGGTGCAAATGTCCGAGGTGCAAAAGTCCGTGTCCGATATTTACTGTCCATATATTAGGTTGTCCACAATGTTTTCAGACTGGGTACAGGGATTTTAACCGGAAAATCGAGGGTCCGGAAATTTTGGCGAATTCACCTATATAGGGGTTTTTTGATGCGGGGAATCCGAATTTGAGCTCAGATTTTAGTTGGTCCCGCCACAAAAATAAGGAAAACCGCTATTTTCTTCAAAAAATGGCCATTTTTGGGTACTTATTTAGTTCCCCCCCATTCGATAACTTTTAAAGGGATCATAGATTAAATAATTATTTAAATTTTTTTGAACACAATCACAGAGCGAATATAATTTGAGGCAAAATCCCCAAAACAAATAAACTCAAATAAGTGACTTTAACAATTTTCACCTGTTCCAAGAAGTCAAGGTGAAGATATTTGGTACTGCAAGCATTTGTATGAGAATTAGGTTGGTTATTGGTGTAGGCAGGCATTAATGTTAATTAATTACTGGCATTATCTGAGTACAACTAAGAGAGTGAGTAAAACTAATCTGAACATTCATTCAGATCCAAAACACACAAGTGGTCTTTCTCGAAGGTTACTAAAGAACCCTCTTTTTTTCTGAATTTGATGCCGCAAACAGGTATTATCAGGCCAACCTAACCAATGTAATATTTTTGGACGAAAATAGGCCCCAACATTGTTGCCAAAAGTACTTATCGGCGAAACGATTTGTCATAGCTTACATTTTCGGCTACAAAATCAAATTTTTATACTTAAAGTATTGCTATAAATTGGCACCATAAGCTATAAATTTGAGATTTTCTGTCACAACTCTGTTTCACTGAATGTAAAGCCCAAATTTGTGACAAAACTCACAATTGTTTGTAAAGAAAAACGGATGTTGTTACATAAAAATGTTCTTCTAATCAATCTTCATACATACTTTATAACGTAAATTTGTTTCCGATGGAGCTCGCACCGGTTCCACAGCCACCTGAAGATCACGAGATTTATGTCTGATTCATGAGATTTAACGCTTTGTTGGATACTTTGATAACATCTTTAATTATTTACCTCGTCTTCAAACGCACCCCCAAGGAAATGAAAATCTACAAGTGGTTTCTCTTGAACTTATCGGTGAGTCACAGATGAAGTTATGTTGCCTAATTTAAACCTATAAGTATTCAAGTTAACTTAATATCATATAACAATTTAGTTATGGTGTTATGTATTGGACGCGCACCTGACATTAATATTTTTACCTATACCATTGTATCCTGCTTTTGCTGGATGTGCGCTCGGAATATTGAGTCCTCTTGGCTATGCAGCACCTGTTGTCTCCTGGGTAAGCTAAGTAAAAATGTGTAAGGCAACATTGGACTCCTACACCGAACGTGGAACGGGGAGAATAATTTTTCCTGGTGCGAGAAAAATTTAAACATTCGTGCCAAAATTTTCAACACGCACGTTTCTAAATTCCGACCTCCTGATTTAGACTTTTGTATCAATTTCCATTTTTCAATTACAACCGAAAGTGTCGGTATTTTATTTATTTCACTTTTCAGCTAATTTTCTTGCAATTATTGTGCTCTACCGGAATAGCTATTTTTCTCGCACTGCTCTTTCGGTTGACAGCTGTCTATCAACAATCAGAGATATTTCAACGCAAATCTGTTGTGTCTCTGTGTATAGTGTTGCAATGTTGCTGTGGAATGCCATCATTCATTGTCGGCCTATTTATTTTTCCCACAGAAGAGCAATCTTTGACATACATAAAAACGGTGGAAAATTTTAACAGCTACAGATTTTTTACTTTCTGAATAGGCTCACTTACCGTACCTAAGTTAAAATGGCATATGTTAAATTTAGAATTGCGATGGATAATCCTTAAGCTTTAGCGCACGAACAATCATCTTAGTTAAGGGATGGTTTGTCATAGGTGCAGTACAGTAAGGGTGTAGGTACTTTAAAGTGCCGGATCGTAAATCCCAGAGTTAAGCTTTAGGATTAAGCCAATGCAAGCCACTACAAGGCCCCTTATGCTAAAGGTTAGGTTTATTTTATCCCGAACGGAATCCGAATAGGCATTTACAAACCCGGAATTCGTACTTGCGTTCCAATCCCGTCCCTTCTAATACACGAACCTCACCCGGGAACCCGATAAGAAGTTTGAAGGTTTTTCCGCTCTGATATTTAGGCTTTGGAAATGGATGACTTGATGTAATGGTAACGAATGCAGAAGGATAATAAACTGTTTTAGAACTATCCAACTTTGCTACATTTTTACCAAACCCATCCTTGCGCAGTAATGCTATCCGATGCCGACATGCTTATTCATTACCTTTACGCGATACTTCCTACATCGACAGTGATTTACACTTTGATCATGTCATGTTTGGCGTTGCTTGGATGGCGCTTACGCAACATGAAGCACAACATGTCGGTAAAAACTTACAAAATGCACAAGTCGCTTACAATTTCTTTGTGTTTTCAGGTATAAAATTTTCCATATCAAAAATGCAATTTTATTCCAAGTAAAATACCAAATTGCATTTAAAATGCATTTGAGTAAAATTCTAGACACTCACACTTCCATGGTTCATAAAAGAAAGAATGCCTTGCGATGAGAACTTTGAAATCCAAACGAGAAAAAATGAAACGGACAAAAAAGAAATATAATTTTCACTGCTTTTTAACTGTGCTTTCGTCGTCTTTTCACTGAATTTCAAAATTTCCCCTTGAGTCACATTTTTATAGATTTTGCTGTTACATGAAAGATCCTTATGGGCAAGTCTGATTTTTCATAGCTCAATCGTTTTGCCATTTTGTTCAAAATTGGCGCAAGTTTGAAACGTGAGTTATGAATAACTAATTTTCAAACTTGCGCCAATTTTGAACAAAATGGCAAAACGATTGAGCTATGAAAAATCAGACTTGCCCATAACTCTCAAAGAGGTTAAATTTCGAAACTAAAAAATCTGGGACATCACTGACTCTTATTATCGCATATCTGAATTCTGATGTATTGTAAATATAATACAGCATGCGCCGCTTTAAAGTTTCTTTTTAGTTTGCATTACCTGCTTGTATGCTCGCTTGTTCTGAAATTTGTTTTTGCATGTCAGCGATCTTGCAAGTGGACTCAGCTCGTAGTAAGTTTTGCCAGAATATAATCATGTTTTGTATCAAGTATTTTCAAAAAGTCCAAAAACAGCAAAATTTTAGTTATGTAATTTGAAAGGGGCAAATTACTACTGTCGACCCACTCTATTTTTCTCTATCATTCGCCTGAAATTGACTAGCTTTCAGTTTTGTTTTATTTTAGCCATTTTCTACGTCTCTTACATATTTTCCACTCTACACACGTTTGCAAACGGAATCATCATGATAGCTTTTGTGAAGCCTTACAGAGAAGCATGCTTCTCCATGCTCAGACCATTGCTTGAGCCGATCCGTCGTCGGTTTTTCCCAAAAAAGAGAAAAACGACTTTGGTGGTTTCTCAGGAACTCACAACTCGCTCAACGTTCACTCAGCCCATATTCTCGAACAAGACAAAAAGGATAGCGCCGATGCGCGGACTGTCTTCTCGTTCGCAGTAGGAATATTCATAATCCATATTGTATTTTTATTTTCGAAATTGTGTTTATAAATTTAAAAATAATAATTTTCAAAATTTCACTTTTACAAACATACTGTTCAAATTTTTATATTAATTTGATTTAGTAGCAGAGCCTTTAACGCTCGCTGGTTATTAGCTGTCATGCATGGCCTATCCTTACAGTAAGTTAGAGCAAAACTTCCTCCGTGTGTCCGCGGACGGACACACGGAGGAAGTTTTTGTCACTAATTCCCCTATTTTTGAGGGGCCGGACCCAATTTTTGTCCGTGTGTCCAAAATTTTCGGAAGAGCCATTCTTAGAAAATTGCATAGTGATACACCCTGGAGTCCTGTGGTCGGGCGCAGAGCGCCCGACCCTCCCCTTGGAATGTGAGGGAACTTAGAACATATAGGTAAACATATAGACAAAATGTTTAATTGAAAAAATAATTAATTGAGGGCCGAAGGCCCGACTGAAAACCCTAATTGAGGTGCGCGAAGCGCCGCGGATGCACGCTAACCGCTTCCTAGCTTGGGAGAGCCGCGTAGCGGCTCTCCCAAGCTAGTAGCATAGTAAAGTAGAGCATCAGCCTCAGCAGGCAAATTTTATTATTTATTTTAACACTAGAACGGTCGGATGTCAGTCAAATGAACGTATTGTCACAATATGTTTATTTGACTAACTAATTTATGCTGTTCACTAAAGACATGTTGTTCAACACGCAGAAAAATGGAGATCCCCTTCCCCGCCTCCTCTGTGAGGGGGGGTCCAACCCTAGTATTGTGGAAACCAGCAGAAGTTTCGTTCCCATCGCATACCCACTTGCCCACAAAGGTGTACATTCGGAGGTATTGGTCCGGGCTTGTAGCCTATGAGCGTACAGTAGTAGTATACAATTAGTATACAATATTCAATTTGTTCGTGAAATACCAAAATTTCCTAAATAAATACCATTTTTTACCACCGAGGAATTATCCCCCTCCCATAGAGAGTTACAAACGGTTTGGTCGGACTTTTCACCTGGCCCATGGATTTTTGGTTCCCGGGCTTCTATTCGGTGAGATAAGACCCCCGGAGAAAAAATTTTTGAAATTCGCATGTTGAACCCCCTGTTTTTACCCCTTTAAATGTGAGGCCACGCCCCTTTTTGTCCGTCTGTCTGTCCGTGACCTATTGTTTAGAAATATCTAGCAAGCGCACAGAGGCGTGTGATAGCTCAAACGATTCCTCTCATCGAGAAACGCTCGGGAAAATTGAAATTTTCGAGATCTAACGACAGAAAAAAAAGTTATGAGCCCTGAGGGCATTTGTCGGGATCTGGTCGGGATTGGGCGTTCCTGACCACCTCCAGAGGCGAGTGAGGTGTCAAATGATAGCTCTCGGTGAGACAAAACGAATGGCATAAAAAGTTTCGAGATTGGACCACCCAGGTTGACGAAAAATACCCTCAGGCCATTTGTCGGGATTTTGGGTTCCTGACCACCTCCAGAGGCGAGTGAGGTGTCAAATGATAGCTCTCGGTGAGGCAAAACGAATGGCAATGAAATTTTTGAGATCGGACCACACACGATGGAGATTTTTGGCCTGAGGGCATTTCTCGGGATTTTGGGTTGCTGACCATCTCCAGAGTCGAGTGAGGTGTCAAATGAAAGCTCTCAGCGAGACAAAACGAATGGCACAGAAATTTCAGACATCGGACCACACACGATGGAGATATTTGCCCTGAGGGCATTTAGCCGGTTTTGGCCTGTAGTCGGGCGCGGAGCGGCCTAACCTCCCCCTGGAATGTGAGGGAACTTAGCACGCAAGGTATAACTCAATACTACCCCATAAACAATACGAGCCACCGCAGGTGGCGAGATAGTTTTGTGGTCGGGCGCGGAGCGCCCGACCTTCCCCCTTGGAATGTGAGGGTACTTAGAACATAGGCATATCTGTATTATACCCTTTAAAACCCATGCCGTTTTCTAGACGGCCGAAGGCCGAGTTCTTTTCGCGTAGCGAATACCAAAAATTATTATGCATATTCACCCAATTCAAATTTATTGACCAACGAATTCAATCTGAACCACGAATATAGACTCCCGACAGCTAGCCGAGCTCCGCTCGGCTAGTTAAATATATCAATAAAAGCATACATTCCGTTCAGTCTTTTATTTTCTCAAATAACATTATATTTACTTAGCACAAATTAAATGCTTTGCAAATTTTGAAAGGAGTCGCGCGACGTTCGTCGATTAAAACGGTCGCATTGCCAATTCGTTTGATGACATCGCCGCACAGTCCGTCGCAATGAGCACCGATCGCCTTACAAATTTTCTGCAAAATGAATAAGTCATGGAATGCTAGCAATTTTGTAATTATTCCCTCTATCAATTTTTATGATTTTTATATTTTGCAAGATATTTTCCTACAAATACCTGTATTTTCACTTCCCGTACAGTGAGTCCGAGGAGGATAGCAAATTTGTAATTACCTATCACTATTTTTTCCTGCAGAAACTATTTTCTCAAAAATCAATCACTATTTTTAAACATTTTTTGGCGCCTCCAGTTGAAACAATTTTCTTTAAAAGTCCTGTATTATCACTTCCATTCTGTCACTAGCGCAGCCAGGGGGGTACCGGGGTACGTACCCCCCCCCCCAAATGGGAAAATTTGAAAAAATGAGTGTAAATCAGCCAAAATTTGGCCGGTACCCCCCCCCCCCCAAAAAAATCCAAAAAGCGGGGGTCCCAAAAATCCGGTACCCCCCCCCCCCAAATGGCCATTTCCACTGAAACGTGCTAACAGCGATTACGACATATCAGAGCATAACACTATTCGACAAACCTCCGTTCCGTCCGGAAAATCTGCGTCATCGCATACATGGTCCATGCCAACGCTCTTAGTGGCTGGCAGAAATTTTTGTCATCGAGCGGCAGGCAGTATTCTCTCAACACAAGAATGCAACTGGGGCAGTATTTGTGGTTGCAAGCGGAAGTAGGTGTGTCTTCGTCCTCGAACATTTTCAAGTTGTGCGGAATGTCACTGCAGTGACGACCATCAGATCTTTCCCCTAGTATTTCAGTACTGTCACATGCTTTTTAGCGGTTACCCCCTTGCGCCACTGCGTTCGGGACGTGTGATAGCTCATTAGAAGCGCCATGAGCTTTAGGGATGGGTTTTGTTTGAATTTTGCTGCTCACACGTTTATATCGAGAATTATGGTCATTTTTTTCAGAAAACAGTGTTTTTTTGGGTCATTTTTTGGTTTCTTGCAGTATTGAAGTCTAAAGAGCTTTTCCGACGCTAATTTTTTGCACCCGGAGGTTTTCGGGTACGGGGAATCCGAATCCTGAGTCAAAAAATCCAGGCGTACTGCCGGGGGTGGAAAATTTTGTTTTTCAAAAAAATTTTTTCAAAGTTTTAATGAATGATCACTTAGGAAAAAGCAGAAGAACTTAGTTCGAGCGGCCGTAGGCCGCGAGTGCCACTGACACAGCCACTGGGGGCATACTGACTTAGGAATTGACCGCATGCCCGAGGTACTGGACGAGTTAATACGTTGTCTGGCTAGACCCCTAATTCTAACATAAAGTGGTAAGTATTCCCGATAATCCCGACCGTAGTCATGATCTATCTTAACTTAAAAATGGACCCCTGTACATTTTTGTAAAAATTGTAATTTGTCCATGCTTGTATCAGCCGGGATCTGGATTGCATCGACCTTAGTCTGGCAAAATCTCTCCCTAATTTTGCCAAAATCGCAAATTCCAAACTCGTAAAGTACAAAAGATGTAAGTCAAGGTAGTGCTATGAATCCTACCGGCTTTCCGGGTCTCCTCACGGGGGAAGTCCACATATATTCCGTCGCCGACGCATTCTCGTGACTCGCATCCGCAAATAGCGGTGAACAGAAGTTGAAAGAGGAAAATAAGTTTCACAATCGACATGTTGAAAATGATTATTTTTAGAACGAGAAGAGGTTTAAGTAATGCTTTTAGCAATAAATCATAAACACTGCATTTAAATAAAAAATTCTCTTTCCGTTAATTAAAATCATAAATTCTGTCTGGTTTATAATAAAAACAAATTATAAACCGTGGGCGTCAGAGAAAGAATTAATACATTAAATTTAATTCTGGCAATATAAAATTTATGTGGCTTGTTTAATATGTGCAGAAGAGAAAGTCTAAATACAGTCAACACTTACTTATTCGGCACCTAGAGGCTGGACTAGTTGGGAGTTTCCCTTAGACTTTACCTACCTTATCCGGCACCCTCAATGATTAAGATCCAGAGACTTTAAAAGTGTAAAAAGCAAATTTGTCCGGAAAAAACCCAGGAATCGATTGGGAATATAAAAACACCACTTTGTACGGTTAAATATATTAAAAACACGTTTTTTATTTTGGCGCGAATTCAAATTTTAAATTTCAAATCTGACAATTTTGTCGGGGCCTACAGATTAAGGGCTATCCGAAACCTCACTTGCCATGATCGATTATGGGAGGGTGCCGAACATTTACCTGAAGGATGCAAAAGCAGTGACTTGGGTAGAGCGGATTTATTATATAAAGTGTCAAATTATAAATTCTTTACATACAAAGCATATAAAATAAATTATATTCATTGCGTTACTGTTTGATTACCGTTAGCTGACCCGTTTCTATTTTGGCTATTGTGATTAGACTCGTCTATTATACCACCTACTAGTCCTGCAATTCCTCCAATTAGTGCACCGATTGCTGCGCCTTCCTGTGCGCCTTGCCATGCCCCAATCATGGATCTAAATTTTACATTGATAAACAAAGAATCGTTCTTTTCCCTGAAAACCTTGGCAAGAATTACAGGTATACTTTCAGTTTTCACTGGCTTATTTAGGATATTTATAGGTTCAAACAACCTCTCACTTTTGCAATTCAACACCTAAAAGCCGAATTATTCAAAAGAAAAATCGATTTTGAAATCAGTTTCGCCTGAATAAGATTTTGGTAATTTTTCCAATTATTTTTGGCCATCTTACCAATTTTCGGTTATGAATAAATATTAAATTTTTAATTATAAAGACTGAAAAATTAACAAACAATTTCGAATTTATCGTTCTCGATATATTAAAATTTACCCATACGGTCTGAACGGACCATATCCATACATTCCAGGACCATAGAAGCCACCATAGTAAGGTCCATATCCATAGTATGGCCCACCCCCATATGGGCCATATCCGTATGGATTATATGGACGATAGAATTGAGTCAGGCCGACAGAAGACAATAGAAATAATAGAAATAGTTTATATGCAAATTCACGGAACATTGCTCGCCTTGAGGGCTGAAATTGCTCTTTAGAGAATGATAGCGCGGATTAATTAGAGGTGGAAAAAATAAAATATGATTGGAATTTTACCAATTTTGACCTCGAAATTCAATAAATAAGAAAATGGAAGATTTTTTGTTTTTCGAAAAGAAGTTAGAAACATTTTTAAGCCAAACTTTGAAAATCGGTATCGAATTTCTATGCCAAAAAAATTCATTTGTCCCACTTTTTCCTCAAATAAGGCAAAACCAATCATATTAAATCTAATGAGAAATTGTCTAAAAAACGTGATAAGAGAAATGGTCGAATAAATAAAATCGGGAAACATATTTGGAACATGTTTTTTCGATGATTGGAGTATCGATTTTGCGCTCATTGCGGTTCATAAATTTTGATTCGTTCGGAGATTTGCATAGATTTCTGGTGTTTTCGTGTTTTTTCTCTTTCGCTGCTGACATTTCCCAATATGGCTTACGAAATTTGTTTGTGCTTTGTTTGTGTTTTTTGACATTTCAAAGTAGGAACACCAATTGGGCAATAATGTCAGAAGGTTTCATAAGGGAAAAAATTAAAACCTTTCGGACTATGTTGATATTTGCTTGTTTTAAAAATTAAGCTAATCCCCAAGTAAGTTAAAGCAGTAAGCCCTGACCTGGCTGTTAAACCATGCTATAAACCCGAGTTACAATGGAATGTTTCAATGCAAGAGTGCTGTATTTTTAATCGGCTATCTTTTGCCATTTTATCTTTTCATCTTTTGCGAACGTTTACCTTCAACAAACATTTTGACTTATTCACTTATTTATTTGTCATTATGAAGGTGAATTGAAAGCATTAATAAACAATGGTGACAGCATTAAGTATTACATTATATGATTTCATTATACTCACTACACTTCGCTCGCTCACATCACATTAGATATTAAATGCCATCTGTTTAGGAGGGCGGAGTCTATCACATCATTGATTTGAATTATTTAGCGCTTTATAATGTGAAGCGTATTTGATACATTTTAGCGAGAGTTGACATACTTTTATAAAAGCGAAAACGTATACATTTAACAAAATAAAATATTTCTCTGTGAAAAGTTATAGCATTGTCTTTGAGAATAGATTCAAATGAATCCAGTCTCACCACCTTCGCTATCTCAACAACCCTACGACTATGTCTACTATATCTGGTTCATGAGATTTAACGCTTTGCTAAATACATTGATCACAGTTCTGGTCATCTACCTGATCATAAAATGCACTCCGAAGGAAATGGAAATCTATAAATGGTTTCTTCTGAATTTGTCGGTGAGTCGTTTTCATTTAAGATAAGGCTGAGATATCGGTTGAGATATAACACATTCTTGCGTTTGTTGTCGTTGGTATTGGCTCACAGTTAATATTGGCGCATCAGCACCCGATTCGGTTTCCCTTGGGCCAAGTTCGAAAAATGCTGGCACGAAAAATGCCGACACGAAAATCTGCAGGATTCGACAGGCTCCGGTTCGGTGCTGAAATACCGGCCCGGTTCCACCTGGCTTTCATGGACCGAAACTCGGGCCGCGCCAATATTACCGTAATACCTGTAATTACTCCCCCAGGGGAGTAATTTTTCAACTGCCCCGAGGGGGAGTAAATATGGGAGGAGTAATTTTAGGGGGAGCAATTACAGGGATTACGGTAACTGTAACCAATGTTACTACGATATATTTATTGTAACATTTTATACACAAATTCAGGTGTGTTGTTATTTACTGGACATGCACTTAACAGTGACATTTATACCTTTGCTGATGTTTCCTACTACAGTCATGTGCGTGTTGGGCGCAATGAGTACATTTGGTCGTTCGGCACTGTATGTCGCATGGGTAAGCTGACTAATGATGGCAAAATCAAGCATGCTCGCGGTTTTTTACCGAGTCCGGGTCCGGTTTGATCCGCGCCAACCGGATCCGGTCTATAAAATATAAAACCTAAGCAACATAACCAAACTTAGGGCTGGGGTGCTTATAATGTTTTATAGAAGGTCGGTCCGATTTGGTCCGCTGTACCTGGAAGCCCGCGATCCTGTCCGATCCGGGTGGACCATTGCCTGGTCCGGTGATTATATTTGAAAAAATAACATAAATTGTTTGTCTCTTGAAGGTAACAAATAAATGAGAACAAAACATTTGTTAGATTGAATAATTTTTACTTTTGTCTTGATTAGGGATAGTGAAAAGTTAGTTTTTCATTTTTAGCGTAATTTAGCTAATCTACATAGAACTATTGTTCTTCACCGGGACATCAATCTTTCTTGCACTATTATTTCGACTGGCCGCGATCTATGGACGAGCACAGTTATTCAAAAAGAAGTCTGTTACTTTTGCATGCATAGTTTTGCAATTATGTTTTGGATTGCTTCTTTTCTTCTCTAACTTGCGAGCCAATCCTACAGAAGGACAATCTTTGATTTATATGCAAACGGTTGGTTAATTTTTTAACATTTAACATTTTCGCTTTTTTTCAAACTTTCCGAGTAATAAGAATATTGATAAAAATTCCAAATCCGCGAATCCGATTTCCAGTTCTATGCTTAAATGCAAGCATGAATTTTTTTATTTCAAAAACTGTCGTGACTCAACCGGATATAACCAACTTTTCAGAATTACCCAAGCCTATTACCGTTTTACCAGTCCCATACCTGTGTAGTAATGTTTGTCGACAATGAAGAACTTATAAGATATACCTGTACTAAACTGCTTCCGACATTAGTGTTAATTTGTTCTTTGATTTGTATTGTTCTGGTATTGATTATTAGACGTTTATCCATGCTGAAAAATTCTATGTTTGGAAGGACTTACAAGATGCACAAATCACTCACGATCTCGTTATGTATTCAGGTGAGAAATTCTTCTGACAATAAAATCGAGACTCAGTACTTGTAAATCTAATACCGTATTCTCTATATTATAGATCCGGGGAGTTATTATATCAATCTCCCAAATTTAGACAAAAAATTTCTCTAATCTTTCATTTTTACATACTATTTCTCTAGTGCTACTCTACTAGAGGGCTCTAACGGGTGAGGAAAAAAATTTGGACTAAAATGAATTGCCGCTAGAACGGCAAAATTTGGCATTCCGTCTCTCCGGTTGTTTCATAATTGTTGTAGCAAATTTTGTCTAATTTCCGAAAATGTATAACGTGTCTGTTCGAGAACTGTTTAAAATTTAAGAAGTATGGCATCAAAAGAACACACCCTCAGAATCCAAGTGTACAAGATTTGACCAGGTGTGTCTGCAGAAATATTACTATTTTTTGTTAACATTCGTTCTGCCTTGCAAACTTTTATACGCAAGCGAATCTAGACAAAATTCTGAACATTATAGCGAAAACCCGACATTATTTAGCCAGCTTTAATGGATTTTAGAGAGGATTTTGTAAAAGTCCGATTTTGAAAAAACCCGATTTTGGAGAAAATCGGTATTCTTTGGCTGACATTTGGCTGCAGATAACTGTAAATTCCACAAAACCCGGCTAAATAATGTTGGGTTTTCGCTATAATGTTCAGAATTTTGTCTAGTTTCATCTGCGTATAAGATTACTCAAGAAGAAGATCAATTTTATGAAAATTTTGACAATTTCTGCAGACAGACCTGGTCAAAAATTTTTGATCTCGACCAAAAATTTAAAAACCGAATTTTTGGCGTTCCAGAGGAGTATCGGATAAATTCTCACGCTGGGATCCTGGCTAAGACTCTCGGCTGTATTTGAGCTCTAATTTTGGCGAAGTTCGTATTATGTCACGTCGGAGTGTCACATTTTCGGAATCAAACTTGTACAGTCGGAATCGGTGGGTGTCTTGATTTGATGCCATACTTCTTAAATTTTAAACAGTTACAGAACAGACATGTTATACATTTTCGGAAACTGGACAAAATTTGCTACAACAATTATGAAACAACCGGAGAGACGGAATGCCAAATTTTGCCGTTCTAGCGGCAATTCATTTTAGTCCAAATTTTTTTCCTCACCCGTTATTATAGCGGGAGAGGGCTGTAATATAAAAAATACGATGTAGACATTCGTTGGATTTCATCATTAGATGTTGTATGGTGAGTGGTCGGTCCATCGGTGAATCATCTCTTAGACTTACAGGATGTAAGAGATGGGCTGAACACTCTGCCCGCCAACAAAGCCAACAGTATAGGCTCAACTTTTAGAAAATTGAAGGTAGACATCTAATGATGAAACCCGAACCTGGCCAATTAACAAAAAAAAGAAGAAACACGCGGTGACTCTTCTTTGATAAAAATCTTCTCAAATCCTTTGCACTACTGATTCTACGAACCATGTTTTTAGGACAAAATAAATAGCATATAATTTATATTAGCCATTTTAGTTCGCGGTACCTACTTGCATGGTTTTTTGTGCTGAGATTTGTAGTGGTCTATCTGTAGCAATGTTTCAAGTGAACTTGGCTCATGGTAAGATTTCACTGATAACAAAGCGATTAATTAAAAAACTTAACATAATAAGAATTTTAGCAATTTTCTACGCATCATATATATTCGCCACAATGCACACTTTTGTCAGTGGAATAATAATGATTGCACTCGTGAAACCGTACAGAAAAGCATGCGCCGGCATCGTTTCTAGTTTGTTCCAGGAAATTCATCGAAGACAGACAAAGCCTTCGGATTTATCCTTGGTCGTGGGAACGTCAAGTTCAAATTTCCGTAATGTTATCGTTAAACCAAATGGAATGCTGCCAAAACATTTCCTTGACAATTCAAGGCTATACGAAAGAAAAAAATGAATGCATTTTCAAGGTTACAAGGAGTTTGTAATATTTTATGAATAGTAAAAACGTAATAAAACCAATTGTTGTATTATGAGCTCGAAACATTCTAAATACGATACATTCATAGATTGTTTAATTGAAAATGAGTATTCTCATTGATAAAATAAAAAAAGCGGACCTGAATCACAGATAGATTAAATTAAATAAGAACAGTGTTAATATATGGTTCATGTCTGAAAAGTATGGTCCGACTGGATCTACGCCAGCCCCAAGTAAACAAGTAAACAGGTCACAAAAAGGGCGACAATTTGAATGGGTATTTTTTGGTTAAAACCCAAATTCGGTGAAATTTGGCCCGTGTGATATGCTGAGAGGAGGTCAAATAAGGGCTAGTGTGCGGCACACCGAAAAGACAACGCAAAGGTTAGAGCGCAGAGAATGTCTTTGTCTGCCCGGTTATTTCCCACTTCCTCTGTAAAGCAATGGGAAATAACCGGGCAGACACAGACATTCTCTGCGCTCTAACCTTTGCGTTGTGTTTTCGGTGTGCCGCACACTAGCCCTTATTTGACCTCCTCTCAGCATATCACACGGGCCAAATTTCACCGAATTTGGGTTTTAACCAAAAAATACCCATTCAAATTGCCGCCCTTTTAAAGTGACTGCGGCGCACATTCAGTCGGACCATACTTTTCAGACATGAACCATACACTGCTATAAAAGTGTGCTTGTTTCGGCATTTAATATTTGCCAAATTTTAGCTAAAAATCTTAGTTTGATTGTTTCTTCCTGAATTAGCGCAACGCTTCCGTTTCGTAACTTTAATTTTGTCGGCAGCAAAAGTGTGTATTGTAGTGGTCTGCAAAAATACCAAGGGCTGCGACAAAAATACTTTATTTAGAAGAATAAAACGAGAGCAAATAGGCAGAAAAGGAAAAGAGACAAAGCCGAAGGTGTTTTGAGATAAACCGAGCATTTTGCGATTGACGCAAAATGCTGAGAAAATTGTAGGCAGCGAACGGAATGGAATGTTCGCCGCCAGAAAAATTACAGCGGACAGGCGGAAGGAGTCCGCGTACAAAACATGTTAAAGCTAAGCCGCTGAAAGCTTTAGCATTTAAGGAGCTATGTACAAAAGCATATAAAATAATTTCTAATTACAAAAGTTTACTAAGAGATATAATAAATTATAAAAATTTATACAATCAAAATCTCCTAGTTTTAACTTCGTGACTTTGCTCACGACAAATTTCTATATACTTCTCTGTTTTTCCAACTACGATTGCGCCGATTTTTTGTTTTGTTTTATATTCTTGTCCTGCGTGTGTATTATTCTGCAATTTTTCGATAGCCTCCTTATTCACTCTCAAAAGTTGCAAATTTTCAAGTAAAAAATGTACTTAAACATCACTGTAAATCACCAAAGAATGCTAAATTGAGTTTCAATGCGCAAAAAGGAATCCAGAATATACAACAGGCTATCATAAAACAGGCCCATATAACCCCAATACTCTACTAATTAATTAAAATTTGTACCAAGCATGTCTAGATTTTTCAGATTTGCAACGATTTTTGACATTAGACAACTACCGTTATGTATCAATCTGTACCAGTTCTTTTCGGTCTTCCAATGGGCTACAAAACAATCTCACACCCTTAGACTACTTACCTTCAGACCACACAATGTTAGGTGTTGCGTCCAATACTTTTATAGTTTGTGTCCAATGTTCCGGATTTTCCGATAAAGATATTTCTTTGCAGTTTTAGCTAAAATCGTGAGAACTATTCCCAACATTTTTGGTTATAAATTTTTATTTCAGCAATAGTCACTTCATATTTGAATATTTCTGATTCTCTGTACCTGTATATTTGTATTTTTATTAAGATTTATTATAAATTAAAATAATCAGATATATCTCAATTTTGATCCCTAATTTATAACCCCTTCTATGCCTCGCTATCCTAAGAGGGTTGTTTCAATGCTACTGCTCCCATGTAAATGCCTCTTCATCTCTCCGGACAGAGGCGTATTCATTTGTCGGGGAGGAATGTCTTGTCAAGAGATTATCATTCCTCAGAGGGAATTGAGGCGGCGATAAAATTTTCGCTTCAGAAAGAAAATTGAAACCGAATGTCATTGTTTGGTGAATAAGAAAAATAAAGATAGAACGCATTATGGAATAATCCAGAAAAAGTGTGCATATCAGAGTAATTATAGCAAAAGTAATTATATACAGATCCATAAGCGGCAGGTGCTAATCAGTGTATCAAAACGATATTTCAAACATTTTCTAAATTATTTAAATAATCGCAATAAGAAAGCAAATATTGGCAATAATGACATAAAAATGCATCTGTTCTAAGCGCTAACTGACATGAAATTACTTTACTACTGCCTCTATCTGACTTAACTTTAAGGTTGGTCGGATTTAGGTATACCGAGCTTCGGATTAGCAACACATGACTCTATCTAATTTAGACCACATAATGCCAGGTTGTTTTATAATTGGTTTGTTTATTTTTGTCTAATATTTTTAGTCTAAAAAATACTTTCAAAAAATATTTATTACCCAAGCCTTTGTCGCAATTTTATACACTGCGCGAGAATTATTCTATAAACTTAAGCCTGTTTTTGTTGCAGGCTATACTTAAACCAGAGCGTCATGGCTTAAAGTCTACAGATCACGGATTGCGATTTATAAGCATCGGGGAAAGATCCGTCAGGTGGCGTGGGCCATCTAGTGGCAAGGGTTCGTGGAGTCCGCAAGGCTAAGAGGAGCCTTATATCCCTTCCAAACCTTCTTTTTCCGTTCGAATCATTCGGCGCCAAACATTTGCAACTGTTCTGCAAGTTACTAACTAATTTACCGTCGTTATTGGTCAAATTTTGGAACGCCTTTTCTATGAAACATTTTTGTGGTTTGTGCCTAAGGCGCCAGTTTTTTGTATTTCATTGATTTCCAAAAATGTACCTATTGGTAATATAATTGTCCGTGCAATGTCTTGAAGCTGTGTATAAAATTGCTTTTAAAAATTTCACACAGTGGGAAAAATATTAGCTTTCAAATTGTAAATAAATTATTGTATAAAGAAAGCTTTAATTCTGAGAAAACAGCTCATTTATAGAAATAAATGTCACAAGAATGGAAGTGCGTGAAGAAAAGAAAGTGAGAAAGTAGCGGATGAACTTTACCATTTTCCGGAGAGATCAAAGATCACATATGAGATTACTCTTAGAATTTTCAGACAACTTTTTAAATCTCTGCTTGTTTCTTAGAGGTTGGCTTGACTGATCGTCATACATATATATTCTTACCAAGTATTTGAGTACTGTGTCTCGCCGTTTTGTGAGCTCATTCTTAGCGGTGCTTATTTCATTCTTCAAAAGTGCATTCTTCTTTAGGGGGCTTAATTTTGTAATGTACCTAATTTAGGGTAACTTTTTGCGATGAATCTGAATTTGAGCTCTAAATTTACCTAAATGTACCTAAATTTGCGCAAATTAGCTAAAATGTATCTAAATTTTCGTGTCCGCCACACTGTTTTGTGCAAGTGCATTCCTACCAGTGCTTACTTTTCACCCGAAATAACACAAAACTGATTTTTCGCCATAGAACGCTGGACTGGACCGTGAAAGCTTATCTGTCAAAAGATCGCTGGACTTGCCACAAGCTTTCTTACTCGCTAACACGATCGAGGACCGGAGCCCCGAGGTCATGAATGCGGGCCGGAATATTCTCGCTCATAGTTATACGAAAGACAAAGGCCCGATTCAGAGGCTGGCAAAAACCCTAGTTACTGTTGGTATGTCTGCACCCAACCAGACCAATAGTCTTAAGCTCAACCTGTGCTGACTCTAAGGTTTTTATCCGGCTTGTTGAATCTTTTCTTCTTCCTCAGAGATTTATTCACATCTCGTTGTTTTTTATCAACAAAAATTTTCCCGTGTTGTTTACAATTTAACTGTAGATTAAGGAAATTTCCTGAACACACTTTTTCGAAATGTTCTCACAACATTTTGAACATTTTTGTATTTTTGAAGGAACCGAAGCGCGAAATTAGCGTATGCATGGTGGGCGAACATTTGCGTTTTTGATCGGTCACTAAAGATCACGTTTCTGCTGACTATTAAATTTATGAGAAAATTGTTAAACTTTAGCTGAAGAATGAGAAAATTCTTTGAACACATTTTTTACAATTTTCCCACAGCATTTTGAAGAGATTTGTGTTTTTTACGGCTTGACGCAAACGCGAAACTAAAACAGCTCCCACACATTCAACGGCTTTGCACTTGATCGTTTACACTTTACCAAACATAGAAAGTTTAGTATCAAGTTTTCAAAGGTTTTCAGTTAGATACATTGTTCCGTTTTCAGTTTTTACGAAAAATCGGTCATTTGTTGCTAATGTTATGAGCCGAGTACACGTGATATCTTTTTTGAATGTTCGAGAACATTCCACCGTGTTCCATGGCAATTTATTAGAATATTCTCGAATAAGTTAGAAGTACGTTCCAAAAATGTTCTAGAACATTCCAAATCGATGCCAAAAACCCTATATGATTTTACTTCAGAAGACTCAACTCTCCTTATGGCATTCGGTGCAGTGCTTGCTTCGTCTCCACTGACTCCATTCATAATCGGATTGGTCATTGGCGTTCCATCTGTGATCTTGTATCTGCTTGAAGCCATTATTCTAATAAAGTACTGGAAGCAACTCCATTCGCCATTCTTTCGCCTTTTCTTGGTGCGATTCACTTTGGTGGGTCCTTTATCTTGTCGAAATCTTTAATAGGAAAAGTCTACTACTGTAGCAAAACCGTATTGCAATATTGTATTTTGAACTCCTCCACGAACTTGAGATAAGTAGGAATTTTGGGTACTGTTTTTTTTGAAAATAAACTGTGAAAATGACTTAAAATTTGATTAATTGAGAAGCTCCTAGCTATCGAAAGTAATGTCCATTATTCTAATCATGAAAGCTTATCAGAGGGCTGAAGAGGACATTAGGTTATGATTTTGATTTTACGAAGTTGGGGCTGTGGAACCGGGGTCGAAGCGAGAATCGACACCTCTGTCCTTTATTTTCTTCTATAAGCGTTCTAAATTAGGTTTGTGGACCATTTACGACTGCTTGTAAAAATAATCGCTGAGTATCGAAAAAATTTAGACTAAATCTGATATGTTTAATACCCATATTTGGGTCAATAATTTCTCAGGAAAAGCATTAGATTTGACCCAGGATGTGGGAAGAGACAGAATGCCAAGAAGGCCAAAGTTTCCCTAACCAACTCTATTTCTATTCAAAATGTAATAAAGGCATCCTCAAAAATATAAGCATGTTTGAGCATCACGGACAGGAAACTTTTATTGTATCAAATAATCGAAAATCGGAGTTTGAAATTTTATATAACTATCGAGGGGAGACCGCATAGATACCACTGACATTGACGCATTAAAATTGAAAATTATTCATGTCATATACCGTATTCCCTGTAATTACTACCCCGGGGTAATAATTTTTCAAACGAGCTCCAGGGGGGGTAATAATTAGAGGGGGGGTAATAATTACAGGAGGGGTAATAATATTTCAATGTCGCCGCGCCGTCGGCGCGCCGAAAATTTTGAGAATTTTTTACGAAAAACTAAAAATTTTCAGTGTTCTGGGGTTGAATATTTAAAAAATTTTCTGAAACTTTTTCGCATTTTTGTCAAAGTTTCTCGAATAATTTTCAAAATTTAAACCATTTTGAATTCGCGGCCGAAATTATTTGGGGAAGATTTAAATTTTTCTAATTTATTATCAATATTTTACTAATTTTCGTGAGATTTTTATGAAAGTTTACCATTTTCTGAATGATTTTAAAATTAATCTCTAAATTTTAAGCGCATTTATTGCTCTGAATCATTGTTGACTATGAATTTTACTTTTTTAGCTATATTTCTCAAATAATTTTCAAAATTTAAACCGATTTTTTTCCTTTCAGTTTTCACAGTTTTTTATAATTTGACTGAAGGCTAAAGGCATGGATAATATTTTTCTCAAAAAATCTTGAAAATGCAGGATAAATAATTCTAGTTTATAATAAATAAATTTCAATATAAATTTGAAAATGATATACAAATGACTAAATCGAAAATAGATAATTTTTCGTTTTTATTCGAAAATACGAATTATTTTTCTATTATTCTTATAACGGAACAAAATAAAGGTCTAGTAAAAATAATACAAAAACGGAATTCTAAAAAGTTTAAATATTTTAAACTTTAATTAAACACTATTAAAAAACTAAATTATATTTTTATTAGATTTTTGGCAATTTTCAGGAGATTTTTAAATATTTTTCTTAAATTTGCCAAAATTTTGTAAAATTTTGAATAATAATATCAGGTTTAAATCCCTAAAATTAACCTTTACATTAAAATGTTGTAAAGGAATTTTCACGAAAGTTTTACCTTTCGTTGAAGTTAAAACTAAAAAGCAAAACTTCCTAAAGCAACTTCCTAAAGCAAAACTTCCTTAAAGCAAATTAAAAACAGATCAAATAACGGTTGTTTCCATCGTCTTTCTCATGTTTTTTCAAAATTTGGCCAATTTTTGGCCACATTTAGGAAAATTTTGCAAAAAAATATGGCAATAATCTAAATTTAAGCTAAAAGCAGTAAAAAATAGACTAAACTGTCTATATTTTGTCTATTTAAGTTTGAAATACGAAATCATAGCTAAAAACACAACAAAAATAGAAAATTTGGCTTATTTTTGGCACATTTTGGGGGGGGGGTAATAATTACAGGGGGGGTAATAATTAGAGGGGGGGGTAATAATAAATCGTTCGAGCTCCAGGGGGGGTAATAATTAGAGGGGGGTAATAATTTCAGGGGGGGTAGCAATTACAGGGAATACGGTAAACCAAATCTTCCAGAATTTTCTCAATTACATTTGCTCGTATATGTATGCAAGGCTTGGTCGTGTGGGATTGTTCTACGAATTCTTTCAATCATCGCCCTCTCTGGTTCTCGCGATTTGGTTTACTTTCTATTACTATTCTTTTCATGCCGAGAATCTGGCAACGATGTTTATTTTAATCAATCGGCTTACTTCAATTGTATTCGCTATAATCCATGTCAAGGTACCTTTTTACTTTTTCATATTCCAAAGTTATTTAGTTAAGCTTTATTATAATCCCCGAATATTTTTCTAACTCACAAAAAATTCACTAATGGATGATAGCTAGAAATTCATTGAGGGTAATTCGCTAGCAAAGAATATCGAATAGAGTCTTTATTTTCCCAATACTATGATTTTCCCAATACTATGGTAGTATGTGATTTTACATACACAATTTGCGAATGCATTCGAGGGCCGGAAGACCGAGGTACATTTCGCGGCGAGGTGTCTTTCACTAATCGCTCTAATATTACCCATGCTGAGAGACATTTAAAATGCCTTATAACTAACTCTCATCACATTCTCTCACCACTCTCCTTAAAGTTTTTCTGTGTAAATTTTCACTTTTCTAATTCAGTCTACTCTCCATTCTAAGTGTATCTAACCATTTACAGATTTGGAAATATTTATTGCCTTTGTCGATTTTGATAATCGCTATAGTCCCAATTCCGTTTACTGCGCCCATGTTGACCTACAAATTCAACGCTAGACTGCAGACAGACAACTATAGTTACAGTATATACCATATTCCTCTGACAGAGGGAGACTTTGTAAGTTAATATTTTTGAATGAATTTCTCTTAGCCTTAGAAATGCCAAAGCTAAAATTTTCACTTGCACTTTTCTTGATAAAATCAGATAATCTCTAATCTGAAATTGTTCAGCAACTGGAACCATCATTTATATCAGCGATTTCAGCCGTGATTTTCTGCATAATCTGTGGTGCTTTAAATATTTTAACACTGATTGTTTATAACTCGAATAGTAAGTGTAGTTTTATATTGTAGCCAATACCTTTGGCGATACTATTCCGTTATAAAGAAAGGCTTATAGGAGAAGTTCGAAAACTATGATAATTTTTCTGAAAATTAGAGACTGGTAGAAAATTAAACGACGTCCGACGTCGTTTAATCTCGATTTAGTGCGATTTTGGTCCGAAACGGAGAACAATGGTCCAAATTACATGTTAAAATTTTTCAGCACGATTTAGAACATTAAACAATTTTTTGTGTGAATTTAGAAAAATACATATGAGAACAGGCCTAGTAATGTATGATCGTGATAATCATTGACGATTGAATAACGCCAAAGTGTTTTTATTGCAGGTAACGGAAATAATCTAGCAGACCAAATCCAACAAAAGATCGAAAAGAGGCTCACAATCTACGCAATAATAACCTTTATGGGCCACTTGTACATGGCTGTTTATATGGTAAGCAAAACAGAAAAATGAGTGTTTACAAAGGTAAAAGTTTCAGATCGCAATTTACGTTTTCTGCTGCATGATGGATATGGATTCTTTGTTTCTCGCCACTTTCAATCAGCTGCCGTGGGTGAGCGATTTCAGCACAATCGTGGTACCGGCTTGGGTACTTTTGTGGGCTTCAAACAAAATACGAGCACTGATGATAAAAGAACTTAGATTGGAAAAATGGCCATTAGTTGGAAAATTAGTTGTCAATATTCAGAAACAAACTACTATTACAGTTATCAGCAACAGCAGAAGCGACTTTGACTGATAATTTATCTTGCGCGCGCTGTTTAATACAATAAAACTTGCTGCCTTTTGGCTTCTGACAATGAAGTTTTGCATTTATATCAGAATTTGCAACTATTTATATAAGAGAGTTTATTCGAGAGTTTATGAAGGGTAACATGATCTTCCTTCCTTGCTCATTAATGAAGACTACATTAAAATAGGTAAGTTAGACCTTTGACATTTACGTTATTGGTATTACCTACATACGTTTGTACAAACCTTCGTCCGCTGCAATGTGAAAGCCCCAATCCTAAAATATGGATATTCTAAACTGCACTAAATTAAAGCACAATTAAATTTTCGCTCGCTATAAGCCTCGGATTTTCCTTTCATAACTACAGACAAATACTTTGGAAAATATGTAATGTGCCGAGCTCTTAGTATTTCAGACTAAGAATACAATCTCAGTAAGCAGTAATCGGACGCACAAATTTGAACGCATTATATTTGGGAAAGGATATTTCAAAACAGTTCCGTGTATTGAAATTCCTTTTGTCTAAAGCAAACCGTTTGCGATGACAGGCGTCGTTTTGAATAATAATTACCATTAGAAAAATAGCGTGCGAGAAAATTTCACAAAAGGTCGGGCCTTAAAAACAAGTGTTTACCCCAAGTTCGCGACATCGACAGCGCTAATTTTCAGTCATAGCATCCTACTCATTCAAGACGTTTTGAAGACTTGCGGATTTTTGTCTTTACGATTATTTTCGAATATTCTACTTCTAATGGCGCTAGGTAAGAAGAAAATTTACTGATTTTCTTCACCTAATTTGGTTTTCATTTTTGCAATTTCATTCTTTAATATATTTGAGACTTTTAAAATAAGTGTTTTTGACTTAAAATTATTTTAAAAGGGATTAAGGTCGAGGGTTTAAGTTTTACATTTTCGCAAGATTAAAAATTATATTTTGAGAAAATCATAGTACAAGGTAAGAACAGAAACAGACTAAAGGTTCAATAAAATCACTTTCGCATTAAAAAAAATAGCGAGCTTTAGAAAAAAATACATTTAAAAAATAGGTTTCTTGAAAATAGTAACTTAGCATAAATAATATTGACTCTGTATGGTTAAAAATGAAAATTGTCGAAGAATATGATATAAATAGCGGAGGGGGCTCCCGTAGGGAGCGTTTGGCTCCCTACGGGAGCCAAACGCTCGAACTCAAATTTTCCGTACTTTATCCTAAATCAGTACCCCCAGTGGTTTTGTCAGTGGGCCTCGCAGCCTTCTGCTGCTCGAACTAAGTTTACCGTGCTTAATCCTAAATCAGCAGACATTGGACATAAACCTTACTCGAAAATTAAGCATACATAAGAATGGACTTCTAAAAATTCCGCACATAAACCTTACAAGAAAATTCTCACAATTCTCACGCACTCGGCCCTAATAGTGACTGGTCTATTTCAAAAATTTGGACATAAACTTTAACAATGGTTTATATAAGTCATTTTCCCAACGGACGGACCCACAGCACTCACTTTTTCATATAGGATTATGAAAAATCGCAATGTAAACGAAAACTTGGCAAAATTTGTGAAAATTTTTCCCCAGTATATCAATTATATACAATGTTTACTTCTATCTATTTCAAAACGCATTTGTTGTTACGTCCCTGCAAAACACAGACACACTTGTAAGTGAAACGGGCCCACTAAAAATACGTCTTTCAGAGATCGACCAAGCTCATCATATCACGGAAACGGTTCAACATTCTTTTGCGTTATTCTTCAACATCGTCTTACTCTACCTGATCAAGTCTTACTCAACTTTTGGAGTGAAACTATACAAATATCTGCTAACCATCGACGCTCTCTTGGACCTTAGCCTTGCGGCGGTCGTTTTCTTGGCACAACCGGTCTGTCACAAATAATTATTTTCCAGAACAAACAAGAATTTTTGGCTAGCTTTAACCCAAAGGATTCTAACTTTTCTAAATTTTCATGATGCAACTCAAGCTCATTCTAAAGCGCCGGGTAAAGCTTCAGAGCTATCTAAGATTTGATTATGATATATAAATATTCCCACTTAAGCCTAACCTTGGTCCGTAAAAGAGAATATTCACATTTTTTAACTTTCATTAAGTTTATCTAAAATTGCCGCCAAAATCCATGATTCAAATAATTTTGGCGGGTATTTGAAAACCGTAAAACTTCTTTAGCTTGCACTTGGCGGTGACGGTTATTTAATACTGACATTAAATGGCTTCTTTGCCGGTCACTCACCTGCCTTGGACTCATTGCTGTATACAATGTTTTTGTTCATTATGCACACAAATATCTTATGGATACCTGTCCAATTTATCTACAGATATCGGTTATTGTGCAAAGACGAGTAAGTTTGGTTTTTGCTACTTTGCTAAAACAATTTTAAAAATTAAAAACCCGGTAGTTAGCTTTTTACGGAGTGTTTGGTATAACAATGTGAATGTGAAAACACGGATTATCTTATCCGCAGACAACGGTTAAGGTTGTCCACGGCTAAGGTAAGCATTATTATGAGTCATATTATGAGTCCTTTTGAGACGAAGCAGTTGAGTCATAATTTATGACTCAACTGCTTCGTCTCAAAAGGAATTCCGATTAAATGGTAACAGTGTCTGCTGGCTAGTGCTGCAGTTAGAACTCAACCTTGATTATTTGATTAACCCTAAGTCGGGTGGTAAGTTACCAACGGAATGTGAAACTGTTACCATTGGTAACCGTTTCACATTCCCACAGGTTGCTATGTTATCATGTATTCTCATATTACCAGATGGTAAGAATACCACAATAATATCAAATAAAACATATTACAGCAGCCAGTCGATACGAATCAACGTGCTGATTGTCGTTGCCACGGCCGCTTATTCGCTTCTCGCCCTTTTCATAATAGCGTGGGTGTGTGAATACCGCGAGGAGCTTCAGCCCTTTGGCCAAAACGTGTTTCGATTGAATAAATGGCCCCAACACAAAAATGGAAGGCACCAGTTTGTTTTTGGATGCCTCGTGGTACGGTACTTAGCTTAATAAATTTGGTCAATTTTTCGCTGTAAAACACACAAATTTGGAATTACCTGATTATGTAAACCCAAAGCTCTGATTTTAGCCAATTCTTTGAATTTTTTGTTTTTTTGGGGAGAAGCCCAAAATTTGAATTTGAGTTTTCTCATGCCACATTTTTTTGGCATGCTTTTTAAACTAGAAGGAATGCCAAAAATTTATGCCAAACGAACCAAATTTGTTTAAAGACATCGTAAATACATGACAAAAAATATTTTTATGAATTAAAATTTCAAAGTAATGTTAAATTTTAGACGGAAATTCGATGAATTCCCTACATGATACTTTGGGCGATTACCGCGACTGCCAGCATTTTTATTGTAGTTTGGTGCGAGAGAAAGATTGCTCGACATTTCCGTCAGTTGGGGCGCCCAACTCATGACACCACACAAAAAATGCACAAGGAATTTCACAGAGCACTTCTGGCCATGGTTAGAAATTTTTGCATTTTGTGTAATTATTAACTAGTTATCGTATTAAACTACAAGAGTATAAAGTTATTTATCTGTATAAGGCTGGATTGTATAATACTAATAGGGCCGCAAATTATGTGTTTCGAATTTGCGTTTTTGCTAATTCACAAAAGATTCCTATCTATTTTGTTCCCCTTCCTAAAAAATACAAAGGAGCTTGTGGCGCCATTTTTGAACACTTATAACTAAAGACCCAAAAATATGTTTTTACACTGCCTGGTATGCTTAACCATTGTCTATCTTCAATAGGCTGTACAAAAAGGCACTCTCTTTTTAAATATTTAGAGATCAAAAATATTCAAAAAGAGTCTTTGTTCTTCCTTTTGTTTCTAGAAAGCGGACGCATCGATCATTCAATCAACATTACAACATTTAACCATTGAGTGCGCCTTTTTGTGTTATCTTTGAAGAGAGACAATGGTTAAGCATATAGGAAGTGTAATTAAATATTTTTTGGGTCTTTACTTATAACAGATTCGTGGTCATAATAGTATATCTGACAATGTTATTTAAGGCGATTTGTCCACTTATTACTGCCACCATACCTGTGTATTATTTCATATTCTGTTTCATTTTTCAACTCAGCATAGGTAAACATTTGCTTGGCTTGCTTATGTAATAGTGCACTATTTTTATGGCGTTTAAGCAATCATTTTCAATGACACACGTATCAAACACATCTATTTTCAAAAGAACTTGTTTGAACTGCCGCGTTATAAATTATATGAATACAATTATACGATACACATTGAGCCAAACATTTACAGGTTGGCTCTCGGCCATGGTCACCAGCATGCTTTCGCTTATCACAGTGTTCAACCCACTGACCACTGTTATATGCTTCCGCTGTTATCGTCAAAACGCGATTCGCCTTCTCACATGTGGAACCTTGTGTAGAAATGTAGTAAAGCCAACCTCGTCACTGGAAATGACTCCAGCGTCCTTAGAACTCAGTCTGCCTTCAGGTGAGAGTCGAGGTGCTGAGTCAAGTAAGTAAAAGAGGACAAAGTAAAAATGGAAACAATTTCCATAGTTTACATAAAAGTGAGGGTAAATGTAAGGGAAACATAAATTTGAATAAAATTTATCCCGCTAAACATTCAACTGTGGTAAATGGGTCACTGGAAATGTTTTATTCGTTGGATTACTCGCCAGGAAACTCCACTAAAGACTGGTAAAAAAATTTCGATTAATCCCTAATACTGCAAAAATATTTGCAGTGAAAACTTTTTCCTATGAGAGGAGATTCTTTTCCTGATGCTGCACAGAGGCTCCTCTAATAATCATGGAAGTCAATCCGCTCAAAAGGAAGTTGGCCCATCATGATCATGCAGTTTAGCCCTTTACAAGGGGGCTAGCTCAAAACTGATTATGCTAACAGCCTTAAATTACGATTTTAGATGGGGGTTAGCATAATCAATTTTGAGCTAGCCCCCTTGTAAAGGGCTAAACTGCATGATCGTGGTGGGACCAACTTGCTCATAATCCTCTCATATTGCACAGCCTTTTGAGCGGATTGACTTCCATGCTAATAATAAGCCTCGGAAAAAGTTTTGACTGCAAAAATTTTTACTCCAATAGGACCCCACTCAAATTTTTATCAATCTCTGGAAGAGTCACCTGTCGAGTAATCCCCCAAATTATAAATCTTCAATTATGCCTTTGTTTGGCAGGAAAAATTCCAATTCCGATTTGTTTTTCCCTTGTGTCGCTTTTACGCGGATGACAGTATAATAAGAATTGAAATAATTCTATTTTTACAGATCCACAGCAAACGAGCGGTGGCAGTTTGAATCAACACGATGGCGCTGAGGTAGACCAGAACACTATCAGGCCAATGGCGCTGGAATAAAAAATACGTAAATGTGATTATCAATCGTCATTCTAAAATCCTAAGACAATACCAGGCGGGGACATAAGTTCGTAGAATGAGATCGTAATCAGTTGCTTCCCTCCTTCCTTCTTCGAAGTGAGTTAGGCAGAAAAAGACACGAAGAGAGAGTAGCCGCCAATTCAAAACAGAGATTATTCATTCTACGAACTTATGTCCCCGCCTGGTATATCTGTTAATCATTTTTATCAGTTTTTGGGAACATTGTAACTAAAATATTTTTCATAATAAAGTTTCGAAATTTTATAATATTTGGCTGGAAGCATGACAAAAACAATAAGAAGTCTGCGCAAAACTTACATTTCGACTTCAGTCATTTTTAAGTTTGCAAAAAAATCCTACTTACTTCCTATTACTACTCATGAGGGAGTTATATTGGAGAAATTTTTCTGTTCCATTCCTTATTTCAATTTGTAAAAATGTGCATCTTATGCAGAATTGCATTTATGGAATTTTTCGCAATTGTTGGCTAATGCCTAATTACACTGGAATTTGTTAACTTCTAATGATACTAACAAAATATATAAAGTACATAAAGTCAAGTGACTCGAATAAAAGTGCATTTCGGTTGCGTATCAAAATTGATTCACTAAAATCGAAAGACAATTTCCATGAAAGTGAAAAATGAAAATAAATGACCGAAAACAGAAATATTACGCAAATATTTGAACTTTAGCCGCGTATTCGTTTGCAAACATATTTTTATGCCCTTTAGCGTCAAAAGTGCACCGGTGCATTAAAGTCGAGGCACTCTTTCATATGCAAATTCTAACGGATTATCGGTCATCCAACCTTAAAATATCCCTGCGTCACCAAATATAGAACATTCCGCAAAAACAAATATTAAAAAAAACAGTCCATACCAATTATTGAGTTTGTATAACGTTCTCATTCGAAAACTTTAGCTCAGGAAATTCATACTGATTATTGGCCATCCGACCTTAAAATATCCTTGCAGCAATAAATATGTAACATTCGTCCGAAAATAAATAATAGTAATAATAAAAGTAGGAAAAATAGAACAATCCAGGCTGAGTTCGCATAACGTTCTCATAAGAAAATCAAGCTCTTATCTATCAAGCTATAAATCCATGCTCAAAACTGAGTATATAGTTTTAGTAACTTGGAATATCCTTAAAAACTTGGAGATCAACATATGGAACATTCCCAGGAAAACGAATATGTACGAAAACAGCATAATCCAATGAATGGTTTACGCCGTTCCTATCAAAACATATTTAAAACAGAGTGACTCAGAACATAATCAATACAACGGTAGTCAACACATAAAAATAATAACGGGATCAGTGTTTTGGTCAAGTATATTTAAGATGGCTTATTTCGCATGATCTTCAACCTACTATTACACCTATATATATCAGAGCTGGAGAGTAGAGGGTGTGTATAAACTCTAGAGGGTGTGTATAAACGATTTGATTGAAAAATTTTATGTTTTCATGTGAATTTGATTATTTCACTATTGCAAACCTAACTCAACGTTTTATTATCCGGTTGAGACACCCTCATCAGATTTGACATTTTATGGTAAAAGACCGACCTTTTAGCCATTTGTCGTTCAAACTCGTAATGTTTAATACATTTTTAACTTCGATAAGAGTGTGCCTATATGTCAAATTTTTGTGTAGATTATAATGCATTTTTCGGTTTTTCTTAAACCCAATTAAAAAGATCAAAACCCATCTTTGCTCCATTGCGTATTATGATGCGGGATAATGTGTGTAGAGGAGAAATCACAGCCTTTACCACTGCTTCTTTGAAGAGACGCCAGACAAAAAACAATTTGAATCTGATTATTTTTGTTTCACACGCTCGCGTTTCACTCATTTTTATAATTGACGCCTGCGCGTTACTTTATTGTATGTAATTCTGGCAATTTAGCTCGATCAATACCATGTCAATTGTAGTGATCAATGATCCAGAATTTCCTGCTGAGCTCTACGAAATATTCCTTCACTCTATCAAATTTTGTCAGAAATGGGGTGCATTCAATCGAGCTATCTTGAATAAATTTCGTGCCGTGGACAGTTCATTGCAATTGTTTGACGCCCAGTCATCCTCAACAGAATTCAACTCGTGTCACGTAAAATATTCAGTGCGCAATCAGAAACGAGCAACGGTGACGTTAAAGGAGTGGCTATGGAAAAGTTTTCGCTGGTAAATTATTGTTTGAATTCTACTACTAATTCTGCAAGTGGTGTATGGAACCCTTATATCTGCACATCCAGCATGCGGATTGCTATGAGTGATAGCGCGTTGGAAAGCTCTCAGGCTGAAACCTGGCCGAAAATTGGAAAAATTTTTTTATCGATTTTTGCGATTTTCGGGGGGGGGGGTCCGCTGGGGGGTCCTGGGGACCAAAAATGCTCAGAATGCTCCCAAAAGTGCCAAGTAGTGTTTTTTGAGTGTCCAGATTCGGAAATCAAGCACTTAAGCCCCAACTTAAGCTTGAACTTAAAAATTGCGTTTTGTCGAAAAAAGCTCAGAAAAGGCTAAAAATGTCAGAATAGGGGTTTTCGAGTGCGCTGAGTTCGAACATGAGGTCCGTCTGCATGACTATGAGTTTAGACTTAAGCTTGACCTTGAAATCTAAACAGGATCTGCTTAAAAGGGGCTGAAACAGTGGGCTAAAACAGGGTTGCATGACTATTGTTTGATTATTTTTGAAATCAAAATGAGCTTTTGCGAGTTTTTTCCAGACCGCGCGCCTTTGACGCGCGTGATGAGGGGGCTAGGTTCTATTGTCCAAAAGTCAATATATTAGGTCATATATAATAGCGGGTTTGTAAAATTGTGCCTTAGTTCTATACCGGTGTATTTGAAAAGTTGCGTTAAGCTGTAGAAGCATCAAATCTAGCACAACATAGCAATATAGTTCACATGTTAATTATGTCATTTTAGGAGCGTCTAGTCTCGTCAAATCATTGCCGTGTGCAACTGATCGTTCAATTTTATGTATTGGAAACCGGAACCCCTAGAATTCTGTGTCAGGAATAATCATACAAACGTTCTGTGTTAGGAATAATCGCACCGACAAAGTGCTCCAATTGAGAGATATCACAAACGAAGGTATCACTAATGAGAAAGCTAAAGAAAATACCATTGCAACGCTTCATTGTGGTGATGTTAAGAAGTTTATAAGTTGCCAACCAGGGCCCCAGTTTCATATGGGGAAATAGGAGAATTCCCCGGGGTCCAGCTTTTGGAACAAGCACCCCTAAGAATGCCTCAAAAATAAATTCACAAAAACCGTACTTATGCCGTTGGGGGTGTGCAGGCTTTTTCCCCATTTTATGATCACATTTTATTATCAGAAGCAAGCAGTGATGAAATAAATCCGTATAAGACCATAACGAGTAAACAATATCAATAAATTTAACATTTAAAGTACAATCGATAAATGATTTTCCAGAATACGTACATAATCAGGAATCAATCCCAGCTGCTGCAACCATTGTTCAAATGGAGTAACCAAACCATCATTTGTAGCATCAATCATGCGATAAATTTGACGAAGATTGATCCCTTTTAGTTGTTCCAAAACTGGCGGAGTGATGTGATTCACATTAATAAGACGTTCCTGGATGAAATTTTTAGTGAAAGCCATCTAAAAACCAAAAAAATTAAATCGTACAGGAGCAAAAGTGGACTGATCACTTCAACAGATTTGAAGAAGTAAAAGTGCCCATACACTTTCTAGAAAATGACGATGGAAGTGAGGACGAAGACAATGAAGATCGTACAGATAAGCTGCGATGAGGAAAACTAATCTGCAGCAGCAGTGGAAGAAATAAAATGGGGAAAAAGCCTGCACACCCCCAACGGCATAAGTACCTTCTTTCGTAAAACGAAAGGGTCCCCCTTTTGTTTTTGAAAATTCCCCGGGGTTCAAAAAACCTGAAACTGGGGCACTGTTGCCAACACATTTTGTTTTCGCAATGTGCCATGTTACTTTCTATTACTACTCCTGATGGTGTTAATGTGGAGCAATTGTTGTGTTTAGGAAAGCAAAAGATTTAATAACAACTGAATAAAATGAAATTAAAAAAAAACATTTGCCACAACAATTTACTATTATTCTTTACAATACAAATATTTCTGTGCTTGTGGTTGTGCTTGCACAAGCACTATTTCACGTGTTGGAACTTGGCACAGGTACAACATTTATCTTTTGTACTGACGTAATACCGTTAGAAGTCTTCAACAAAAGTCTGTGATAGCATATTGCACAAAGGAGAACGTGCACTGTTAAGAGCCATTTCTGAAGTTCTCCAAATTTAGTTCCGGTCTGGACAACTAACGGACTGCCGCCAAACTGAAAAAATGTTTCAATAAATTGACAGCAGAATGTCCAAAACCTCCAAAATTGCCTTAAAATGTTGCTTACCACTTTGTAAAGTTTGACGAACAAAACTGGAATAGTATTGAATATAACTTCCGTTATAATTGTAATTTGTGCTAGGCGGTCTCTCTAAACATTTTGAATTTATGGTTTTAACCAAGTGACGTTTTAACCAAGCTACTTTTTGGTGGTTCTATATATGTATGAGTAAAAAAATAAACTTAAATTTGTGATCAGCCTTGGTAAAGCACCAGCGGATGATGTTATCCAATGCATATCTAAGCATGCCTAGATGAGAGTATGCCTAGACGTGTGCGTAGACTAAAACCTCTGTTCTATAAAACTCACGGTTTCGGTGGCCCTTTTTCCCGAAACTTTTCCCGAAACCGAATCCGAAACCGGTACTGAAATTTCGGTTTCGGCCGATCTCTAGTTTATGCTTCATATTATATTTCTCCGTTCCTTCCATTAGCGATTCTGCACAAAATAGACTAGCTTCAGGCACTCCCTACGGGAGTCCAGTTAAAAAGAAGAGGGACTCCAAATGGAGTTATGAAAAGTTATGCCCTATGTTAAAATCGGTGTTGGAGGCTTTGTAAAAATTTAAAAACAGGATGTCCGGATTGGAGAATGATCGGGAACGTAAAACCTGCGGCTATATGCGCTTCATCAGATTTGAGAAAAACGGGCAAAAATACATTTTACCGGCTTCAACTGAACCCTCGGGTTCAACATTCAACCTCTGTTGAGATATTACAGCAGATATCCGCAACAGAGTTGCACGCAATCGACATTTCCCAATCCGCAATCCGCAAAAAAATTAAAATTGCGGATTCCGCAATCCGCAATCGAAAAATTGCCGCAATTTGCCGCAATCCGCAAACCGCAATTTTTCAATTTTTTCTCATTTTTTCAATATTTTTCCAAATTTTTTCCCAAATTTTGCCATTTTATGGTATTTTACAGTCTAGGATCAATTTTTATTCAATTAAATGCATTAAATTACTACAAATTCAATGCAAAAAGATCAAAATCAATAGATTAAGAAGCAAAAATAGTACCGCAGGCGAAAATTTTTAGCAAATTTGTAAAAATAGAGTCAATTTTCATTGAAAAATTAACTCTGCTAGAAAAATTTACTGGCAAACTGCGTAATATTTCTGAAAAATTTTGTCTGCGTTTCCTTCTTCACAAATTTTTATAACAATATTTTCTACGAAGAAATTGCCGAATATTTTTGAGAAATTTGGTTTTTTTCGCACAAAAATGAAACAAAATTTGTGGAATAATGCTCGGCCGTGCCCGATAGGGCGCGGCCGAGGAAAAAATTTTTAAAAATTTTGCCTCAACATTGAAAATTTTCGAAGGAAATTTTCTCTAACCTCACACATTTTTTTCAAAATTTTCGCCTGCGGCGCTATTTTTTCTTGGATTTTTCGCCTTTGGTCGTATGTCTAGTACTAGTATTACCTGTGTCTATAAAATTATTACAGTTACCGGAGAAAATGTCATCTAAAATTGCGCCGGGATCTAAAATTGCTGTAAAAATAAAGGATAAAATCGCGCCGCTGGCGAAAAAAATTTAGAAAAAATGTTGGATACAAAGGAAAAATCAAAGAAAAAATAGCGCCGCAGGCAAAAATTTTGAAAAAAATTAGGGAGGTTGGAGAAAATTTCCTTTGAAATTTTTCAATGTTGAGTCATAAATTTCAAAATTTTTTCCTCGGCCGCGCCCTATCGGGCACGGCCGAGGCCATTCTTAGGGGTGCTTAAAGATTGCGGATTGCGGCAAAAAACGGCCCAATCCGCAATCCGCAACGCCAAAATTGCCGCAATTCCGCAATCCGCAATTGCGTGCAACTCTGATCCGCAATGTTCAAATTACCGTTCGATAAGCGTAGTGTCCTCGTAAGATGTATGTAAAGTGAGCCAATAGAACCAAATTGAGTAAGCAAAAACACAACTTCACTGTGCCCGGAATAGAGCTGGGATATTTGACAGTGACACAAGTAAAAATCTGACAATCTTTCACTAAAAAATACAAACGATAATATTTTTTAAATACTTTTAAATTAGTCGTGTGCTGGTCTTCATGAGCAAACCATTTAAAAACCCGTCTCCAGAAACCGGCTCCGATACTCAAAAATGTTGGCTCCTACTCCAGCTCCGGAGCACTTTACGACACTTACGTTTATCCACATCAAGCGGTAATTCCAGTAAGTTTCTGCCAATATATAGTATCGATGCAATGATAAAAAATAAGAATTCGAAAGGATAAAGCAGTCGATTTGTTAGTTTTATAACTGACAGGGAGTTGCAAAACCAGACATCTTTCTATAGTGAGACACAGGGCGGAAAGAGAAGAAAACATATAATATAGTGCAGGCCACATAGCAGGATATGAGGATCATAATCGACTTCAATGTCTAAAAATTAGAATTAATAGTTCACAAACTGGACGCGTTCACAAACCGGACGCGGCAGGAACACAGCAATCCTTTTTAGGGGAGGCAGAGTAGGAGGAATGCGAGGTTATGACGATTTTTAAGGGGTGTGGTGCCGTTATAAAGACCTAAGCACACGAGTGGCTTAGTGGCTACACTATACCGGAAATAAAATTTAAAAAATATATGAGGGCCCAGTTGGTCTAAATGGAATGATCATATGCAATGTTAAGACTTTTACAGTCAAGCCTGGGTTAAGTCGCACCCCACTTAAGTCGCAGCCTGATTTAAATCGCACTTTTTTTGGAACGGCCAGAAATGTATGGAAACCCCTTTGAAAAAACCTCGGTTATGTCGCACTTTTAAGTCGCACCTTGGCTTAAGTCGCACCCTGAAGTCCGCCCCGCGGAGACTTTTTCCTTAGTTAGCCAAAATAGTTATGGAAATGTTTTGACCCTGGAATTAGTCTCAGTAACCCCAAAAATCCTCGGGTAAAAAATGGTACTTTACTCATTTGCTGGTGTCTGTGCGTCAGTATGTGGACTGCCGTTTATGCCTTTTTAAGCTCTTTTCAACCTAGGTTTCACTACCACTATAGCAAACATCCCCATAAATCCGTAAAAATCGGCTCAGAATTGGAGTGGTCGCACCACGAAAATGGAGAAAAGGGTTTTTTGTGTAAAAATGGCCATAATTCACGTAAAATGGCACTTTATGAGGAAGAGTAAAAAGCAAAGATGGTCTACATGTCGAGGGGGCGACTTTTTCCAATTTCATGGTTGAGGTGATACCACCACGAAAGTTTGGAACAATCGGTTTTTCATCATATCATGCACTTTTTTAAGTGGGTTAAAAAGCAAAGATGGTCTACGCATCGCGGCGTATCATTTGGTGGGTTCAGATTTGGGGTGGCCCCACCACGAAAAGTTGGAAAATGGGCGTTTTTGCGTGAAAACGGACATAAATGACCATGAATATGATGGACCCTGCTAAGCAGGGGCGCCTTTACTTCCTTATCAAAAATTTAAAATCTTCCTAACCCGCGGTACCGCTAGAATTTTTTGACCCCAAATTCGAATCCGCCGAAAAAATAAATATATAACCGGCTCTTTATACTCGTATGGGTACGAGATACCGTATTCAGAGCTTTTTTCTTCGAATATTTTCGAAGGAGGTTGGAATTTGGTAAAAAGACACCCCACTCCATATATCCAATTGTGCTTGAAGAAAAATCCAAACTGTCCCGGAAATAGTCTATAAAAACGACAAATTGGAATTTGTCCTTTGCATTAAGTGGCAATAAAATGGAGACAAAAAGAATAACCCATATATCTGTACACAAAATCCATATAATAATATGACTTAGTCCCGATTGTTTCGATTTTCCCAACCTAATTCACATCGCCACTTGGGTATATGAATCAAAACATAGTTTGTGCTACCTGATTTTTGGGCCATTGGTTTTCAACAAAGAGAGTATTTATGATTTTATTTGCTTATTACTGCAAAACGTGAGATAGGAGAGGCATAAGCAAAGGAATCAATGTTCTCTGTTATCGATTGTCCAGGTGATTTTGTTTTCTTGTCCAAGCATGCAATTTTTGTATTTGGATATCGTTCTACAAGCATGGTATCAAACTGGCCAACTGTTTTCACCAAACAAATTACTTCCGAAACATGGAAAACTTACAAAATCACCTAAAACGCTCTCGCAGATCTGGACACCTAATCAAAGATTTGCAAAAAAATTTAAACCCACGTCTGTTTTATTTCGCGTGATACTTTTTTCCGTGCAAAAAAAGTACTTTTTCCGTGCAAAAAAGCCTCGTTCAAAAAATAAAATGCCTTATGGGCCTCTTTTTACTATATTGGCCATAAATCTGATATTACTCATACTATGTCAACTATTTTTCTGGTTTATAATGGCACAATACGATTTCGTCAAGTTTGCCATTTTTGACCAAAATGCGACATTTTCATCAAACTTTGATGAAAAGTTGATAAAAATTGATGAATTTTTGGGCAAAAATTGCCACATTTGAAGAAAACGCATTGTTCCATTATAAACCAGACAAAAAGTTGTGATAGGATGAGTAACATCAGATTTATGGCCAACATAGTAAAAAGCGGCCCAAACAGGGCCCTGCGGTCATATAGGTAGATCCGGTAATTACCGGGAGGTCAATTTTGGAACAAGCACCCCTAAGAATGCCTCAAAAATAAGTTCACAAAAAAACAAAAGGGTCCCCCCTTTTGTTTTTGAAAAGTACCGGGGGCTCAAAATTTCTCACCGCAGGGCACTGGGCCCAAAAAAGACCTTTTTTGAACGAGGCTTTTTTGCACGGAAAAAGTACTTTTTTTGCACGGAAAAAAGTACCACGCTTTTATTTCTATGCACAAAATTCTATCACTTGTTAATTATCTGGAAATTTGTAGGAACCGGTAATCGTAGTACTGAAAGTATAATAATAAGTCCTACTCCCCTGTTCCAGTTTACGGCCCTTAGTTGACATCGCTTATTGGGCATGTGAATTATGGCCAGGAAAACTTCCAAAACGTAGTTTGTGCTAAGTAATGACTTTCAGCCCTCCGACTTTCAACAGAGAGAGTATTTATGAATTCAATGGCTTATTATTGCAAATTGCGAGATAAAAACAAAGGTACCAATGTTCATTGTTGCTGTTTTCATCTACTTTCTTACATGTTTTCGTCTCTAGACACAGCACTATTGTTCCAGTGGGTCCATTTCAGGACCTCTTCTTTTATTCTTCTTATCAGCTGGTTCGACATATTTTTTGTGCTTGTTTTCGCTTTCACTTTCAATAAAAACTTTGTAAGGTGTTTTAAAAACAATAATTCTGCAAAAATTTGTTATTTCTGGAATCGGAATGGTTGTATTCTCCAGCAAATATGCCACTTTTCAACAAAGTCAGTATGCAAAGAAAAGCTTCGATAATCGATTGTCGAGGTGATTTTGTTATCGATTACTTTCATTTCGGCATGGGCGCAGCCTTCAAAAATGCCTCAGGATACATGCTCAATACTCCAGAAACCGTGAGAGCCAGAAAAGCCCATGACATCTAAATTTGCCAAAGGAAAACTTAGAAAAATCCACTCCCGAGAGATTTCTGTATCGCTATTCTGTCTCGCTATAAGGTGTAAAAATCTTCTCATCATAACTCGATTTTTAGGAAATTCTCGATTCTTAGTCGAACAGCAACTTGTTCATACGATGAACGACGAGTTATATTGTCCGATTATGACGATGAGGACAGTGGAATACAGAGCTTGTACGCTAAACCAACTTCGGCATCTCCTTTTAAGAGCATTACTCACAAAACCATCAAACTGATTGGCACTGCTGAAAAGACCGATTGGAGATCGATATTTGTTGCCAGCTTTTTGGCGTTCTGCGGTATTTTTCAATCAAGTCTTTTTCACGCGGGAATGTGGCCGTTTCTGCAAACGGTGGGTTTCCTTGCAACTTTACCACTTACAATTATGTCCTTTGGACATTAACCATTTTTCGGAGTCACAAGGAAAGTACACGAACTGTTGTTTTTTGTCGAAGGAAATTTACCGATTTTTCTGTGCAATTTTACTATACTGGAAAGTTAGGAAGGTAGATTGTGGTTTTGATATGGTAGCACTATTTTATAATTTTCGAAATCACCAGGCCATCAAGGCCACACACGATGCTTAAAATCAAGGCTTTTTTTGAAATCTAAGCTTTGGAAATATCTGCCACTTTACCGATATTTCCAAAAAACGTTTTAGGATGTGAACTCAAGTTGGGCACATATTCCAATTTTGTACTTTAATTTGTCAAACTCAAACACTACAGAACAATTTGAGCCAATTTTCAGATAGATAACACGGCGACAGAGAGTTTTTATGGATACATAATAGCTTCTAAGTCTGTTGGAGAGATAATCGCATCTCCGATTCTTGGACATTTGAGCAGTCGACTTCTAAAAAATCGATATCTTCTATACACAGCACTATGCCTTATGTTCGCTGGAAACGTGCTCTATTTTTCTCTGGAGGTAATTTTTATTTAACTGATATTTTAAAATGTTAGGAGCACTCTCGTAATCGAAAACATTTTTTAGTACGGAATTTCTTTAGTATCAAACTCACTGAAAATAACCGGAAACTTTGAAATTACTGCTGAGCAAAGTAATATCATAGTACCGTTACTACAATTGTGCTTTAGCTGTTTGAACCCGGATCAAGGAAGTTCCTCATGCTCTTTGCTCGATTCACAATCGGTCTTGGCACTAGCAGCACAAGTCTGTTGCAAACATACGTCGTTGCAGCCAGTCTTCCTGAGGATCGATCACGTGCAATTTCAGTCCTTGTCTGTATGTCGGTTATTTGTTGCCTTTTACTTTAGTTGCGAATGTTTAGGCGGTATGGCATTGGGTTCTGCAATAGGACCAACACTCCGTATGTCGTTAGTAATTCGTATGAGAAAAACATACCAAATTTGGCACCTAAGATCCTGTATTTATTTCACGGATATCCGTTTCATGCCTTGAGAGTACTTAGCAAATTATGCGTTTCCTCGACCAATTTTGCGTGAAGTTTTTGGGGCTTACTGGATATTGAGGCTTGCACTTGTTGGGGCTGAACACGAGCCTTGCTATTGCTCGCATAATATCGCTAAAAATCAATAAAAAAGAAAAATCCATAAAAATTGACTAAACTATCTCCAGTTTGCTTTTCAGAGATTTTATTTACGCCATTCGGCTATCCTGGATGGAATTTGTTTATCTGGAAAGTGAATATGTACACCGCTCCGGCTTATATGGCGTGCTTGTTTAGTGTGATTGGGGCCATCTCTATACGTCTATTCTTCCGGGAACACTATGCTAACATGATCCAGGAGCGAAAACATTATCGACAGGTTGGTAAGGCCAAAAAGCACATTCCTCACTAATCGTTTGATTACCTCATATGGTGTATCATTTAAACCATTTCCAAAAAAAGTGCAAATCCCTAAATTATTTTTTTCAATATTAAAGATTCATTTACCCTTTTCTACGGCATTTTACGAATTTTGTTTTCTAACTTTTTTACTAATTGTCAAAAATTGACTATCATACAAAAGTTATTAAGCAGATTACTGCGTCAAATATGTTCAAATTGGCGCTAGGTTGACATTACGTTGTCATCATATTTTCAATCTGAGAAATGGAAGAGACAAAGAAGAAAATACGTCGAAAACATAATGCCAAACTAACGCCAATTTGAACTCCTTCGATAATTGCTGCTCAACTTGCTTTATTTAAGACCTTTTTAGCTTAAAAATCCAGCAATCGTAATCCCAAAATACGACACTTTGGCAACATTTCTTTGCTATGTTACTCGCTTTACGAAACTATTCGTCACATGTGCTATGGAAGCGTGAGTAAATTTGTTTATAAGGAAGAATGAAAATTGTTAAAGAATCGATTTTAAAACTAATGCTTTTTTAGACCAATCCTAGGATTTCCGAGAACCTTCCCAATATGTTTGAATTTGTGTTTAAATTTCGCAAATTTTTCACTTTTTGCTTGTAATTTTTCCATTTGTTTAAACTCTCATAATATAAATATCGTGTGTTGACCCAAAAAGTCCCCAATTTCGTGACCAAAACATGAAAATTTTAGGAATATCAATAGGAATTAATACTTGTTTATCTCTTCCCATATCGCATGGTATTGATATCCTGAAAATGCATTGATAGATAATGGCTTACCTATGACACTATAAATCTTAGACACCCTCTATCCGTTAAATTGCTTTGCGCAGATTACAAGAAACTACGCTTCATTCTAAGGATCTTCTACCAAAAACGTTATGTGTATGTATTTTCAGGATTGGGGCATCCTACGTTGGACTAATGTTCGCATGGACGAATACAAAAGTAATTCAATTCATGGCCGGCATTGAAATGTTCGCAAGCCTATTGGCTCTGCTGATTTACACCAGCTACATCTTATTTCGACTAGACACAATGTAATTATGACTTTTTCTTATATTCTTGCTAAAACTTTTCAAATATACATACGCTAGAGTTTCAGCTTAAACTATCGGCTCAATTGCGTCGCTTGTTTGATGACTTTCTTTCTCTTCTATTTGACGACGTATCCGTTTCCATTTCTAGCTGGGCATATAACGATGTACAATGGATCAGGTAATGCTGTGTGCCACAAAATTTTCAACAAATATTTTTCTATTCGTTTTCTACTTTTAAATTCATATTATTTCTTGGCTCGTAACGCGCTTCAGATTCTCACAGTCACGTGAGCCTTGTGAAAATTAATCCCGAATTTGACGTTAGATACGGTTTCAACAACTCCGGGTACAGAAATTCTGCTTTGGTTAAAAAATGTTATATTTTGGCCGAAAAGTGGCAATTCTTCAAAGAAATGGACACATATCATTGAATTAAAAGCATATTGTAAATACTTTCTGCTTCACTTAAGATGTTTTTAACGCAACAAGCCAACTAGGATGTAACACAGCCAAATTTTCGTGGTGTGACTCAATGAAGCCCATAAGCTCGACTCAATTCTTCGTTGGGTTTGTAATATTAATCGCTGGGCCCTTCGCTAGCCTAACTGTTGCGCTTAATACTCTTTTCTCGAAAATTCTTGGACCCAGGAAACAGGTAAATTGGAATCTGAATCTCAAAAGAGAAATCCAAAAAGTCATTTCAGGGAACTCAGCAAGGTTTCTATAATGCTTCCGGAGAAATTGCCCGTATGATTGGACCCATTATCATCACTTCGCTTTACACTTCAATCGGCCCCAAAATGGTGTGGAATTTAGAGCTAGCCGTTATTTTTTCGACAATCATGCTTTGGGCTATGTTTTATAGGTAAATATTTTAATTGACAAACGTAAACATCCAATTTAGCCAGCTTACTAGAGCGCAGGCTATAGTTGGATGTGTCAAGCTGGATAGTTCTTCCCTACCTTCTTTGTTTAAATAGAAAGCTATCAAAAACTTAATAGTTTTAAACTATACAATAGTTTTTCATACACAATAACATCACTGAATTATTTTGTGTGAATGGGTAAAAAGTTATTCCGCAAAGCCCGACGAGGTACTATCCCGGGTAACTTAACCAACCCGTTTACGGTCCAATTGCGGATTTGACTTCTTGAAACTCCTGCCAATCTTCACATTGGGGTTTAGTCCTATTGGCGTTCTGGTTTTGATATGGTCATGCATATGGTCTATGCATTGATCTTGATATGGTGCTTGTAGGTTTAAATATAGCCTCCTATTTTGGATTATAAAAAGCAATCCCTATCAGGAAGAGATATAGGTCTAAAAGTAGGGTTAGGTATTTTTCCATCCAATCAGAGAATTTTAGACGCATGGTGCCTCTAAAAGTGCAATCGGAAATCACTTGCAACATTTTACATCAACAGCTGACTACAAATAATGGAGAAGACGGCCCATATATTAAAACCAACTTTTCTGAAGAATCTTTTATGAACAGCGCATGTGATTCGAAGGCCGAAGAGTCCGATGATCATATACCTGATCAGAGCATAGAATATAAGTAATGCTGAAGTTTTTATGTGCTTTGTATTTGTTTTGGATTTACAATGTATTTAATTTTGCTTTTGCTATTATAATTTATGTTTTAATCTTCTTCTGTATCCAAGATACCTTTTAACAGAAATTTGTCCATATAATACATTATAGAATTTTAGGACTATAATATGAACGAGTTTTGCATCAAGAGAATTGTTTATTTATAGCGCCAGTGGTATGTCCGCCCAAAATGATGACAATTAGGGAAACCACGATGCGGTCGTCATACAGAGGCGCGTGATAGCATATTTTGTAGGTCTGGGCGAGCTGATACCGAATCTGAAAAATTTTTGGTGGGGCGGCTCAAAAAAGTGACTTTTTTGCCAAAAAGTGTAATTTTTGCCTCTTTTTTGGGGAAGCAAGGAGGGGCCGAAAATTTTGTCCATATATAGTACCGTGTTACCGTAATACCGTTTGATCACTAAAATGTACTTTATCTGGAGATGATTTATTTTACAGCTGAAAATGAACAATATGAGCCAATGCCCAAAGCGATAGCTGCACACCTGCCGACCAATGCAAATTTATTTAAAAAACATGTCGAATGCACTTCAAAACAGCTACACTTAAAATCTTGACTGAAAACATGTGTTTTAATCAATGAAAAGTTTATAACTGACTGATCGCGTCTATCGTCATTCTCACGCATAACAGCAAACGTCGCACGCATGTTAATAAATGTAAATCCTTTCGTTTCTCACAATTTGCTTTATAGAGTAATTATAATTTTGTATTAGCAAAACAAAACTACTTTTATCACATAATTATAGAAATGGATAGGATCTTGATGCCCTACACCTGGAGAGATCCATTCGTCCGTCCATTCCTTCACTATGTGTCACATCCATCGATCCCTAATTCTTGTCCATCTTCTTCGCACTGCCACCATTGCCATTGGCCATTTATCGACTTTCACCGCTACGACCAGCAACAAAAGTTGAAATTGAAGGACCACACATCCAGGTTGACGTTTGACGAATAAGGCAACTTCACCTACAAAGTGGATGTGCAGGGATACCATAAAGAGGAGCTGAGTGTGGATGTGATGGGAGATGACATCAAAGTGAAGGCCGAGCACAAAGCTAATACTGAAGGTGGGTTTTAAATTACTGTGGTTAATAACTGTGGTAATATATAAACTACCCAACATAACTTATGAGTAATTCAGTCGCATTAGTCATTTCTACAAAGTGACCATTTGCAGAGAGCCTTATAAGAAGGCGCAAATTCAAACTGAATTGTTCACAAGTTATGTTGGATAGTTTAAATAAGCCATACATACAGTAAAACATAAATAATTTCAATGACGGCTTTCGAACTAATTTTAAATGAGAAATTTTCCAGAGGAAACTGTAGAGCGCTCTTTTTCGCGCACTGTTCGAGTTCCAAAGGGCATCCACAAAGACAGGATTGAATGCCGCATTGACGACAAAGGCCACTTCTTGGTAATTCAGGGCTGGAAAACTCCCGCTGATCAGCTTGAAAAGCGAAACCTTCCAATCGCTGATACGAAGCCAGAGAAAAAGAAGAAAGAAAATTCCGAAACAAATTTGTACCAATACCAGGGATAAGCATTAGTCACCTTAAGGTGACTAACGGGAACCTTACGCATAAGTTAACCTTGCTCGAGGTGAACTAATATTATAATTGAATATTTTCCATCGTGTTGACATATTGACATTTGTATTGAAAAGAAGTAAACTTGCTGTTTGATATTCCTAAATTTGCATTCAATATTGTCAGGTACAGCACTGAATTGTGACATAACAATCCTACCAAATATATAAATTTCTCCCGGGGAACGTTATACTTAGAAGCTAAAAATACACTAATTCGCCAATATTATTCAGGAATTAAGCTCCACAATTTAAAGTTCTGCGGTTCTTTTTCAATATATCTCCTTCTTCATCATTGTCATTCTGGAAGGTAAACGGGTCTTCCAGAATATCGAACTTAAGATTACCCAAATTTTGGTACTATGCGTTACGTTTAACATCATCTGTTAATCGTCACGATCTATCAGCCTTGCTCCACTCGATGTTAAAATAGTTTTAAAGGTAGACCGCACAATGTAGTGTAGATGGCCTTCAGCGTTTTAATTTTTTTCATTTACTTTTTTCATCACATTGGTGTCAATAATATATCCACTCTAACCTAAAGCGCAGGATGGATATGTGTCTCACGGTGTATCTCGCGATCACCCGTCAGACCGGAGCGAGTGTGATACCGTTCGATATCCCTTAAGCACTGTCATTTTTGTGGCGACATAAATTTCGCTGTGAGCAATGGAGCAGCTTTTCGAAAAATTGATTTAAAATGACAAAATATGGCCGCCGGTTTTAGGTGATAAGCTTTTCATATCTTTAGAATGCTTTATTATGTCTGCATTTTTCACAGCCGCGAAAAAGTTTCTTTTCATGTTAAACTACAGGAGATTACCTTTATCTGTCACGGAATAGGTCGGACACACCTCCGTATTTGGAATGTGCGTCACACAGGTCAGCCAAGTTGTCGGCCAGGCGCTTTCCCTTTGTTCGGCCGTGCGCATTTACAACGAGCTAGCCGTCTCGCCTGCAGTGTCTCTCTTGCCTCTCGCCCCCTCGCCTTTAACTTGTGGCAAGAAGAACACCTGTTAGGTGCACTGAGAAACCCCGGCGTCCTTTCAACTAGGAAAAACACGACACTATTACTGATGTTTACCGCTCATATGTTCTTTGGTCTCTAACTGTATTGTGCAAACGATCACCGAAAGAAACATTCGTCTGGTTTCGTCAATTCCTTTAACCAAAAATTGGCCAGCTGCATTCCTGTGTGACGAAAATGTATGTTCTGCCGATCGCCATTAATCTGTTATTGTTTATGGCGTCCGTATTAATACATTTCATATCATATCATGGGAGAGAATATGCTCGAGAAATATTCATCCAAACAATATTCCTCTCTGGAAATATCCCCCTTCTAATTATGACCCCCAAATTTGTTTGAAAATTTGAATCCCAAAATGTTTGAGCGTTGAATAATTACAGCTGGGTTAAAGTTACTGGTTTGCGGTGTATTATAATTTCGAAAAATAGTTTGTGGTTCATTTTTGTCTTAAAATTCCACCACGAAGAATTATATTTCCAAAAATTCAATCAAAAGTAACATTACTGCACATTTTAATTTTTCTCATAGACTCGTATAATTTTTTGTTTAATTTGTTTATTTTGTACATTAAGTTTGTTTTATCTATTGACTTATCCCGTTTTGACAGTTTAAAATTCGTAATTTTGGCGCGTTTGGCATTATGTTATCGATCTCGAATTTTTTACAATTTATGCAACAAATCGTATTCGCTCTAGCGCTATGGAACATTTGCCAGCAGATGAATATTTAAGAATCCGAAAAAAGAATGCAAGCCGGAACTTTGTAGTCAATCCAACGCTCAAAGCAAATCTCGCTGTAGAAGTGAAAGGTAAACGGGTTCTTGACGTCGGCTGTGGAAACGGTGAGCACTCTTGATTTACTCAAAATTTGGAGTAGAATTATCTTTTGCTCTATTTTGGAGAAAAATTGGTATACATTTTCGTCCCACTACGAAAATTAAGTGCCAAATGGATGGTTCTAGAACAATAATTTATAGAATATTAGTAGTTAGAAAATTTTTCGTTCTTAAAACTTTTTATAAAATCTATTTTTTTCAATAAAGGTTTCTGATTCCTTAAAATAAACGTATGAAATAAAAAAATTTTAAAAATATTATTAAGAATTTGAGGCATGTTGAAAAAATAAATAAGAATTTCGATTCAAATTAGTAAAAAAATAATATCCTAGGTTCTCTCACTCTAAAACTTGTGGAAGAATGGGGCGCCTCGGAAGCTATTGGAGTGGATACCAGCGCAGAAATGATCATTACTGCCAAGTCTTCAAATCCAGGTACTCAACTAATCCAGAGTGAAAAATATTGCCCTTGTCCAAAATTGTAACTAAAACATTTTAAACCAAATTTTTGCTCATTTTCGCCTTCGGCTTTAAGAAATCACTTAAGCTAAGGCTCTGAATGAAATGTTATGAAAAATCTCTTGATTGGCTGATTTGCACCTGCTCCGGGTTCACTGATCAGAGACCAAAGATCATCGTATAAAAAATTAAATCACCACTAAAAATTTTCTTTTTGCACTTTTCCTCAACATTTTCAAAAATATGCAAACTTTAGATGGCAAACCGGTCACTTTTGTTCGCGTATCAGCTCTTGATTTGCAGAGCAAAGACGAATTCGACGTGGCAATCGCAATTTTTATGCTACAGCTCACCTCTAGCGTGGAAGAATTGTCAAAGGTATTTTGCGATTTTGTGACTGATTTCTTATAAAATAGTAATTAGTAATTACAGGTAAACATTTAGGTGCTTCAAAAGATTGCCCAATCCCTGAAGCCCGGAGGGACCTTTTTCGCTTATGTGCCAAACGGAATTCCTGATCTCAAGACAAGCGAAGAAGATAAAGTAAAATTTGGTAGGTTGTTCTTACGCTAAAGGTAATCTTGGGACGAGATTCAAGACTCAAGTGAATTTAAAGCATAAGAAATTTTTGAGATTGGTGATCGAAAATTTTCGCAACAGCTTGTCTTCTTTAAAATCTCTCAAGTCAGGTAGACGAATTTTCCTAGAAGGATGCAACAATTGTTCTCAAAAATTACTTGATTCGTGTGACATTCAAATTCGAGTTTTGCATACCTGAATTTTCACAAACCTTTGAAGCTTGTGCCAATTCTGATACATATAGAAACCCGGATTACAAAACATTCTGGAACAATCAAGATTTTTCTAGAATGTTTCTTAAGCTTGTTGAGATCATTCCGGAAACATTTTATAAAAATCTAGATTGTTATAGAATGTTCAGGAATCTGGATTTCTATATGCGTGGGTCACATTCGGAACAAGTGCCATCTTAATCCACTCATAAATTCTTTCCAGACATTCACATACATTTCAGGTGTTCAGCTGGTCATGAATCCCGGTCCACGGCATGATGGAGAGCAGATCAAAATCGCGTTTTACATAAATGGTGAGAACTTTACTTCTTCATGTGCATTGCAGGGAATAAAGGACACGTTGTGCTTGAGGCACTGAGCTGAGAAAAAAGAGTCAAAATGAGTACTTTGCTAACATTTCTTCTTAAATTACTTAATACCTTTCTGAAGAATGTTGTAATTCTTAACTAGCTTTAGAATATATTTTTTTAAATACAGAAAAAGTCAAACGATAATTCATATTTCGCTAAGTTACTGGGGATCTAATGTCATGAAGTACGGTAAAGAAGAATGTAAAAAATACGTCACCCAAAAACGAAAACTCTTCCGCTTCCTTGCTATTCTCAAACTGTCCCAATTTCAGGTCGGCCTGCAGTTGAATCAACTATGACATTCTTCTTTCGAGAGACTTACGAGAAATGCCTTCGAGAAGCCGGCTTCGGACAAATCCAATGGATCAATCCAATTGTTTCTGAAGACGGAATCACCGCTTGCGGAAAAGAATTCTTTGAATCTTACCTCAATCCTCCAATCGATATTATGTTCCGGGCAGTTTTGGAAGCAAATTAAAGTACAGTTATAAAAATTTATGAATCTGTTTCGTTTCAAACAATCTTATAGAATGTGAAGAGTAGACTGAAAGTGAACTTTGCATTCGATTCAAAGGAAGAAACAAAGTGGTAAAACAGGTCAGAAAAGAGTATCGTTTTATCAAATAGATTTCTTTATATAAAGTGATATAACTTTTATCGATTAACATTTTTTAACGATATCATTAAAATTACAAAAAACAAACATCGGTCTAAATGTCACGAGGTTGCTTCCGCGTGCTTTAATTTTCCGAAAAAGTCATAGATATTACGCTGTGCCGTAAATGTCCAAATGCGGAAGAGCACCACGAGAGAGAGAGAGCTAAAAGCGAAAAAACTACAAAATCAGAAACATCCATGCGGGAATTGTGTAGATGTTGCTTCTAGAATACTCAAGAAGTATTTCGAATTTAATTGAACAGTTTAACTGTTCCGCTTCCACCCTCAACCCAGAACAGCAGACAATTCTCAGCTTAACCTTAACATGCGAGTAATAGCTCAACTTGAAGCGTAACCTAATTGGTGCTCGAGGCAATCAATGTTGCACCTTGACTGAAGCATGCCGACCAACATTTTTTCATATTTAGTGTTTGGCGAGGGAGTATTAGCCGAGACAGCTTCAGCAGACAGTTAGACGCCAAATTTTGAATTTTACACACAATATTTTCCGTCGTGTGATCCAAATATTGGTTGGGTCTCACGACGTGTAGGTCCATGGATTTCGAAACGCACCTGAAGGAAAATAAATGAGTCTGAAGACCCGCGGGTAGCCCTAGGCGCCTTTCTAGTTTGTTGTTAAAATAGTTTTATTTCTAAATCTTGTTAATTTATTTTAACAATGGTTTTGGTTTTATCTCAAGATTTCATTCAGTTCTTCTTTTTGTTCACACATCCGTCGATTCCGAAGGACGAAACTCTTTGACCAAAGTATTTGATGTGATCATTTACAGAAAATACGTAACGAATTTGTCCGCTACAATTTTTACTCTCTCCATCGTTTGCGCATATGGCTGTGTAGTTTGTATTCTTGGCCATGCTATTGTGATACCACACCTGAACATGACCTGATTAAAATTATTTCTCTCATCCGATTTTTAATTCGCTGTGGGATCATCCAGAAATAAGCTATTTTCAAACTGGCTCCAATTTTGGCTTAGCATTTTTAGGAATTCAACCCGCTAACCGCGTCAGGAATGTCACTCGTTACAGGTAATAATTGGCTAATTTTGTGTTATTTTTTTAAATTTTAATATTGTGTTCATTTTGCATTACCATTTTATTTTTTCATTAGTACAAAACGAACCTCCGCTATGTTGTGGGTGTAATTCCGGTAGGACGAAGATGGCAAATGTACAACTGGATCTCTCGAGTGCGTTATTCGATATGTACTGTTTGGGGGAAACTGAAAAAGTGTTGCTGTTTTATTTATAATTTGATTTTAAGTTAAATCACCGTTTCATATATGGCCTGCGCGAAATCCTTGTCACCAGTTCTCGGCTCTCCCAACGTGAACAATTTTAGCGGCGTTGAGCTGTAGCGTCTATCATTTACCACATGAGCTGCCGCTAATGTGGCTAGAGATCCGCCCAATGAATGGCCAGTAATCTGAAAAGTACAATGAACAAAGTGATACAACTACTGCCTATGGGAAAACTAAAAGTCCTTTTTACCATTCATAGCTTTTCCCGCCATGTGGTCACAACGCCAATTTTGTTCAAAATTAACTTCAAAATAGAATATTGACACACACTATTTCGTCATTTTCTCTGTCTTTTCCCAAAGACACCAAAGATCTTATCTCTCTTTTTCCTCTCTCGCTCCTTCCCGCCTTCTTCGAATTCAAAATTTGAATTGGTGAAGAAAGGACTTTTGGTATGTTCCGTAAGTCAAAAACTAAGATTTGTTTTAGTGAGCCCAAAAATCTTGTGATTAAAAATATTCACTGGAAACAGTTTGAGTTGCGTGACATCATGTGTTGGGTCTTATTAGAGTCATTACCATAAGCCCCAAAATAACGAAAGATTTAGATAACTGCATGGTGACTCCAAGGAGCATAAATTTGCAAACTTCAATTATCCTGCTTTATGAAATTTTGAGAAGATATTGATTTCATATGCGCTATTTTTCTAAGGGATATATTTTGTCAAATAATTTCTGTTCTTCTTTAATGCAAAAATCAACAAAAATTTGCAACTCTTACAAAACCTCTCCCCCAATATATTTCTTTCTGTATTGCAACCAACCTTACCCATAGTTCATAATCCGGAAAAGTGTTCTTTAAGTCCAACAAATCTGAGCCCATGGAACTATTTATCCACAATTTGTTGAACGCATTCACGTAATAGGCTCCGACTTTGCCTCCAATAGGTGAGCTGACCATTTCCTCCATTGTTGAGCTGTTGGCTTCGACCAACAACTGTGTGAAGGAATTTGTGCCTCTATAGGATTATTAATTATATTAATTAGTGTGCAACTATAGGTTCTTGTATTGGTGCCATAACTTATTCATTATTATATAGTTCCAGCCAAATTATTGGTATCCACTTGCGGAGTGCTGCCGAATAACATACCCAAACGGTTTCAACCCATCTGATCGATTGAAGGTCGAAACTGAACCCGGACTCGAAATCAGTGGAGTCGAAAGTCTCATGTGGCCAAAAACCCGAGTAAGGTCGGTACGATCTGGTTCAAAGCAATTGGGTCCCACAGTGAATGCCTGGCGACACCATGGTTGTAGAAAACTTCAACGGCCTTGTGAGCCATTGAAGGTCTTTGAAGGAGTTTTATCAAGCAAATCCGGTTGGGACTACCGATTATTTGAAATTTCTAGAAAAAAATTTAAAAGGTAGGCTTACGTTTCAGCGATAGCGTGTAAAAACATAATGCCGAAAAAAGAATATTCATATATTTATCAAGCATCTCTTCGTTGAAAGCTGGGAAAACGTGTATCTACGTCTCTACCCTACGAATACAATTTAACCTATTATTTTACAAATCTTGTTTGACATGTTGAGATCTCGGGATCCCGTCGATAGATTTCTGTGATTTTTGGCTTATTCGATCCGGTTTCAAAAGTTATGTGGGCGAAAAATATTTTTTCAAAATTTGAATTCGCGCCAAAACGTAAAAACGTGTTTTTAAGGGTTTTTTAATATAAGACTTATAAATTTTATGATTCTATTCGATTTTAAAGCTTATTTGGAATATTCTACTTTTTAAATTTCGAAATTTCATGGTTTGGATTCATTTTTATGCCATTTTTTGTCATTTTTGACCATTTTTTGACCAAAAAAGTCGATTTTTCGTATTTGACTACCAAATGAGCTGAAAATTTGCATACAAGGGTTTTTCGACCTCCTGAATCCGAATTTCAATTCAGGTTTCAAATTTGAAAATTTGAATTCGCGCCAAAATGAAAAACTGCGTTTTTTGGGTTTTTAGACGTTAAGATTATAAATTGTGTGATTCTATTCGATTTTAAAGCTTATTTGTAATATTCTACTCTTTAAAGTTTTAAATTTCCAATTTTGGATTCATTTTTATCCCAATTTTGTCATTTTTGACCATTTTCTTACCAAAAAAGTCGATTTTTTGTATTAGATTAGCAAAAGAGATAAAAATTTGCATACAGGGATTTTTCGACCTCCTGAATTCGAATATCAATTCAGAATTCAAATTTGAATTTGCTCCAAAATTTAGAATTGCGTTTTTAAGGGTTTTACACGTAAAACTTTAAAGTTTTGTGTTTCTGTAACCAAATTAAGTTTTTTATTTCAATCTTCGATTTCTAAACGCCATTTTTACGTACATATTTATGAAGTGGTAATTTGCTAATCAGTATATCTTTCGGTTTACATTGTGGTTGTTGTTTTACTCTCATTTTTACGACATGAAGTTATCTTTTTCCTATCGTCTGCAGTTTGGGTTAAAAAGACGATTCATATTATTTCCAGCGGCTTACTTAATTTCAAAACATCTTTTGTTCATTTCTTTCCCAGACAGCGCTAGAATATTCCGCAATAAGAGCGCTGAAAATGTACATCAATTATTACTTAAGTTTTCTTTTGCACAATTACAACAATACATTTTGAATGATATTTGTCTCGCAATGTATTCAGTTCCTATAAATCGCTGTTGACTGTCTTTTTTTCTAATTCATTTTCTCTCAGCATTTATTTGAAAGCAGCATTTCGTATAAATGGGAAATTATATGTGTTAATTTTTCTTTCATTGCTGACATTAAATTTTCCCTGACTGCTTAAATTGAACACTGTTTGAACTAAATTTCGGAATTATGATTCCCTCTTTCCTATAAATTATCCCCCGTTGAACTTACTACCTATTTATGGTGCTAATTTTCTGTCCACTAATTTCTGACTTATTCTTTAATTTTCAGATTTCAGGTCATTCCGCGTTGAGCAATGCCGCCGAAGCGATTCAAGCCGCAAGTGCCGATGGAAACGCGTAGTCGTGCTAAAGCCAAGAACAACGCCGAGATCCAGCCCGAAGTGGACGCTAAACGAATTCGTAAGGATTCCAGGTAATCTTTTTAAAATGTTTATTGTACAATGAATTGTATTGAAATTATTAGGAAATTTACTTCTGTTGTTAGTAACATTTTTTAACCTCAAAATTTCGTGAAAACTTAAGAAATGTCGCCATTTATTCCTCACGATTTAGTTAGATCTGTTTTAGCCCAATTATTCCAATTTTTAAGCAGCATTGGCAGTTCTAAAATTCTCACTATTTCCGTCTTTCTTTTCGCTATCAAAACATTTCTACTACTGGATTATGCAAGTTTAAATCCTGGGAGCCGCTGCCCGTTATTTCTTGCCTGGAAACAGAAAATTTGTTAAAAACGTTGGAAGGAATTTGTCTTCTGCTGCTTTGTAAAAAATTTTCTATTGAATTACACTACTACTATTATTTTAGGCCAGTTCCAGTCGAAGACGGCAGCGCGCTTTGCAATGACTACAAGGGTGAGGTTCCCGCCAAACCTCAAAATGTATACGGCGAGGGACCGTGCAACCCTCCAGCAAGAGGCAAAGCTGATGTACCTCATGATAAATCTTATGTCGGCGAGGGACCGAGCAACCCTCCAGGAAGAGGTAAACCTGATGAACCTCATGAATTACTGAACTTACAAAACTTACCGTCCATACCATTGAATCACGGAAACGGAAATTTTTTATCTGATAGCGATGAAATTTTTGCCTTTACAATTGAAAATGCTATTAATGTTTTGAATTAAATGTATGATAAATGGCTTAATGATAAATCTCGATCATCCACCGCTGACACGTCAATAAAAGCTTTTACTACTCATTGTAATTTGAATGATCCTGACTTATTCATAAATTTGTCGTCAAACGCTAATATAAATTCCGTCACTCTAATTGATGCTTTCGAGAACGGTACCGCATTGAATGAAATTACCTCTAATAACGATTTATCAAACATGAAATTGATCTTTCTGTCGACAGCATTTCCAATGAATCCCTATCTAAATCACGAGGCAGACCAAAAGGAAAACGTAGTAAATGTACAACTTTACGGAAACAAAATTTAAAGGATAAGGAAAACAATATTAAACGGCTTGAAAAATCTCGCAATAATGAGTCTTCTGATCGTAGAGAAAAACGTTTATCTGCACAAAAAGAATACGAATCTCAGAGAAGATCCATTGAAACGCCGGTTCAAAAAGAAAAACGTTTATCTGTTCAAAGGCGAAGAGATATGAACACGAAAAATCGGACCAATGAAATGTCAAATTTATTAGCCAAAGAACGTGATCCGACTAAAGACTATACTTTCAAATTAGGATCGTTTGATTTTCCATGTGTTCACTGCGGTGCTCTGCACTTTGAAAACGAAGCTAACCAAAACGAGTTAAAGAAAAATAAAACTGAGCGTTCATACGACGATTGCTGTTCTCATGGTAAAATTATTTATGAGGATTCTCCACCATTTCCAAATGTTTTGAAATCACTATTCTTAAAGCAGCATCCAAGAGCCACTGAATTTATTGAGAATATCAGAAACATAAACGCATCATTCGGTTTTGTTTCCATAAACGCACATGTAAAGAATCTCAGAGGGCAGTATCATTACCGAATCCAAGGACCACTTTATCATTTGTTTAATCATAAAGCGCATCCGATTCCTGGTACACTTCCATCATATGGCCAACTGTTTTTCCTGGATACTAATCAAACATCTGATATTAGAGCAAACAATCCGTTAAATGCACGAGTTAGTCAAGAATTGTTTCGAGAAATTAAAACAGAACTTAGAAACAGTAACAACCAATTGATTAAGTCTTACCAAATGATGTACGAAGTTGAGAAACAGCAGAATGAATTAGCTAGGCGCAATAATATACCGGAAAAGAAAGTAACTTTAGTGTTTGATCGGAAAGCCCGAACCAGAAATGATTTGCCACCTGCTGAATCTAACGAAGTCGCTGCCATTTATGTTACAAATTCCGAAGGCGAAGTACCAAGATCGTATGTGACCGTATATCAAACAAGTGGATCGATTAGTCAGTTTAGCACATTATCTGAATTTCTCGATCCGATGACATATCCACTAATTTATCCTCGAGGTGAAACAGGTTGGACAATAAAAATGCCATATCAGAATCCTACAGGCAAACGAAAAAATATTTCCAGACGAGAATTTATAAAATTTCACGCTGCATTCAGACCATTGAATATGCCTGACTCAAGATTTAATCCCGTCCATTTTGCTGAAAAATTGTTGCATCAGTGGGGTGTGGATATGTGGACAAGAGTTGAAGGTGATTTGCTGAAATTCCAAGAATTGAAGAATAAAAGCATGAAATCTGCGAAAGCTTTCAATGTCAGAGAATCACTCAACGCAAACGATACTAACGATGTTGGACTTGCCGCGAACACAGATGAAATTAGTAAACGAGTGATTTTATACTCTGACTATCAAGGTTCCATACGTTTTTATCAGGAAGAGTTTCGCAGAAGTATGATAATGGCTAAAAGATTTGGGCCACCGGATCTGTTTATTACCATAACTTTTGGCAGTGACAATGAAGACCTGAAAAAAGCTATAAATATTGAGTTAGAAGACGGGCAGTCCATACAGCAACAGTCTAATTTCCGACCTGATATGGTAGCGAGAGCTTTTGAATTGATTTCATTGAACTAATATGGAAAAACAACGATAATGGAGAGCCTACTTTCGGAAAAATACAATGCTACAGTGCGGTAAACGAATGGCAAATGAGGGAAACCCTCACGGGCATACCCTATGGACACTTGATGATACATATAAGTTGAAAACCACGGAACAAATTGACCAAATAATTTCCGCTGAAATTCCGGATCGTGAAATTGAACCCGAGTTACATTATTTAGTTGCAAAGTATCACATTCACGGACCATGCAGTCGGAATTCACCATGCTGGAAAAACGGAGTTAGTTGTTCAAAAAGTTTTCCATACAAATTCCAGCCTAACACAGAGTTTAATGAAAACGCAGGAAAACCTTTGTATAAGCGAGAAGACAATGGAAGATATGTGGAAAAAATGCTTGATGGGGAAAAAGTGAAAGCAGATAACAGATTTGTCGTTCCATACAATCCATATTTACTGAGAAAATACAAGTGCCATATAAACGTAGAACACCTGTCAGGAATACTATTGTATAAATATCTTTACAAATATTCATACAAAGGTCCGTCTCGAGCAAACTTCAATTTGGTTGATGAAGAAAATCGGGATGAAATTCATGAACATCTGGATGCAAGAGTTGTTTCTGCGCAGGAAAGTTTTCATAGAATCTTTGAATTTCCCCTCCAAAGAAGAAGTCATGCTGTTCATGATTTAAAGATACACTTAGAGAATCAACAGGTAATTTCATGGACCGATAAGGACACTGAAATCACGAATCAAGAAAAATTGAACAAAGATACTCATTTGACAGCATTTTTCAAGTTATGCAAAGATAGCATTCATTCTGAGTTCGCTAAACGGTTCTGCTATTGGCAAGTTCCTGAATATTTCATATGGGACGATACAAACAAGAATTGGAATGCTGCAGTAAAAGGAGGTGAGGACACAGAATTTATACGTCCAGATGGCAGGAAGTATAAAAGAACAACAAATCTTGGAATGATTTATGATATTAGTCCTGCGCAAACTGAGCTTTTCCATCTTCGAGTTTTGCTATTGCATGTAAAAGGTCCAACGAGCTACGAACATTTGAGAACAGTGGATGGAACCATTTATGAAACTTACCAGGAAGCGTGTTTGAAAAGAGGCTTGACCACTGATGACCAAGAATGGGAAAGGTGCTTAAATGATGCCAAACAGACCATGATGCGTCGAAGAATGAGTGTTTTGTTCACAAATATTCTTATCCATTGCAAACCAGTTAAGCCGGTAGATTTGTGGGAAATGTTCAAAGAATCACTGTCTGAAGATTATCTGCATTCATTGGTCAGAAACGTTATTGAAACAATATCTGATGAACGAAAGCAGCAACTCGAAAATTTGTCGTTCCAGAAAGCTTACGCTGATATTGCAAACCTATTTTTCACAGAACGAGGTGAACCAATAACGTCGATATATGGAATGCCAGAACCGGATATGACTTTGAATGACGTTGCGATGAATATTGACAATGTACAACATAAGGAAACTGCTGAAACGATGGTTGACGCTATGAATGAAAAGCAAAAACAGTTCTTTGAAATGGTAAAAGAAGCCAGTGAAAAACTCAGGAAAAGACATGCTGTTATTTAGAAGGTCCGGCAGGAACTGGAAAAACTTACACTTATATGGCGCTATTCCATGATTTCATGAGTCGAGGAAAATTGGTTAAATGCATGGCATCGACAGCAATGGCAGCAGATTTGTTACCAGGAGGCAGAACTGTTCATTATACTGCAGGCACTAATCCACCGATAACTAATAAATCGATTACAAGATTTTCGAGAAATACCATTAGAGCAAAAGAGCTGATTGAAGCTAAACTGTTCATTTGGGATGAGGCGCCAATGGCTGATCGTTACTTACTGGAAGCTTTTGATAGATCTTTAAGAGTACTATGCAATATTGATAAGCCGTTTGGTGGAAAACTCATAATTCTTGGAGGCGACTTTAGACAGTGTGCTGTAGTGGTAAAAGAAGGCAGTAAAGGTCAAATTATCGGTCAAAGCATTAAAAGAAGTGAATTATGGCCACTGTTTAGTCCGTCATTTAAGCTTACACAGAACCAAAGAGTAGATCCAGACGAAATTGAATTTCTTGAGACTTTGAAACAGCTTGGTGATGGAGAGCTTCAAGACGGAGATGAAGGCTACTTTGAATTTCCAGAAGAATGTCTCAGCAATGACCTAATATCTGATGTTTACGGTTCAGCGTTGGCCACTAAAAACTACGATGAAATGCATTAACGCGTTATACTAACTCCGTTGAACAAAGATGCCAATGAAATTTGTAACCAAGTTTTGGAGTTTCTGGAAGGTGAAGATAAATATTACACAAGCATGGATACTTTGGCGGAAAATAACCATTTAAGTAACACAGAGCGATATCCAACCGAAGTTTTAAATGCCATACAGTTGAATAGGATACCGGACAGTGAATTGAGACTGAAAATTAATGCCATTGTAATGCTAATTAGAAATTTGAATGCTTCCCAAGGTCAATGCAACGGAACAAGAATAATTATCACTGAACTAAAGGATAATCTTATAATTGGGAGAATTTTGACTGGAGATAGAAAAGGTGAAATTATTTTCATTCCGAGAATAAAATTTGTCGCAGAAGATCCCAAAATGCCATTTAAGTTTCATCGACACCAGTTTCCAGTGAAATTAGCGTTCGCTATGACTATAAATAAGAGCCAAGGTCAGACATTTAAATTTGTAGGAGTAAATTTGATGAATGAATGCACATTTCCTGGTCTACAATGTAAGTTTGAATTTTTATGCATTTTTCAGAAATGCTGTCATTTTATTTTCTGACTCTTTCAAATTACTGTCTTCACTCTTTTCGCTGGCTGCTCTATCCTTCAACATATGGATGGTTCTTCGACGCTCTCTCCTTCAAAATTGCTCTTTTTTGTTTCACTGTTTCTATTGTATTTACTGTAAAAATAAATTGTAAAATAATTCATTGGCCAACTTAGGAATTTGTTAAAACAATTTTATTTCACCAAATATTACTCAACTTAAAAAATATGCAATCCGTCTACGCGCGCGGGCCGTGCCCGCGCGCCAAATTATAAATCTAGTGGGTTATTATTTATTAAAATTTAATGAATAACAACCCATCGTATTCGTAGGGTAGAGACGTAGATATACGTTTTTACACGCTATCGCTGAAACGTAAGCCTACCTTTTCAATTTTTTTCTAGAAATTTCAAATAATAGGTAGTCCCAACCGGATTTGCCTGCAATAAAACTCCTTCAATGGCCCACAAGGCCGTTGAAGTTTTCTGCAACCATGGGCGGCACACATAATGAGAGAATAGGTTTAATGTGTAAGACTATCCCCAGTAATTTAAAACTATGCGATGTTCATTAATATTTTAAGTTCAAATTTTTTGACAAGGATGTATTAATTGTAAAAAAGTGAAAAAAATAGTTTGATATTAGGATAAAAAGGTTAATTTTTTGATGATCCGTAAACTTGGTAGTCCGGACGGCTTTGACCAGTCCCATAACGAACTGTCAAGATATCAATGACAGTGTTATCTGGACAGTTATATACACAGCTGTATATATTAATTTAAGAAATACCTGAAAGAAAGAATAATAGCACTGTCGTTGTGGGATACGGCAGTGAATCCAGCACAAATATCGTTCTTGCCACGCGTGTCACAGGTAATGTTCACAATCCGATACAACTAAATACTGTTAAGTGATTCAAATATTTTTACCCCGAAATTAGTTGATTTCCTGTTTTTTGAGCCACAAATTTCATGATTTTGTGGTATCTATTCGTGAAATCTTGCCAGTATCCCAAAAATTCAAGTGTAATTCATTTAAAAGTGTTCTAATCTAACAGGCTATGATAACTTAACTTATCCCTTAACTTTTTAACAGAGCAACGATGAAATTCGTTGCTCTGTTAATTGTAATGCATATGCCCGGCCTTTCGTTCAATACTACTACAGTTATCGAGTAATTCTTATTTGAGATGCCCAAAATGTTTGCCGCCAATTTGAACTTTAAAGATTTTTCACTAAATTTTTGCTAATTTTATGTAAATTTATTACTATTTTCACAAAAAGTCGACAAATTTTGGTAAAAGCCTCAAAAAATGTAAAAGAAGAAAATGTTGGCGAGCGACTAATTCCACCATTTAGGAGAATTTAGGCAAAGAAAAGACATTCGCCAATTGGAGATATCTGAATGTTCCAATTGCGTTCTACCCGACCAAAGCGTTTTAAAGTCACAAACTTATAAACATTCGAAAATGTGAACAACTAAATTTTCCAACCGTTGCATTGACGAAGGAATTGTTCAAGCAAACTTCTGGATTGTCACTGTACGCAGCAGCAGCCAAGGGAAAAATTTTCGTTCTTGCAAAACTGTCGTCGTATGTCGTGTTATTGGGCACTTCTGTGGCCTTTTTAGCACCCTTGGGCGAAAGAGGAATGATTCTAACGTCATCAATCCGATTTTCGCTCTTATTTACAAATACAGAATACTCTGATCCATCCAGAACGCTCCAAGTGGAATTTTGCGCGATAAGGCCAAAAATATCGCCGGATTCATGAAATTGTTTCCAAACAATATTCGGATGATCAATGCCACTTTTCGCCCTGAGATTTCCATATTCCAGATCTCGACCTAATTCCGCAAAGGCGAAAATATTTGAAATTCCAATGACAGTTAGAGCAAAATATTGCATCGTTCCTGGAACAGTGAACATAATTTTCGGTGGTTTGCATTGAATGTAAAATTTTAATTCCTTATATGCAGAAAAATTTTAAGCACCAAATGTATTATTCAGAATACAAATACAAAGTATAATCGCGCCTTGGTTTTGACGTACCAAACCCTTATCAATCTGCAATCTATTATTTCCCAATGAATGTTTTTGTTTAATGACGTATTTCATGCAGTTGTTGCAAAGTTTGCACTCCAATGTCAGGTATTTGTCCAATATTTTTGGCTACAGGCTACAAATTTTGTAGTTTGTGTGTTTTTTGCAATTTCAGGCACGAAATGTTTGGCACCCGGGGTTTTCGGGGTCGGGGAATTCGAATCCGTTGTCGGATTTGTCCCCGATGTCGAACAATGTTCGACATGGTCGAATGTGGCCGAACTGAGCTGATTTTTGGCATCCGGGGGTTTTAAAGGCGAGAAATGTGCTATATAAAACAAGTCAAAGTAAGCCATGGAAACTATTTTGCTACTAGCGCGCTAACGCGCGCTAGCGCGCGGGGAGTCTATATCAGTATGCCTTTTCTGTTCTAACTTTACTCACATTCCAAGGGGGAAGGTCGGGCGCTCCGCGCCCGACCACAGGAGTTTGCGAGCCACCTGCGGTGGCTCCCAAACTCAGTCTAAGTTTGGCTCAGGAAAAATAAGCACTGGATAAAATGCAGTCCCTCCTGAAACCGTTTCGGACACGAAAAATAAGCACTGGGCTCAGTCTGAGTTTGGCTCAGTCTAAATTTGGCTCAGTCTAAATTTGGCTCAGTCTAAGTTTGGCTCAGTCTGAGTTTGGCTCAGGAAAAATAAGCACTGGATAAAATGCAGTCCCTCCTGAAACCGTTTCGGACACGAAAAATAAGCACTGGATAAAATGCAGTCCCTCCTGAAACCGTTTCGGACACGAAAAATAAGCACTGGGCTCAGTCTGAGTTTGGCTCAGTCTAAATTTGGCTCAGGAAAAAAAGCACTGGATAAAATGCAGTCCCTCCTGAAACCGTTTCGGACACGAAAAATAAGCACTGGATAAAATGCAGTCCCTCCTGAAACCGTTTCGGACACGATAAATAAGCATTGGAAACCGAAACTTTATGTACATTTAGTCTATATTTAGTCTAAATTTGTCTACATTTTAGCTAAATTTTGACCTCAAATTCGGCTTCCCCGCTAAAAGTTACCCTAAAATATAGAATGCACTCCCAAATGAAACCGTTTCGGACACCAAAAATACAAAATGCCAAAGGCGGGAATTCAAATTTGAATAAACATCCGGCGGACGCACGGAGGGACGGACGTCACTGACTTATTATAAGGATACGAGAGTTATATTGAAAAGAGTTACCGTAAATCCTCTAATAAGTCCCTCCCCTCAATTAAGTCCCTCCCCTCAAATAAGTCCCCCCTCAAACAGAATGCCAAACGTACTTGCGGTTTCGCCCGAAAAAAACTAAGTGCATATTCGTATAGATCTCGTCGAGTTACGTAAGAAAAACGCCAATGCCAAAACTTTGTCATTGAAAATATCGGAGAAAATTGACTTTGTAATTTGAAAATTTTTTTGAAAACCCTTACGAAACAATAAGTCCCCCGGGGGACTTATTAGAGGATTTACGGTATATTGAAAAGGTTAATGCAAGGCATTCTTCAAGAGTTAGGAATAACGCAGTCAACGTGCATTGAAATACGTGAGATATCGACCCTTGACCTAACCACAGTGGAATGTAAGGTTCGTAATTTCTGCAAAACTTAAAATAAATTTATGTAAAAACGTTTAGGGTTTTTCAAGTTTAATAATTTTGAATATTCATAGTCACCACATCCTTCTTAATATCCCACAGGCTCCAATTATTACCAACAAGACGCCGAATTATAAATACTTCCGAGTGCATTATTAGCTGAATACTATGGTCTGGCCCTGTCATTGCACACAAACACATTTGAAAAACGAATTCGAAATATGGTCTAATATTGTAGATTTATTGCTTGTTTATCTCATTTATTGCTCGAAATTTGACAAGAGCTTCATAGATTGTTTTGTCAAATTTCGAGCAATAAATTCGATTAAATGTGAAGAATATCGTTGTCACGTGAAAGACTGCAGTAGCGATATCAAATTCGAGGTCTAAATATTTGATGTATTCCTTGAGACTTAAACATTCAATACAAGAAGAATAATTGTGCCAGAAGTGCTTGTGCAGTAATGTCTGAAGATTTGTGAAGTGAAAAGCAAACGGTTGCTATGGTTCGCTTATGAAAATCCATTTATCATTTGCCCGCTACAAAATGGTCTTTTCACAAATCGACGGAATTACCAGAGAACAAATGGTCGCATTGACATTTGAGGAATTCTCATTCACCTGTTACAAAGAAAATACTAAATTCCTTTAACAATTGAACGCTGACTGTACATAAAAAATTTTACCGCCATTTTAAAATCCAATACAACCTAAAATATATTAAATGTATTTTATGGTGACTTGGAATGTATAGTTATACGATATAAACATAAAACACGATTAAACATCGTTAAAATTTTTCGGCTGTGAATTTCAACCCCTACTTCTAAGAATTAGGAGTAATTATCAAAATAAAACTTATTCTAGGAACTAATAAGTTTGTAAGTGCGAATATGGCTTAGATAAATTCGTCGAATACATAAAAGAACACAAAGAAACTGAGCCACAAATCTGTGAGAATACTCATGTACGAATTGAACTGTTATGACAATAGTCTGGTTATGAGTTGACTTAAGTGTGGTTCCGGAAATACTGCTTTCGATATGATTCGCGTTTGAGTTGACAACTGGGATAAGTTTGGTAGACTGTCGTGAGTTAATCATCCAATTCTGTTAGTTCTCAATACAATACTTTCGGAAGAGCTTTCAAATTCGAAATACATCAAGACATTTATAATTAATCTTACTCCAAGTTGAAAGCAAATCCATGTAAGGTAAATTTATACACTGGGTAATAAATGCGTATGTCCTTATTGGACCATTTTGCGTCGGCGAAGCCCACAGTTTTTTCTTTGGTGCTGAAGACAAGGCAGTGATCGCTACGGATTTACGACTCCTCTGATTCCGAATTCGAGGTCGGCTTTGGCACGGGGATTGCTGTAGTACAGTCGACCATCGTAGAATCGTTCCTCATTTATCCGATTATTCAGCTTTCGACCGGAATGGATTTTTGCAATACAAATTTAAATGCGAGTTCAAGCTCGCACCACTCTGAGCGGTCGGACCCAAGTAGGAACCAACTACATTTTTCTGTTACTCGACTTCGACAGTGCTGTAAACCCTATTTTGGCCTCAACAATTCGTTGCTTTAATTTTGCTCATTAATTCACTTTGTGGAAGAATGGAGTAAAATGTAGATGGACTTGTTTCATATGACAACGAAAGAAACTAATTCCATATTTAGTTCTGGAATTATTCGTGAAGCTGATTTTCCTTCTTTGGTATTATTTCGGTCCTTGTTTAATTGCTTCCTTATGTACTTCTTTCCTTTATTTTTCCATTCCTTTATATATTTTTTATGGGAATGCCTTTGAATATCTTGAAAAATCTAAATTCGTCGCGATTTAATGGAATCAAAAATCGAGAATGATTTTAACAAATGGCTTCAATATCATGGACTGCTGCATGCTAATTGTTCATGTCCGAATTGCTATCAAAATATGACAAAATACAAAGAGAAGAATGGAGTAAAAGTTCAGATGTGTGGATTCATTCACTTTACAGGATAAGCACATTATAAACAGAAAAAATGTGTAAGATTTCACATGAAAAATATTTATTAAACTCGCCAATCGGTCATTGGGGAAAGGGTACCGAATAAGTAACGATATTTTAGGCCTCCTATTTACCCAACTGGCGATCTGCTGAATGGGATGACCCGTATAACAGTCAAGGTAAAAACCATTGAACTAGACCTTTATCCAATTAAGTATTCCCGCTTCTGGAACTGGAAACAGTAACAACCGTTATTTTCCGTTTGCTTTTTAGCAGCATTTGACCTATCAGAGGCCATTCTTGTAGTCTCAGTTCCTTTGTCACCAGTTCTCTGATTGTATTTGAAGCCCACAAAAGTAACCAAGATGGTACCACGATCGTGCTGAAATCGCTGATCCATGGCAACTGATTTAAAGTGGCGAGAAACATAAAGTATATAAATAAGAATATGCAGCAGAAAAGTATTGCAATCTTAAATTAAAAAGAAATAATCAGCTAGAAGTATTCGGCTTCGTTTTATACTATTGCTTACCATATACAGAGCCATGAATAGGTGTCCAATGAAAGTTATGAGCGCATAAATTGTAAGCTTTGATTCAATCTTTTGCTGCCATTTGTCCGATCGATTAGCATCATTATCTATAATAAATTTTATTTTGACCTTAACAATAAATAATTATTTTTTACAAATCATTTAAATTCGAAAACAAAATTTGTTAAATTTACATTATAATCGAGTGGGTAGAAAATTATATGCAAAAAAGCATTTGAATAAAATGTGAGTAATGTATTTTAAAACTGACCCTTCAAATTGTACACTATGAGTGTAGCGATATTCAAAGCTCCGCAGATTACACAGAAAATTATGGCAGAAACCGCGGACACAAGCGATGGTTCCAGCTGCTGAAATCATGCCCTCAAATATATATATTTGTTGGATATTAATTTGAGCTGAATTATTATAGCCGGTTTATTATAATTTGCATAAGTAAAACTTGAAATCTTAGGCATAACGATTTTGCATTTCCATCTCATCCTAATACGCAGAATTCTTAAAAACTTTAAAAAACTTATGATTCAGCTAAACAGAAATTCAAACGTACATTCGGTTCTTTATTCGGTGCCAATGTAAAAGTATAATTATCCGCTTGTAATCTAACAGAGAAACCGTAAGTTAACATTGGTGCAGTAAAAGGAAGTGGAACCAGGACGATAACCATGACAGACAAAGGTAGCAAATGTTTCCAAATCTAAAGATGATTGAGCGATTGCATACTTCCACTTGAAAAAAGGAATGATACCTTGATGTAATGTAAAGGGAACAAAATTGAGGTGAGCCGATTGATTAAAATAAACATCGTTGTCAAATTCTCGGCATGAAAAGCGTAGTAATAAAAAGTGAACCATATCGCGAGAAATAAAGAGGGCGATGATTGAAAGAATTCGTAGAATAATCCAACACGACCAAATCTTGCATACATATATGAGCAAATATAATTGAGAAAATTCTGAAAATATAATCTTATGATTGTAAAAGCAGTAAATAATTATATTTACGAGAAAGGGAGCTCCGCTGCTCCGCCGCGGGTATGGGACCTACATCATGAAGGATTCTAGAACGTTCTGGAAGGTTCCGGGGTAAATTCTGACCCCGGATTCGAACTCAGCGAGGTCGATTTACTATATAAACACAAAATTTGGGCCTATTCTTAGCTATGTGATCATTTGCCAAAAATGATCACTTTTTGGCAAAAAATGGCCATTTTTGGGCCAAAAACGAAAAGGTCGGTCAAAATTCCTGGAAATCTTTTCTTGCCGATGAGCAAAATGGCATATCACGCGCCCCGAAAGGCGTAACGCTGAGAAAGTTAGGTTTTTGGAGACAAACCCACAGATATTGCGGATTAGGTGGAGTGGATATTACAGGATACTTATATGTTACATTTTTATTCATTTATTTTTCATAAAAAATGTCTGCTTGCACCAAATCTATAGTATAAAAAGCAAAGATGTCCTGAACGGTCTCTGGAAACAATTGGGATCATAAAAATCGCCATTATGCATAGCTAAATCGACCAAAAACATTTTTTTGTTAAAAAGTGTTTAAACCGCCTTTAGAAAGGATCAATGATTGGTCAAATAATTACTTACCAAGGTGAAACGGACTAAGAAATTTGAATTCACTTTTTAAATTAAAAGTCTGATAAATTGTCCGGGCCTAACTTATTAGAGCTATTGTATGAGGTATACGTACCTAGAGCATGTCCAGTATCTATTGAATCCCGCCTTGAGAAAGGGGTATTGATTACTCATTTATCGTTCACTTATTCTTGCATACTAACATTTGTAACCAACTTCTTTTTTGTCACAAATGGATTTCCCCCTTCCTCTCAATCTTCTTAAATGTCTCTTAAATAGGTTTATATCAAAAATCGCTATAGAGCGAAATATCTTCAAATAATTACTTACCAAAGTGAAACGCACTAAGAAAAGGCGAAAGAAAGAAGAATTGAATTCGGTCCAATGTTTTATTAAAATAATGGCTTCAATTAAATATAAAATCACAGATGGAACCCCAATAACCAATCCAATAATAAATGGTGGCAATGGCGTAGAAGCGAGCCATGTTCCAACGACCATGAGGAATAATACTCGGTCAGGAGAAACATTGCCATTTTTGAGATTATATATGATGCGAGAAATAACACAGAATGAGTTTTTAGCTACTTTTTCATATCTTTGTGTTATGGTAATCATTTGTAGTTTTTAAATTATATTTTCGAATGCCACCAATGTCGCTATTGTCAAACCATTTTATCGCATTGAATAAAATTATTTGCCCTGAATATAATGTGTTTAGCTCCACAGATGAAAAATCGCACGGAAAAGCTTACGAACATAAAAAAACGCTAAGTATTCACTTTTGAAAATGACAATATGGGAAAAATTTGCAAAATGACTTAAAAAATAATAAACAACTGAACCATTTGTTTTTCCATTCAAGAAAGTTACACATAATTGCGCACAAGATAATTAGTTTCTGGGTGGTCTATTGATAATGGGTAAAACCAAAGGTGATAAATGATAGTAGAATAGCTGAAACTCAAGTTATTTAAAAGCATTTTGCAAACAATTTCTCTCACGAGCAATTCACTTGCAATATTTGACTCCCATGTTTTATGAGTAATTTTAGTTCAGTTGTGAAGGAAAATTATAATTTTTTGGTGCCTGAAGGACCATTTCTCAAAATAGTATAGCTTTTTATGAAAACTATACTTATGAATTTGATTTAAAACAAGCATTTTTAATTAAAAAATTGCAAAATTGCTTACAGTTGAAACATGTTTTATAGTATAATGTACTAGGTATCTGCTGCCTCCATAGCGCCGCGTTTACCTAACATGACAATGGTTACGTCACATATCACTATAGTGATGTCACTTTGACATATGACTGAACTTTCACTCGTAGAGGCAAAAATATTTTGCCATCAAGAATGCCTCTATTCCAAATATAGCACTGAAGAGTGCACTACTCAACAGGTGCACCAGACCACGTGACTTGGCAAGCCAACCGTTATGTTGTTTTGCCATCTCTTTCGGTTCCCAATTGGGAAAATATGGAATTTTCCCATTTTTCAGAAAATTTTCCAGTTATGTTTAAAATGTTATTTTATATTCAAAATTGCGTTATTGTTTTGAAAGTTTTGATAAAAATTATGAGAAAGTTTTTGAAAAAAATTGTAGCAAAGTTATATATTTTCAAAAAAATCGGAATATGACACAAATGTTTTTATTGTATATATTTTCAATAATTTACATTTGTCACAAATTTTTTATTCAATTAAATATCATTTATTCAACCAATACCTCGATGTATTAGACGCTCATTCTATACCGATAATCTAAAACTGCAGTCAATATTTTCTTATTGATTCCTTAATTATTCTCATTTCCCGTTATATCTTTTGTCTCGCTACTTTTTCCAATCCTACCTTCTATTTTTCCATTTTTACCTAAACAGTTACCAACTTTTTATGCTTCCATAATGTTCTTCGCACGAGTTTTGTACCCGACTTTGTCAGTCACATTGATCTAAAATTTTTATTTTTTCGGTATTTTGCTTAAGAGTTACATTTTGTTAGCCCGTTTTACCACAGGTAAAAAATTTCCACAAAGTCTTGACCCAAATCTAATCAGTATGTACTTAGGTTGTAAGCATGGGTCAATACCCCCTGCTGTATCCCTTGGTAACCAAGTGAGTATTTTTCTCCGAAATTTCCAGAAATTTATTACACAAAAACCGAATAACTTTTTGGCCCTTCCGGATTCATAACACAAATAATAGGCCTCTTTTAATGAAAATTATATTGATCATCCGAGACCCCTTACTCAATGCTCCACATTTTTCGTGTTTGAACATCTTGCATTTCAGGTTACTTGTCTTTACTCAGTTTAACTTTTAGATTACTAACCCAAAGCTTTAAGTCATGCGACAAATGCGATGTATGCGGATTCCCATTATATTTCCCTCTTTCATGCTTCTCGTCGTTTGCTTTTTTCAAGTCTCTGTTTCAAGGCACGTCATTCTCTATGCAAAATTGTACTGCCACGATAAGGTCGATCTCGAAGCTACCATTCGTCTTAAAAATGGCAAAGGTTTGGGTTTTTCATAAGAACAAATAATTTAGAACAAAGTTTTGGTTTTGCCGCACATCACTATTGTGATGTCATTTTGACATATGGCTTTCAAACAGGGGCCAAAAATATGTTTTGCTATCAAACGTCGCCATTACAAATATAGGACCGAATAGAGCACCATTCGAGAGCTGGGCCACAGCACGTGTCTTTGTAACCCAACCGCTGTTTTGATATTTCACCATTCTTTTTGCTTCCCAACTAGCATGGGAAAATATAGAATGACAAAATTTTCTCGTTCTATTTCTTTCATAAAATAGAAATTGCGTCACAGTAATGGAAATTTTTGTAAACAATTTTTTAAACTTGTAAAAAACTTTTAACGGAAGTCATTGACATAAAATTCCACTGTATCAGGAAGTTAATTTTGGTAATCTGCTAATATGCTGAGTTAAGAAATTTAACAAAATTAAATATTTTCTGATTATTTCAACCAAAAGTGTAGATCTCTTTAGGCGAAGAGACAGTTTATCAGCAAGGAGATTATTTCTATGACAAAGAAAGTTTCAAACGTGGACTGCCACTGCTTCAAGGCAACAACAAAGGACCCAATGAAAAATTTGTTGTAGTGGAAATTACACCGGTTTGACCTTTATTCCACCTGAATATGACATAAACTATAGTAGTGTTGCATTTCAGGATGCTTCCATGAAAGCCATATCTCGAGACTGTAATCATAGCATCAGAGCGACCATTTCCATTTCCGTAATCGACCGGCTAACTCATACAGCGGGACATCCTGAAAAGGCACTAAAGGTGTATCTTGGCACCTGTAATTTTGCCAACAGCAGTTGTACTGGGTTCGAGAAATATGGACTTATAAAGAAGGTAAGGTATCGTTGTAAGAAAAAAAAGTTGGATCGGACCTTTTGAAATGTCTTACAAAATGCTCTACTCTTGCTTATTTTTGGCGTAAAATTAAAATTTTTGAAACATTTTATATAAAGGACACTTTTTTACAAAGGTATGTCTTTTTTGTATAGCTTAAAGAATTTTAAAGAAACGTTTGAAAAAACTGATGAAACCTTTTTGGAGGTTTTCAAAGCGCTGAATTCGATAAAATGATTAGTTCTTTTCCTGTTCCAGTTTTCATATTAAGATGATACTACTCGGTACTAGGGGGCCAGTACTGGCTACGCCAGTAGAAGAGTTCACCTTCATCCCAACTCTCTTCCATCAAAGGGATGTTCGGGAGTAACATTTTTCGGGAGTAAACGGGATGAGTGCCTTCGGCCCTCATCCCGGACTAAATTGGCTTCAGGCCCTCAAAAAGCGTCACGGACAGAGAAAAATTTGTAGTTTGTAGTCAAAAAGCGTTACGGAGGGAGAAAATTGGGCTTCAGGCCCTCAAAAATTTATAGTTTGTAGTCAAAAAGTGTTCTGGAGGGAGAAAATTGGTCTTTGGGCCCTCAAATATTTGTAGTTTGTAGTCAAAAAGCGTTACGGAGGGAGAAAATTGGGTTTGGTTTGGTTTGGTCCTTCACTTTGTCTAAAATTTGTCTAAACTTTTACTACGTTACTCTAAAAAGGTACATTTCGAAATTAAGCACCCCTAAGAATGTGACTGCACCTCTGAAAAATCGATTAAGCACTGGTAAGAATGACCCCTAAATTTGACGGGCCAAACTTACACTACTAAAATACTAGCTAGAAGATTTACTTTATTTTAAAAAGTACGGGGAAATATACTCGTGACGGAGTTTGGCATTATTTTTCGCTTGGTTCTATGGCGAAAATTTGGGTTTTCCAAAATACGGGTAAGCCAATTTTCGGGGCAAAGTATCAGAATTTAAATATCTTTTTCATTATTATTTCAATATTTTTAAATTTCTTCCTAGAAATGACATTCATATAATAAATTTCGCGATTCCATAAAATATTGTCTTTAGAAAGCTCCAAGCACTCCCCAACTACCAAGCCCTTCAGCTCATATGAGCGCCAAAATCCACTTTGTGCTCAAAGGCAAATTCAAGTGTGGCAGTAAAGTTGCCAAACCAAAGGTTATATTACGAGAGGACAAGCTCCTGGATAAAAAGACGGAGCAATTGACCGTGGTCCAGGATTTCACTCCGAAAGCGCACACGATTGAATGCGTCAGCAGTATAGTGTGCTGGTCATGGGGTGACAGTCGCGGTCACCATGGTTCAGGTACCATTGTCAACCAGAGTGTTACTGTGCGCGAAGAAAAGCTGGAAGGTGGCCCGATTGTGGATGCAATCCTGGCAAATGTTTGTCCAGAATGTGATGAGGAACTGTTGCCGATCGAGCAAGTGCGAATCGATATATCAGCAGCGGTAATTTTTTGAAGGTTACTTAAAGTATAGGTATTTTGTAATCTGGTCTGAGGAACTCCGATCGATCTAGTGTACTTTAATTTGATCTTTGATCTGGAGCGATATCTCACAAAATCTCAAATTTGTGTCAGATTTTTGCCAATTTTCTTCATTTTATAAAACTGGTGCTAAAAATTTATTCATATCCTATTTGTATTTGGTCTGACACATTTTTTAGAACTGGCATGGAATTTTAGGTGATGTAAGACATTCCTGATAACTCGATAGCGCCAAAGGATTAGCGCGAATTCTCTGTAGGAATTTTCGGGAATCGTTCTTAGAATTCCTAGGGAGCATTTTGAGCTATCGTGCGTGCAAAAAGGAGCGAGTCTCGAAAAGTTCCGGTCGGAGTCAGACAGACAGAATGCAACGTCTTACTATAAAAGATGCAAACAAAACAACGCCTGCCATTTCACTGTATGACGCATACGTTTAAAAGTGTCTGTCATTTCACTCTGTTTTTCCTTCACAAAACAAATAAGCATTCAAATGATAGCGTAATCATAACGTAAATTTGAAAGCACATTTGAATGCACATCGCCAATCCATTTGTGAAAAAAAGTTTTGCTAACCTGCTTTAGATGTTACCATACTATTTCTCTTCCTTTTCTCTTCGTCAACTTCTTTTCGTATTTCTTTTTCCAATTTTTCTCTTTGGATTCCAGTAAAACTCGCTTACACAAATCGTGGTGGGAGCACTATTTATCTGCATGAAATTTTGCTGTTCTCTCGGTGCGAATGCCACATATATAATATATAACTGCGGTTAAGCCGCTCTAAACATATGAACCTTATTACACAAAATTTTACTTACAAGGACAATCAAAAAGGTATCAGTGTCATTTGTGCGCTAAACGAACTTGCTATTAGTAAATTACAGTGAACAAAATTATTTCAGGACAATTCCTGCCCGCATGGCCGTGAATTGAGGACGACGATAACGCTGGCAAAAATGGACAAGAAAATTAAAGACCCGAAGACAAATACAATGATTTACTCGGTGGACTTGGGGGAGTGCGATTTTATGCAGAAACCTGTCAGGTGCACGGGAATGAGTCGATATTATGTCAAGAAATGAAACGCAGCCATAAGAAAAAATAGTTTAAATATGTATTTTCTCCGTTTTCGAAAGTTTTTATTTCAAACTCAAAAAATTGCGTTGAAAATCAAAGTTCTTTTTTTTGAAACGGTCCGAATGCGCTATAATTGTAAAATTTTGCGGGTATGTGTTTGTTTATTGATTGATATATATCTTGGTACATATGTCGAATTCATATTTCAAAGTACATTTCAATTCACTTTTTGTAAATTTCCTAATTTTTGTCGTTTGGATTATTCTGTAATATCAGCATTTTTATTGTTACATTCAAATATTACTAAAAGATCTCATTTTGTATTGCATTGCTTCCTATTTAATATTGTTCATAAATAAAGTATCTTGTGTTAAATTGTATAAAATAAACTTCTATGTGTTGTGCTACCCAATGATGACTCAATTCTTTTTACCGCATGTGATCGTTTTCCTCTTCGATCAGTGTCTGTAATAAACTTAAACTATTCTACTAAAATTATTCATACCAATTGTGAACTCATTGGCGATATGCTCCTAATTGAAATGACCTTTAAACATTTTGGCGCGAATTTGAATTTTTATAAATTTTTTATTGAAATTTTGGAAATATTGGGGAATTTTTCGATATATTGCAAAAAATGTTCGAAATTTTGCCGAAATAACGAAATTTTTTTGAAAAATATTTAAATTTTGGTCGACAAATGTGCTATGTCGGAATAGAGAATTAATTTTCATAGAAAATTTGACTTTTGTTTTGGCCGAAAAGCGTCATAGTCATATTAGCGAATTCGGATTATCGAGAGAATTTCTATACAAAAATCCATTACCGCTAAAATGCGACATAATAGCGGGATGTCGGATTAAACGGGTGTTGGGGAAGAATGTATTAAATTATAGATCCACAAACAATTGTATAGAATTAATACTACAAATACAAAATTAAGAAAATTTGTTATATTTAATTTTAAAATGGCAACTGTTATATGATTTGACCACATATTTAAATAGTGTAAAAGAATAAAAAATTATATGAAATGATTACCATTTAATACCACGAATACCATTTAAGATTTGCAAACGCGATACATTATCTATACATCAGTAAATTTTTAAATGATATTATCAACTTTGAGCGGCAAAAAACGGCTCCAATTTTAACCCAATTTGAAGCATTTTTCATTAATTTGACATCCTTGGTTGATCCCGATAGTATTGTATAAATGTGAGACTAACTGTATTACATTGTTCAAGAGAATGACAAGTGAATGAAATTACAGTCAAGTCTCGTTATAACGCGGATCACGGGTCCGGATCAGTGTTGCAACGCCTCCGCCTCCGGATGCTCGGAGGCGCCTCCGGAGGCGCCTCCGGGGGTGTCCGGAGGCGCCTCCGGCAGGCGAAAATTTAATGAAAACTTGACAAAAACAAGAAAAATTTTGAAATTTTTTTTCAAAATTTGACAAATTTTTTCAAAAATTTTTTTGAAAATTTTGGGAAAATTTTTTTCAAACATGCCTAAAATGGGCATTTTAGGCGATTTTTGGTCGGAGGCGACCCGGAGGCGATCAAAAATAGCCGGAGGCGCCTCCGGAGGCGGAGGCGACGTTCGGAAAATTGCCCGGAGGCGGAGGCGACTTTTGAAAAAGTTGCAACACTGGTCCGGATAAAATCCTGTCTATCAGTGGTCTCAAAAATGCTAATGGTGACGAAGGCACCGAGACAACTCCCACCCGACAACTCCCACCGCGACATCTCCCACTTTCAACTTTCCATTCAGACTCTTATTAAAGTGGTGCGGTGCTAGTGAATAGGACCGATGGACGGCAGACGGTTAGAGATACACACTATTTCGTAGTCACTTTCGCACGCAGACACTGTTCTCTACTACGGGGTGGGAGTTGTCGAAGTGGGAGATGTCCCGGTCCCGTGAACAAAAATTTATCAACAGATTTGAAGATAAAATGATATGGCTAAGAACGTCGTAAGTTTATGAGCTTATTCCATTCCTACCATTGTTCTACAACTTTCAAAATATTTGAAACTTTCTCCGACTTTTTGGTTTCCTTTTAGTTTCCACTCGTAAATTAGTGACCAAAGACCGTCAGACGTGGTGTCATGTCGATTAGCAAACTGTGCTTTTTCTTTGCATCTCTCGTTCTTATTTTCTAAAGCATTGTCAGATATATGTGTACATCGACACAAAACTATTTTACCGGCTATTTTTCTCTCACAGGTCTCTCTACACAGATATCGCCCCACTACAAAAATAGGCGAGAAAGTGAGAGTAAGCCTACGCTTGTGTCTTATCTGTGATATCAATTGCTATTAATTCGGAATGGAAGTGAAGAGTTTTTACTCTTTCCTGGGCTTAAGCGAGCCATTTTAATACTGAATAGGATTTTCGGCTGACAAGGTCGGGTTAGGCGAAGAAATACAAACTAGCAGCTGTGGCGCCTCCGGCAACTGGCTCAGTTTATTTCATCACTATTGAAATTGATGTCGAACTAATGGAATAGGGAGCCACTATAACATGGCGTACCGACATCGCATTTTCGGCGCACGGTAAACCCCCCCCCAAGCTTGACATTTTTGGTCATAACTTTTTTCTAGAACATTCTAGAATTATGTGTAATTGCTTAAATTGAAGCTTAGGCTCTTGGCTATCGATCGGTATATCGCACGGTTATCAGAACTTTTGGCGTCGCTGTTTTGGCGTGGGAATGTTTGGCGTGGGAGGTTTTGGCGTGGGATGTTTTGGCGTCAACTTAAAAATTAGATATTTCAAAGCCAAAAATGCCTGATATGTGTAATTTTTACGCCAAATTTGTGTATTTATGTAATTCTAATGTGTCTAAACAAGTCAATTTATAACAAAACTAAGCAGGTAACATATTTCACACATCAGATATGTTTTGAGAATTCAATGACGAATGTACGTTTTCTCGATGTATCTGATATGATCTGAAATATTATTATCGTATTCTCTGTACTGTATTATTATTTCAATTATCTTTATTATTTTCAATGCCCAGAAATTTTCTCTAATTTTTACATACGGTTTGAAGTCTAACTTTTACTTGTACTACCTGTCTGCGCCTTTTCTGGAGGAAGCACAAAAGCAATTTCATCCTCTATTTCAAGGACGCAAGTGCCGTAAATGAGCGCAAAAGGAATTTGAGACGACCTTAATTTCTGCCGGACTCGATCCGTGAATGTCATGAACCACCGTTTCTGATAGATCGGTTGATCCTACCCTAGAGACTGCACGCCCGCGGCATCCTTGCAGTGGCGCAACCAGGGGAGTACCCCCCCCCCAAAAAAAAAATCCTGGTTGCGCTGAAAACTTTACTACCAATGCGTTTCACATTGAAGGACATAGGAAAAGGATATGAAAATACAAAAAAATACGCTTATAACGCATTTTTGGCTTTGAAATATCTAATTTTAAAGTTGACGCCAAAACATCCCACGCCAAAACGGCGACGCCAAAAAGTCCCACGCCAAAACATCCCACGCCAAACATCCCACGCCAAAAAATCCCACGCCAAACATTCCCACGCCAAAACATCCCACGCCAAAAAATCCCACGCCAAACTTTCCATGTACCTATCGCACGCCGCCTCTCCATTCAAGATTCTCGAGATTCAATTTTTTTGTCTCTTTACTCTTGAATTTTCACGAAAATCAAGAGTAACGAGACAAAACATTGAATCGAGATGCGGCATGTAATATACCTGTTACGGCCAAAGTACGAAATCGGCCAATATGCATATTGGCCGGCCAAAGTACGTAATTCGTACTTTGGCCAATTTTTGCGGCCAAAGTACGAAATTCGAGCTTTGGCCGGCAGATTCGGCCAAAGTACGTAATTACGTACTTTGGCCGGCCAAAGTACGGAATTCGCTATCTTTTTTTTCTCTATCACGAGAGAGTATGTGGGCTAAAGTAAAAATCTTCCCCAAATCAAAATCTTACCCAAAATCAAAGTTTTCTTTTAAGAAATCTTTTAAAGAAAGAGCGTTATTAGACGTATTTTTGGGCAGAGTCCGAAAAAATTATTTTTTACCTGTTTGTTTTATTTTTCATTTTTTCGGCTTAAAAGTGCATTTTTGTGAGGCAAACACAATTGGAAAAGTAGTCGATTGGAACAGTGGTGTTCTCACTATCTCTAACCATTTTTCCTGTATATACATATTCCTGTATATATCCCGTATACCTGTGTGAAAGGTGTATGTTAGCTATAGACGCCAGTAGTAGTATAACTATATCACTAGTGGCTTTAACCCTTCATTGCCCAGCGGTGGGTATACCCCGTATGCCGAACGACGATATTTTGCTAATTTTTGGTATATGGGTAGATCTCGAGATTCTATTTTTTCTTTTTTCAAAAATCCCCAAAAATTCCGACTTTTGGGGGTCAAAAGTCGGGATTTTTCCGAAAATCCATGATATGGTTTCGAAATTTTCAAATAAAATCTCGAAATTTTTAAATGTCTTAAACACTTTTTCGGGTCAATTTCGATGCGCTGAGCACGAATCTGAAGTTAGTTTTTCGTTGAATTTCAGAAAAAAAAATTCCGTAAAATTTCGAATTTTTCAAGAGGGTATCTTTTTTAGAGCGCTCTAAAAAATTTTTTATAGCTAAAACACAAAAACTAATTTTACATATTATTATTCAGGACAAAAAATTGACTTTATAAGAGTAATATCAGATTTTAGCTAGGAAGCCAAAAAACTGGCCAAAATAACTCCAAAGTTGCGTATCTAATGGGATACACTGGGTGTTCGTGGGGTCAAAAAATGTGTATCTTAAAGGATACTCTGGGAAATGAAGGGTTAAGCTTTCTATAAAAGATGTCTTAAAAGAAAACTTTGATTTTGGGTAAGATTTTGATTTGGGGGAAGATTTTTACTTTAGCCCACATACTCTCTCGTGCTAGAGAAAAAAAAGATAGCGAATTCCGTACTTTGGCCGGCCAAAGTACGTAATTACGTACTTTGGCCGAATTTGCCGGCCAAAGCTCGAATTTCGTACTTTGGCTGCAAAAATTGGCCAAAGTACGAATTACGTACTTTGGCCGGCCAATATGCATATTGGCCGATTTCGTACTTTGGCCGTAACATACCGATCGATAGCCAAGAACCTAAGCTTCAATTTAAGCCATTACACATAATTCTAGAATGTTCTAGAAAAAAGTTATGACCAAAAATGTCAAGCTTGGGGGTTTTTACCGTACCCCGCATTTTCAGTAGGTACGCCTTTGGCATTTGCCATGCCAAATTTTAGGAGCGTTTGTTCATCGCATCTTCTATTCCGCCTACCGCAGCAATTTTGAACTTGGCCTTCAACCGCAGCGTTCTTCATTCTGAAAACTAGCGACTTCGGGATAATTGAATCCGGTTCCATCTGTCTTCGGCATTCGTCAACACATTTGGACACAACATTCTGGAGAAAACACGTAGGAGCTAAATTAGAGTGTTTGCGATATTGTCACATTTTATTCACATTCAAATTAATTTCACAAGTTGTTGTTTTTTCCTTATATTATTAGATAATAATTGTGGCAAATGTTCGAAAAAATATCAGGTGAATGCATAATAGAATGACTTACTACATACAAGAGAGCCCACCAAGCTTGCCTTGAGAATATTCTCACACTTTGTTTCTTAAATAATTTTTTTAAGTCGTATAAAGTAGAAATGGCAAAATAATTACAAACCAGAAGCATTACGTCCTTCGTGCAATTATATCATACGTGAGATTTAAAGGCGTCGATTTAGTTTTCCAAAGACCACCCAGGTGGCGAAAGGTAACGTATAAGTGTCAGTAATGTTCCGTGACTTTCATTCTATTTACTTTAATTAATATTTTTTTAAGTTTTGTTCACTACCCTAAGCGAGAGTTCCTATTCGGCATTCTGCCAAACGCTCTAAAACGTTGTAGTTTGTGGTTACTGATCATGCTGGCTACAAATCTGGTTATAGTTTTCGTAGCGGAACACAAAAACCCCATATTTTATTACCAGCTTTCCTAGTTCAATCACAGCCGACGTTTGAATTCCCATTGTTATTTCTGTCAGTTCTAAGAAAGTGAAACCTGCGCCAGCTATTTGGGCGCCAATTCAAACGTTTCTTGTGGAAAAGAGTTTGGCCGTGGAAATTTTCACTCTAATAGGACCCCATTCCAATTTTTTTCCAATCACTAGAGCAGTCCTTTGGGGAGAAATCCCTCATTAAAAATTTTTCAGCGACCCATTTTTACCCCTTTGGCAAGCAATTATATTTTGGCCCAAATTTGAACTTGAATTGAAATAATTGTGGAAATATTGTCGAAATATATGCATTCTATGAGTGTTGTTTGTTTGTGATATACTGTAAATCATTAATGAAACTATTAATTACTAATTAATAGATTGCAGCACAAAAATGCAACAAGTTCTTCGATTAACAGTTGCAATCGTATATTTGTTAATGGCTGTGACAGGGACTTTAACCAATTCGTTGCTGCTATTTGCTTTCATTCAAGTAACCAGTTTTTTTTAAATATTATTAATCCTATATAGTATTTGAGTGCTGTCAGTCCGTCCCTTCAGCCGTATATAAGCCTTTTTCTAAGATCGCCCGTTACGAGAGTGCATGATAGCTCAAAATGCTCCTTGAGAATGCTGAGACGGAATCGGAAAAAAATTTCCGGGGCGATCTCAAAAGTGGCTTTTTTGCCCCAAAATGTGTAATTTTTGCATTTATTTGATTAGCATATTAGCGATTACAAATGAAAGCCGCAATAATTAGAAGGCTATCTAACAATACGCCCTTCAAAATAACATGGCGGCAATTTGAATGTACATTTTGCCAAAGGAAATAAATGATGACTATAATTTATTTTAGTCATCATTTTATTGTCATCATTTATTTCCTTTGCCAAAATGTACATTCAAATTGCCGCCACGTTATTTTGAAGAGCGCATTGTTAGATAGCCTTCTAATTATTGCGGCTTTCATTTGTTATCGCTAATAAAATGGCGTAGAAAAGAGTTCCGACAGGGCAAATGGCGATTTGAATTTGCGCCAAAACATAATTGCATGCCAAAGGGGTTAAAAGGGGCCGCTGAAAATTTTTAATGAGGGGGATTAATCGGCAGGGGTCTCCTCTAGAGATTGGTAAAAAAATTGAGTGGGGCCTTATTAGAGTAAAAATTTATGCATGCAATTATGTTTTGGCGCAAATTCAAATCGCCATTTGCCCTGTCGGAACTTTTTTCTACCCCATTTTACAATCCAATCAGAAGCACAAGTGCGTCCAGCCGCGACGGACGTACTACCCAACCCTAATCATATACAGAGAAAACTTGGCTCCCAAAGGGAGCCAAGTTTGGAACCGAATTAGACGCCCATTTATGCTGTAATTCAAAAATGGAAGATTTGTTTTCAAATTTTGTAGTAAAAATAAACATGGCCCCTTAATCCAGAAAATTTATTAGGTTTTCTTCAAATTAATTCAAGTTCCTAAAATTAAAGGGCCGAAAGCAGTTCAAGATGTATCCTTTCTTCATAATTTCGTGGCAAATCCTTATGTGTGACTCGCTGGGACTCTTCCTACAATTTACGCTTGTTATACCAGAAATATTTGCTGGTTATTGGGTAAGTGATTAAATTATCTGATTCACAACAATATCAAAGTTGAATGGAAAAATTGTGTGCAAAAAAGACTAAGAAACATTTTGATTCAAAAACGTCCCTTAAAAAAATTCAAAAATTAAAACAATTTCAAACAGTCAAATTGAAATATTTAAAAAAGCTGAGATATCCAGGGGCTATAGCTATCAAGTGTATGATTCTTGTGACAAGAAATGTTTTTATGTCTATTTACACAGTGGTTTCACTCTCTCATCACAAGAAAATGAAAAGACTGACAAGAACATTGGTGCAGCAGAGAAAGCGATTACTTCATACGCACAAAGGATAGACTATTCTTTGTGCGTATGAATCAATCGTTTTCTCTGCTGCACCAATGTTCTTGTCAGTCTTTTCATTTTCTTGTGATGAGAGAGTGAAACCACTGTGTAAATAGACATAAAAACATTTCTTGTCACAAGAATCATACACTTGATAAGAATCGCCCCCAGAACAATTTGCGGAAGCCATTAGGAATGTAAAAACAAAACCTTATATGGCATTGATGCGAAATTTTTGATGCGATTTTTCCCGCTATTGCGCGAATTCAAATTGAAAATCTAACATTTTTCCGGATTTGTCTTACGGAAAGCTATTGCAGGATACAGTTAGAAACCCTTTAGTAGCTTGAGTAAAGGGGAAATATTTAGATTTATTCACGCCCACTTGTTTTGGCTTTCGGATCAATCGACTCGTTGAGTTACAATGCAGCTCTAGCATTTGCTTTTTTGCTAACTATCAACAGATTTTGCATTTTTGTTTTGCCACAAGTCGAGCGATTTCTTTTTCAATCGCCGCGGTTTTTCGCGTAAGTCACTGATTAAATGATTATTATTAACGGACAGCAGTCAAAATGAATTACCGTATTTTCCCTAATATAAACCCCTTATAATTCAAGCCCCCTATAATAGACACCCCTAGGGAAAGAGAAATAGTGTGTAAAAACGAGAGGTTAGAGAAAAATTTTGCCCAAATTCGGGGGGATTGAAATCTTTTATAATATGCGGCTTATGTCCTTCCTTCCTTCCGTGACGCGCTTTTGTAGTTTGTAGTCTGGGAGGGTACAAACTACAAAATTCATATTTCTGGGATTCTGACCGAAATTTTTGGTACCAGGGGGTTTTCGAATACGGGGAATCCGAATCTGGAAGTCGATTTTCCGTGGTAGGCTGGACAAATCCCGGATTCTGATGCGGCCGTGGCTTAGCGATCCGCTGACAAATCCAGGGATCACCCCAATACTTAGGCACGGGAATCTTCGAGCGCCGAAGGCCTTTTGAGGCTCCGCTGACAAAGCCAGCCACCCCCCAAATACTTAGGCACCACAAATCCCCCCATCGAGCGGCCGAAGGCCGCGAGGCTCCGCTGACACTCACTCCCGAACAACCCGATCTGACTGTGCGCGAAGCGCCGCTGATGCACGCTCTCCGCTTCCTAGCTGAGTAAGGGGGCGCGAAGCGCCCCCGTCTCAGCTAGTAATAATTATATTAGAGAAAATACGGTATTAAGTATTTTAGGATTATCGCTACGATTTGGCTCTTAGCATTAGTGAAACTTATTGGCGGTTATTCGACTGGTTACTATGTTGACTTTTCTATAGAGGGTAACATTTTATGCATATTTTTGGCCCAAATTTTGAAAATTTTGGTCGTTTTTGATTAAAATATGGAGTTTTAGTCAAAGACACTCAAAATTTTAGACACTCAAAATTTTAAGTGTCATTTCCACCGTTTTTATAGCATCAGCCGAATATTTTGGCTGATGCTTAACATGCTGACATTTTTTAGCCAGTATGTTATATTCAGAGTGTACCTTAATTCAATAAACGAAATTGCTTTGCAGAATACCACCTAATAGTGAATCCAGAAGGAAATCCTTTTCGCGCCGTAAGTTTAGTTGAATTAAATTAAAGTTTCCGGTATATAGTTTTACATTTTGCAGTTTGGGAATATGTATGCTACCTGGACGCCTGTACTGATGTTTGTCATTTACGTCATAACATTTGCAAGATTAGTGTCAGTCAGAGGGTCGATGAGCATTGTATGCTTCAACAAAAATGTTTTCGACCAAAATAGCACCTTCGCAAGCCGTGTTGAAATCCTATTCTTATTACAGGTTAGTCCTAAAATCCACTTTTGGTGTTCAAGCACAGGACGGACAAGTGTACAAAAAATTTGAAACTAATCCAGTACTGATTTATAAGTCATTTTTGTCGGGTAATAGGAATTCCAAAGCGGATTTCGTTCTTCCTTAATGGAAATAACAGTGAGGTGTCCGTGTGTATCCGGGGTCGTTACCGTTATCCACAAAATCCTGGTATTCCCACGATCGAAACTTTGATTGCGCGGTAAGGCTCCGGGGGAGTGAGGTGTCATTTGATCATCAAATCCTATCAAACAACACCTGATTCGGCCGAAACTATGGCCCGATTTGTCCTATTATGCTATAGTCATTTGATCTCGGATTTTTTAACCAAGTAAAGTTTCTGGGCGGGACCTAGCAGGTGTAAATCAGCATGCCGATAGCTTTCTAATGACACCTTATTCGCCCGGATTGCGCCCCCTCCCCCGAATTAGGTCAAAGAACGGACATGAGCGGCTTGGGTGGAGTGAATATAGCACTGTGCCAACGTAGGCCAAAATTCGGGCTTTGAATTCGCTTTTTCATAAAATACATTTATGGACTGTTACTTTTTATATGTTTTATAGGGATCTCTTTTCTGTATAGTGTACCTGCTGGAACATATGGCCTTTGCCTTTCTACCAGACATCATCTTTGTGGCCAATGTAATCAAAATATTGCTACTCACTGTTCATTCCTTTATTATACTCAGCTTCAATTCTAAAGTCCGAAATGAAGTGGCCAATCTTCCATGTATTGCTAGGCTTGCAAAGACATGGAAAATGTTTAATGCAACCAACACCATCTCCGCCTGGTCTACCAGTTTGAAAGTTAACAGTAGTCTATAGTACAAATTGCAATGGCTGGCAATATGTAATTATGTGCAGCAATAAAATATATATAATAGTAAATTTCTCAAAATATTGGGTTTGGGAATTTTTAAATACAGGCTGTTCAATTTTAACGTAACGATTTCTTTTCTAAATACCTTTTTTAATTCGCGCCATATAACGGTATATTAGTGTTTATACTCATTCTTTAGCCAAGTCTTTACCATCTTGCTTTTAAAAAGATCCCCCCACCGGCCCACAATAAAGTGGAAAACGACGTTGCCAAAGACGAGGGAATTTTTTCCAAAATCTGATCTCTGCAAAAATCGAGTTTTAATGTATGTCCAAAAATGGCGTTTTTCGGCATTTTTTTACAGAGAAAGCGATTAAACTGAGCTCGGATACTGAAATGTTTTCACGCTAAACATCACAAATGTGATCGGAGGAATGAAGATAAATAGCACTTCATTTTTGATGTCATATGGCTGGTTTATTTACGAGAAAATTATATTCCTGATTGGAGTGGCTCTGAAAATTGAAGGCAATAATATTGAAGCTGTAAAAGACAGGTCATAAAAATTAATTTAAAATTTTTTTCTAAACGAGGCAAAAATAATTTATTACAATTTTTGTTTTTCATAATTGTTTACTTTCATGTTCATACCTTGAAATATCGTCCTCATTGTCATCAGCATCTGAACAACCACAGCCTGTTTTGCAAAATGAGTTTCTTTATGAAAGCTCCACTTGTGACTTGTGGAATCAACTTTGACAAGGACCCAGATGGATCGCTTAAGGACCACTGTTTCACTCGTTTACAGGAAAATCCTGAAATTTATGGATTTGGCGCTTTTTTGGCAGGTCACGTTAGCTCATATAATGTGTATCAGGTCGGGACATATGTTCGTGGAATCATATTTATGCGGCTAGCTCAAATCTGATATTGCTAACCCTATCTTAAAACCGTATTTTAGAAGGGGTTATCAATATCAGATTTGAGCTAAGCACTTTGAGCTAAGCACTTCCACGAACATATATCCCGACCTGGTAGAGCATACTTCTGCGGCGATAGCCGCGGGTTTTCCTCCTTATAAATTCTGGGTTTCATAATACTTCTGTTGAATAGGTGACAAACATGCTAATTAGAAGCATAACTTTCTCATAGAACAAGCAGTTTCGCAATAAATATCATGCTGTTACCCAAAATGTGTCCTGCAAGTACAAATTTTTGGGCCCAACGGCTAATTAATGCCCAAATGTATATTCTATCATCATATTCGTATCCATTTTCTTTTCTAGAGAAAATTGTATATGAGGAAATTTGTAGTTCTAAGAAAAACGCAGCCCTAAAAAGGAGATTATCAACTCATTTTGCTTGCATATTTATGCATCTGCTTTTCATATAGGGTATCACAAGAGTAAATAATTTTTACACGACCTTTATTTTATATTTCCTCATAGTCACATGTTTTTTATACAAAAGATTAACCTATTTAGCCAATTTTTTGGGAGAGCGAACTCGAGATTTCTTAAAGGATTTCTTTTAAAAATTCAGATCCCCTCTATCTCTCGTTTCAAATCTGATCTGTCTATATCTGTGGCCAAAAAATAGAAGAACGAATACAATTTACAAATGAGAATTATCCGTGCATATCGTAAAACCTCTAAAGGTTTCACCAAAAATGTCACGTAGTAAGAAAAAACTACAAAATAAGTCTGCCTGCCCAGAAAATGCCATTGAAAGCCACATTCCATTCCATTAATTATCCCGTTTAGTCATTAGATGTTTAACGCCAATGCCCCTTAGCACTATCAATTAAGACTTGAAAATTTTATTTAAAGTATGTCTAATATAAATTACACATAAGTCTAGCCTAAGACTTCAGTCTTTTAGGTCTAACAAAAGTTACCTTGAAAGATACCTTTACGCTTACTTTACCTGAGATTTGCACTCTTAAACTTTGTCCTTTGGCTCATCAGAACTTTTATAATTCCACAGCAATTCATCTACATTCCTTATCTAAATGTTTAAAAAATGTTAAGTAATGTGAAAAATTCAAGGTAGAGTGCATTGAAAGGAAAATTTTGATCATCTTTTTCTGTAGTTTCAAAACACATGATCATTTCATTGAGGTGGAATGAGTTTTTGTAGCCAAAAAGTGGAAGACTTAGTAAAACCTAATAAATGAGAACTGCTCAGGCATACCATAAAACCTCTAAAATTTTCTATTATATAAAACGGCACGTAGTGGGAAGAAAACTACAAAAGAAGCCTGACTTCGCCGAAAATGCCATTGAAAGTCGCATTCCATTCTACTACTTGCTGCTTACTTCCTTTTGAGCTTACCTTACCTGAGACACGCACTTTTAAACTTTGTCAATTGGCTCACCTGAACTTTGACCATGCCGCAACAGTTCTTCTACATACCTTACCTAAACGTTGTGGAACAAGTATCAAACATGACTTGCATGATTGTAGCTATTGTTCTTTTCTCGAATTTACTGCTTAGAAACGCCTTCGGCCGTCAAAATGCTCTTAGAAGCATTTCAGGAACGCTGACATTTTATATGACGTATCATTTTATCTGTGCCATTACCGCTTTTCCTTGCAGCTTCTATCAAATGATCGATTGGATTAGAGGTATTTCTTTGCAGCAGTGATACATTGCTCCAACTGGATTGGAGGATCCCACTTCTATCGGAAATTGAGTTGACCGTATACCTCCCATATAATTGGCTAAATCGAGATTAAAGTGAGCTGATTAGGTCGATATTTCCGTGAAAAATGCAGGTAAAAATACGGTTAAACTAAAATATTGGAATGTGTTCGCCATATAGAGAGCAAGAATGGACCAATCAAGGTAGATCTGGCTAGGCATAAACATGGCATAGTCAACCTCTGCTGAGTTGAAATATTGAGTCAGACGTGTATTATAAGACATCAAAATTTTCTCACTGAAACCATATTTTTGCTCAGACATGGTGCAATTTTATCTCCACAGGGAGCAGTCAAAGTTTTTAAATGCACCTCTAAAGCTTCGTTGACCAAAATTTTCAAATCAGTACAATAAAATCTTTGATTATTAACAGGGCTCTTCTGTAGAATATTCATTTGGACTACCTAAGCCTTCCAACTTCCTTTGAAATGGTTTGAAGTCTTTTAGATTCTTCAGGGGAAATTTCTTATGGTATCAGCTTTTTAACTCAGTCAATATTCTTTCGATTTCAGTGTTGCAAAGCAGCGATCGCCAGCTACACAAAGAATGGGCTGATCAGCTTGGATTCTGGTTTGGAACATTTGCTTCGAATTATATCTTCGTTGCACCGGTACCAACACTGTTTCTCACACTCGATAGATGTCTCGTGTTGAAATTCAAGTGGGCTTATACAAAATCGCTACGAACTAAAATGCTTGTTGCAAATTGTTTTGTGACTTGTAGTGTTTACCTCGCGGTTACTGGCATGTCGCTTGGGGAACTACCGCTTCAGCTTGACAAAAGTAGGTTAACATACAGGATTCACCGGTGACTATCTAAGTGCTACAGTAATTTGATAGCCCATAACAACGCACCGAGTTTCGGCCAGAGTTATGAGCCGTTTGTTATGTGATCCGGAACTGGCACGGATCGAACAATTCAGCCCAAGCCTGATTCTGGACAGATTTTGTGTCGGGATCAAACATTTTTTGAACTTGACCCAAGAATTGATAGAAAACCAGTGCCAGTTTGGAATAATTTCCTATTTGGTTTATCAGCTAATTTTCAGTAATGAACTGTATAGCCAACACCTGTTTTGCGTTACGATTCCGTACATTGCATTATTATTACACAAGATTAGTAGTGGAAAGTATCAACGTTATGCTGAGTATATATTTCTTTATAATGCTTCGACGTCATCATCAGACTGCTAAGGTTAGAAAATATAATTAGGTGTTTCTTCATTTTTATTTGCCTAATTTAACTGTTTAAAATTTTACTAAATATTTTAGATGTAGTTTGAAACTTTCACAAATGATGAACCAGTGATATCATTTTTCCAAAAAATGTATTGGTTTTACATAGCCAATTTTAATTTAATTGAGTTGAATTTTATAATTTTTACAATATTTTCAGACATCACTGAGAACACGTGTGGTCAAGTTAACGTTAGTGGCAGACATTGCATTCAGCATGGTTCCAAATTACATCCAATTAATTTTTAACACGGTAAATTTGTTGTGTCAGAGTTGGTGATGTCTCTAGTGCAGTCACTTCTTGAATATTTATCACTCATTTCCCCTGCATAAGCTTTGCGTTTGGTGAACCGTTATCTGGTTTACCAAAGACCAAATGAATAAACACCGCTAACTTTGTCTTAAGACTCTAATCCTGCAGTCTTTCAGGTAACTGGTATGAGTCTTGGCGTGTATTTGGGCACATTTGCTACAACGACATTCATGTTCCATCCTGCTCTTTGCAGCATTATGTATACGAGAATATTTCTCTCAAGGTCTCAAAATACGAAAGTTATGACTATATCTGCGCAAAATGCCAAATTTGATACTACAACTGGTGGCTAAGAATGGCATTTGTATTAACGTTAGATAATCAACAATTCTGTGTTTTATATATCCTGTCATATTTTTTATAAATTGAACATATTCGAATATGTCTAGCCCACTTTTGTGAATGTCGTAAATATAATGTGACGACACACATTATAGTAGAATGAATTGTCTCGTGGCTTTACTCAAGCCGAGCTTGGTGAGCCAAGCTTAATGCGCTCATTAAGCCAAACTTGGCTTTATCGTTTTCTCAGTTTTACCGAAACCGAGCTTTAATGACCTTTTCTGGCTAGGCGAAAACTTGTTACCGAGAAATTTTTCAGATCTACCGTTTAAATATCTGAACACAATGTTATCTCAGCTGTGAATATAATGAGCTTTTTCGAGTATTTCCATATTTCTGTTACTGCTACGATATGCCATTTAAATAATGATTACCTTGAGGAGGAATAATGAGGATAGCTGTGGCAGAAAATTGAGGAAAAAGTCAAAACAAATCACAAATAGTGCCACTTTATTGGTCCTTCTTCTGCTAATCGAAGCAGAAGTTTGATTATTCAAATGAATATGGCGAGTTGTTTGCCAAAATTTGTAGAGGAACATCAGGCCGGCAACAAAGTTTAGAGCGCTGACACAAGTCTTTGTAGTTGTGAAGAAAGCGAGGCCTGTTTTCAAGAACACACATGACACGACAGAACACTCTGCAAAATAGGCAATGAGTCATGCAAATACAAATTGTTTGTGAAGGCGCGAGTTTAATGTTTAACGTTTTTTCATGAAACTTACCAGATTCGCTAATACCGTAAAACCTGTAATAGAAGCGGAGACATGAAGTTATTTTTCAATTTTCTCCTAAGGGGTTGTGTTACAGTGGCCACCGAAGATAGCTGTAAGGCCAATTTTTTTATTTTCAACCAATTGTTTATAAAAAATGAAAAATTTTAATTGAAGCCAGTTTTTTAGGAATTTTCAGAGTTTTTGTTCAAATTTTGAAGCTGACTTTTTGCTTCCGGCAATAACGGCAGTTCTTGGTAAAGTGCAACAAAATTGCTGCAGTAACAGAGAACGATGGAAAGAATGGTCACAATCGTTAGCGCCCACTTCCATTTAGGGTGAAGATAAAAAAGTGGAAATATCGTGAAGCTTAGCCGCTCAAAAGTTAGAAAAAATACAGCAACGGGAATGCATGGGCTGAGACTAAAGCTGGGAATCGATGTCCAGAACAAAGCGTACGGATCGGCTCGAATACCTGAAATAACGAGTTAGAGTACCTGTCAAAGGTATGGGTGCACTGTAGGATTGCATGGATGTAAGCAAGACATGACGTAATTTTTTACAACCACTCTCTTGGATTAGTTTTGTGACAAAATTACCTAACCTCTCTTTTTTTGTATTATTTTTCTTTCACTAATTAAGATTTTGCTATGTAAAGGGAAAATATGGTAATGTCATTTACCGAAGTACAATCATTGACCATTTCTGTTTATGAATTCTGTTTAGTAATTTGTTGCAATATTTTATCTGTGAATTCAATGGCTTATTTCGGTAATGATTTTTTAATAGATTTTCAATAATAATATCCAACCATTGGGACTCCATTGTATATATCACGGATATGATGTTGTGATTGACACAGACCAACAAATGAAATAAATCAGTAAGCAGTGGGATATACTCAGCGTTTTCCTCCCATCCCAGATCCGCCGCAATATGCGCATAATAACACATAAGGAATACGTATAGGCACAGCCGCCGATCGCATATTCGGCGAGGATGAGCCAATTCAAGAATGTCATCTGTGGCGGATTATTGATGCTAAGTGATATTCGGACGACAGCGATTAACTAGACTTCCAATCTTTAGAACGACTAAAAGACGAAATATATCACGCTTTGATAATTCAAACTTAGAAATTTTTCAGAAGTTATTTCATGCCATAAAATTTGTAAAATAAGAAAATTCAGGTAATTATTAGTAAAAATGGAGTGCTTATAATAAGTCCCGATCTGAAAATATTTCTCGGGCCTAACTCGATTGTCTGCTATTAGCTGATGAAGTTAATTTTGCTAATATAAAGCTAATTGTTGTTGCTCATATAACGTTAATTTATTAATCTCATTTATCATAAGTCAATTATAGCCATAAGGACATAACAATTCAATCAAATCTTTCTATTGCGCATTTTTTACAAAGGCGCGATGGGTATTTGAGGTATTACAGTCTGGCTTGTTTAGCCAATGGAGTATACTGTCAGTGAATATGGACTGCCTATAACCCTCCGGGCTTAAAATAATTCGCAAGTTGTATAATGGAACGATAGCAATTTGAGACTTTCCTGATTCGATATTGGCATGACGGTAGTCTTGTTTTAGCCAATTTAAAAGTTTACCGTTTTCAAAAATAGCCTTAAAGGTATTGCGAAATCCAATTTTGATTTTCTCGTTGGTTTGAAATAATGCACCCAGGGATTATTTTATAGATCTTACGGTATTACCTAAGAAGCACAACGGTGGACGATACAGGTAATGAGGAAACACTGATTGCAGAAGCGCTTAATTTGTGTTTTATAGTGATATCTTTTTATCTCAGCCGACAGATTATATGCATGAGCGAAATCGACATTTACAAAAATTACTCAGAATTCTCATGTGAGGAATATGTATGAGAATGAGAAAATAATTGAGATTTCTATGCTGGAAAGCTTCCGTTTTCATTTTCCGCTATTGAATTCGGTATATAAATTAACGCTGGATTAATTATAGAAATTGAATTTGTTTACCAGATTAATGTTAGAAACTACAGTTCAAAACACGTCTCTTCAAAACCCTATATTCACTAACAATTTATCGCGATTACTAACCAAAATGACTGATATTTACATATCAAAGTCAAACATTGGAAAAATGTTATAATAGGGCCATAAATTTTTCACCTAGCTCCAGGACCACACAAGCCATTTTATAGGAGCGTCTTCTTAACACATAGACAAACACAAAAATCTATTTGAACACATTCTTTTTCATACACATGTTTTCCCTTCAAATTTTACCTCGCCCAAACTTGGCCAAGGTCTTGATTCAAATTAAGACCATAGCAATCCACATAATTTTCGTGCCTGGCAAAATGTGGATTGCTATCGCGTTATGCTTGGCTTGCTGTGTGGCTGGATACAAATGTCAACCAAGTGAGTTTATACCAGAATAATTTTCGGTATCTCACAATATCGAGTCAACCCATATACACTGCGTTAAGAAAGTATAGGTTCACTCGTAAAAATGGCATAACTTTTTAATTTTTCATCTATACTTCCTAATTTCTTTTTTAAATAATGCCCATAAATGCAACGCACAGTATCACAATGATTTAAATAACTAATTCTATTTTACATAAGCCGGTTAAAAAACATAAATAAAACGAATACTGCTACTAACTATACGTAAATTAACATTTAATAAGTTTAGGCTCAAACCAAGTGAGTGTGAATGCTTCCCAGAACATCGGCGTCATCAATGGTCAAGTTGGATTGCCATCGGGCACAACGACCAGTGCTCCTTAGCCCTCGACTACGACTATGCCAATGCCGGGACGGCGAAAACGTAAATCTCAAATTTGAATGAGAATAATAACTGTCCTTTATTGAATATTTTCATGATTAGTCTCGTCTAGGTGACTCCAACCAGGTGAATGCAAATGTTTCCCAGAATGTTGCCAATCCAATTCAGAGCAATGATCAAATCCCGGTACAAACCGGAAACACGACTAGTGCACCCTCAACATCAACCACGACGATGATTCCAACAGCTCCCGGGCGCCCAAAACGTAAATTTTAAAGAATTTTCTACAGTCAAACCTCGCTATAACCCCCGGATATACCCCCACCCTGGGCCCGGAACAGGAACCAAATGAAAAAATACAAAGGATTTTCCCCGTTATAACCCCTTCCCCGCTTATAACCCTCCTCTGGGGAGGGTCGGAAGAAAAAAAAGCATAGGGGGTACCACATGAATTTTTTCTCCGGCGCCGCCGTTGGCGGCGCCGGAGAAAATTTTCAGAATTTGAGCTTGAACTTAAGCTTAAGCTTACACTTAAGAGTGGCCCCTGGCACTTAAGTGGATCCCGGATTCGGATTCCCCGCGAAAAATTACCCTTATATTGCCCAAAACTTGAATTTGAGCTTGAACTTAAGCTCAAGCTTAAGCTTACACTTAAGAGTGGCCCCTGGCACTTAAGTGGATCCCGGATTCGGATTCTCCGCGAAAAATTACCCTTATATGGCCCAAAACTTGAATTTAAGCTTGAACTTAAGCTCAAGTTTAAGGGTGTCCTTTGACACTTAAGCGGATCCCGGATTCGGATTCCCCGCGTAAAGTTACCCTTATATGGCCTAAAAAATTTGAATTTGGAGCTTGATTGCACACTCGAGCTTAAGCTTAAGCTCAAGCTTAATCTCACGCTTAAGGGTACGCTAAAAACGTAAGTCTGACCCCGGATTCGGACTCAGGATGAAAAATTACCCTTATATGGTGATTTTCAGGATGTTTTAACGGTTAGTTAGGGCGTTATTTATTTTGATCATAATGCACCCCAATTAAATTATTTTAGGGGTGCATTATGATATGATCATAATGCACCCCAATTTTTGGGGTGCATTATGCTTGGTGCATTATGATTGGGGTGCATTAGGATACGCGGTCTAATCAATGGGGTAGTCATACAATGGGTGTGCCTAATGCAACGTCTGTCTCTACCCAAAATAGAAGGCAAATGGGCTGCGCCCAAATTTCAATATTATGGCATTGAATAAACCATAAGAAAAACGTTTGTGGAGATTTAAGGAATATACGATTTAACCAAATTTTTTAGCGTCTGGATTTAGTGTCCTGGAAGATTTTAAAATTATAATAGGCTCGTATTCAGCGCTCTGTCGTTTTGAGAGAAGTGTACAGTTTTTTAATTGGCCACGAAATTATATTTCCTTTGGCTCACAGTTTTTCTAGCTCAAATGTAATTATTTTTGTTTACCATTCCACTATTGTATTTTTAGATTCCATCCTAAAAGACTGAAATTATGGCAAATCCGATTAAATATTCGTTCTCGGAAGAGGCGTGGAATCGTAACAAGCACATTATTGACGCTATATTCGAAATGCCTTTTATTACCGAATTGCAATCAGGCAAGCTTTCTGAGGAACGTTTTCGGCATTATATAATCCAGGTAAGCGAATGATCAAGTTATAATATCCAGAATCCGGAATTTTGTATGAAAAAGTTGACAATAATCCAAGCTTCTATTTTCTTATAAGCCCATGAAATTTTCCAACTCCGTCCAAATTTTTTTCGGGACCTAGTGGAAAAAAGTTAACTTTTGATAGAAGGAAAGATTTATTGAAGCCATTTTTAGGATGCGCATTACTTAAAAGTTTATGGCCGTGTCTTGGCCCTAGCCAGTGCCAAATCTGCCAACTCAGAACATGCCCAGTCTTTTCTAGCAGACAGCGCAAGATGTGTGAACTATGAAGAAGCTGGCTTACAACAGCGTCTTCTCGACTTTGGTGTGGACGCGCACACTTTTGCCAAAACCGAGCAATCTGCCGCTTGCAATCACTATACATCGTTTTTGATGGCCACAGGATTCAATGAAGGTGTGGAGGTATTGGGAGCAGCAGTGTTGCCTTGCTATTGGATTTACAGGTGACTTTTACTGTTAACTTTTTTACCTTGAAATTGCAAATTTTCTGTCTGTTACGCATCAGATCTCGATGCCCAGAGCATAGGGTCGACTGAGGTGTATCATTTGATAGAGTTCATCAAATCAGGGTCGAGTCGAAAACCCTTTATATACGAAAATTTGAATTTGCGCCAAAACGAAAAAACTTTTTTGCCCGTTTCGTCATACAAAGCAATAGTTGTTAAATTCTCCAACGCTTTGTGGGACCATCTTTCTTTTACTCTTTTGTTTTCGGAACCGGAAATCAATATTTATGAAAAAGACTACTTTTCAGGGAAAACATCATATGTTTATAACCAAAGCATCTCTGGCACTAATTTTTTTCCACCAATTGCAAAATTTGGTCTTTGTGTAAAGGCCATTTTGACCTTAAATTTTGCTACTTTTAGGGAGGTCGGAAAATGGATTGCAGAAAAGGGCGCCGTGGACACCAACCCATACAAAGCCTGGATCGACATGTACAGCGCTAAAACCTTCAGTGACACAACGAATTTGGTCATTCAGCGCACCGATGCCATGGCCATATCTGCTGACGAGAAGATTCACGAGGCCATGCATGATGCTTTCAAGCGCGCAGCTCAGCTCGAATTCATGTTCTGGGACAGTGCTTATAAGCTTGAACAGTGGAAAATCTGATCGCAATGTATCTTGATACTGTTGGAACTTTTGTCACTTATAAAATCCAGGCTCCATGCCTTTGAATAATATGCAATGGCTCATCGAATTCCAGCAAATGTGGAAAAATTATCGAAAAATTGGCAGACTGCGAAATTGAGGACTATATATTCGCTTCCTAGTCTCTCCTAGGACGCATCTTGACCAAAAAATTGCGCTTTTCCTGCTTTTTTTAAAAACAAACCGAATTGAAACCGTAATAGAACAGGCTACAATTCTATGGGACGCGATTACAGGATATCGAGAAAATTTGGTAAGTCGCTGCTTTGCAAGAACTGATCGATTTCTCGACAATTTTCGACGTATTTAGTCTGATTTCCACCAAAGTTTCGTGATTTCCGAAAATTGCGTCCCATAGAATTGTAGCCAGTTATATTGTGGTTCGTCAGACAGGAAACATGGTATAGTTGACTTTGTCGGGAAACAAGTTATTTCAATACCCGCAACCCCCACTTGGACCAACAATGGTGAATATAACTTAGAAAATTCACTGGTAATTTTCAATATAATTCTAATTCCTTATGCAAACGAAAATAAAATTTGGGAAAATTTCAATTAGTCAAGTGTCGTTAAAAAGGGCTACATCCCCTGAATTTTATAATCTCGGGATAAACCTTTTTTGGCAGGGCCTACAGCTTGCTTAGGGGCACAGAATAAGTCTAAGATGTCAAAAAGACAAGCCTTATTTGGAAAGTTATGGATTAAAGAAGTTCAAAAATCGTTTTTGAGTTTTCAGTAACGGTTTTTAAACTTCCATAGGGCATAACATAGGCTTAATCCTTAGACTTAAGGCTAAGTTATTGCCCTTTTTAGGTCACCAGGCTAAGTGCGGCACCTGGCGAATTTAGCCGAAAACGATTGATTCTTCTGGTTAAAATTCTTTTTTAACCAAAAGGTAGATTCCATGCATAATTTTCAAGCACATTCTCGAAAAAATTGCCTTTGTCATCGTTCATCAATCATTCGAATCAAAGTTCTTTGTATCCTGTGCACTGCTCTTGCGCAAGAATGGCAACAACAGACAGGTGAAACGATGCGCAGAGAAATAGTCGCCGGCCATTCTCACTTGAGAAAGCAAATATCGCATTTCAAACATTTGCCATTCCGCGCAGGACCCAGCCACACTTGAACAGTTTTTTGTGATTAAGAATATAAAAACTGTTCCATTAAGTCAATATCATTCCCAACTACATTCTCAGGTGCTGTGTTTCTTTCTACTTAACCATTGCCCATATCAGACTTGCGTGTGGCCCAAAAATTTTGAATCTTAGCTTGAAACTGTCATGATTGAAATTTTGTACATACTCTCGACTCTATAATTTCTGGATCAATAAACTTGACATCGTCGCACACTAATGTCCTCTTCGCCTGATGAGCTACTTTCACCTGCCCTGGTTGGGATTCGAGATTTTGTGATTATAAAGCGTTCGATTCGGCAACTTTTGGGCAATGCGCAAGTTTTTACCTTGACTCTCGAATTTAAGGTAGGTCGAAAAATTGGTTATAATTAAATTTTCTGTTAAAATTCACTCAAAATCCGGGGTACAAAGTGAAAAAATTAGCATAGAAACAGGTAAAAATGTAAAATTTGACAAAATAGTGTTGTTCTTAAAATATATAAAAACAGCCGAGTAACGGTAAATTCAAATTTAGACCAAGTCTCGCCTCCCTCGATTCGGGCTATGTTCTGTTCCGGCCAAGTCTCTATTCTGGATGCTGGCCGAGTCCAATGACCCCAAATCCATAAATGAGTTGCCAGTTGTGAAATTCCACGAATGGTGCGCTGAAGACGATTCTTTCTGGAACAATGGGGAATGTGAACCTGACTCAAGAGTGCATATCACCTTTAAGTGTTGCGAACCAAATCAGATTGAGGTATGTTTTAACTTAGCTTTTAGTTAGAGAAGTATTAGATAGGAAGTTTAACAGGGTAACCTCGTTAGCTTCCCCTATGGTATTTTACCGTTAATTACTTTTTCTTGCTCCACATTTGATTTTTTCTGTTCCAAACCTGTTTTGCACCAAAAATTAAATCCTTGAAAAGGCCTATATAGGACCAAGCTAAGCCCAAGGCTGTCTTAAGCTTATTTCTGAAAATTGGAATATGCCCCTTATAAAGGGTAGATCTAATCCAGGAGATTCTATAATTTTTAGAAAAGAATTGAGATAGTGTAAAAAAATTTGCTGCAAAAAAGGTGAACTTAGCAAAAGATTAATTGTAGTTTTCAATTTCCTGTTATATTTTATAGAACTTTCTGGAAGCTTTTTTATATGTCTGACTGTCTGCTTGTCTAGTCAAGATCAGACTAGTCTAGTATATTCTTCTTATGCAAGTCGACAATACTTGAGAAAAAGTGCTAGAAAATTCTACAAAGTATCACACAAAACTGAAAATGACCATTCATCTTTTGATGAGTTTCCTGGAGGTTAAATTCGAGAGATATGGCTTTACTGGTTAGATTAGTATTTTCTTTCAATCCGATCAATCATTTCATCAATCATTCCAGTTTGTTTTCGCCCGAAAGAGTACAATGTCCGTAGGCTATCGCTATGCTGATGATAGGACTAATCCGGGAGATTCTATAATATTGGCACAAAAGTAATTGAGATAGTGCAAGAAAATTTGCTGCAAGAAAGGTGAAAACTTATACTTTATAGAATTTTTTACAAGTTTTTATGTGTCTGCTTGTCTAGTCAAGATTAGACTAGTTTTGTAGATGTTTCCTATACAAGTCAACCATACGTGAGAAAAAAGAGTTAGAATATTCTACAAAATATCAAGCAAAACTGAAAACGACCATTTATCTTTCGATGAGTTTCCCGGAGGCTAAATTCGAGAGTTATGGTTTTACTGGTTAGATTAGTATTTTCTTTCAACCCGATCAATCACTTTGCCTTTATTTTTCAGTTTGTTTTTGCCCGAAAGAGTACAATGTCCGTAGGCTATCGCTATGCCATGTGTCCAATAGAGCATGACGCCTACTTCATGATATTTGTCGCGAAAGAAGATTTCGTGAGTCATGTTTTGACTTATATTAGTTGTTTATTAAAGTTACTTTGTTTTAGAAGAGAGGTCACATTTCACTCAATACCACTCTCGGATTCTTCAAAAGACTGTTGAAACACTCAAAAGGTGAGAAAAATTTTGTATGATTTTCTGTGAAAATATACAAGATTTAAGCCAAAGCCAACATTGGGCCAAGCTTAACTATTACTTGGTCTCTAAGCTTGTTCCTAGCCGCAAGCTTAGTTTTAAGTTTAAAATTTGACTTATCTTTTAGCTTAAAAGTTAATTTGGAACCTCAAGCTAAGCTTACTCTTAGCTTAATATTTTAAGCTTATGCCTGTCTTTCCACTTAAGTGTGAGCTTAAGCTATTTTTTTTGCAATATCTTGAATTTAAGACCCCGAACTTAAGCATACCAAGAAAAACGCTTTATAACATTTTTAGATGGAAAAAGTGATAACAGCGAAACGAACCCACAATCTGATGAGCCGCGCAGTTTGCCTCAAGTCACCATAGAAATCAATGACACGGCAGGAGACAAAACTTCACCTGAGCCTACAGAAACCAATACCGAGATGGACCTAAAAGATAGATCCAAGACAAGCAAAGAGTTGTCTGATCAGTTGTGTCGTCTGTCAGTAACACCTGAAGCAGATCGCAACAATCTTCAATTTCCCTTAGGGCTTCAAGCTTCGGTGCCGTCAATTTCACCTAGCCCATCTTTAACCGATGCCCCCGTTGAAGAATCTCCAGTGTTGCAAATTCGAGGCATTGAGCAAAGACGTTTTACATGCGACAGAATCTTCAACTTGCTTTGTTCTTTTGGAGATTGCTTGAAGGTTGATGTGGAATAATATACCGTAAATCCTCTAATAAGTCCCTCCCCTCAATTAAGTCCCTCCCCTCAAATAAGTCCCCCCTCAAACAGAATGCCAAACGTCCTTGCGGTCTCGCCCGACCAAAACTAAGTGCATATTCGTGTAGATCTTGACGAGTTACGTAAGAAAAACCCCAATGCCAAAACTTTGTCATTGAAAATATCGGAGAAAATTGACTTTGAAATTTGAAAATTTTTTTGAAAACCCTTACGAAACAATAAGTCCCCCGGGGGACTTATTAGAGGATTTACGGTAACTGTCGTGTCCTTACTATAATTTCTTTCCTTTCCAGGTGCTTTTCCCTTACCAAAACGTGCACTATTGTTTGGTCGAAATGAAAGATGTTTCTAACGCTCAAAAGTAAGTGATGTTTGGTCTATTGAAATCCGGGAAATTGAGGATGTGGCACGATTGTTGGATATTAATCTATAGTTATCTTAATGGATTTTGCCATAGAATTCCTTAAAAAATTTTTGTGGTGATTTTCACTATCCTAGCCATAAATTTTATGCGTATAATCTCTTTTTATGCTTTCCAATGTTTTTTCAGTTTTTGGACTCATTTCTGAAAACTCGATTCGATCAAGCTTTGAGCATTTTTAGAAGAAATATTGGAGAAAATTTTTATTTAAAATGTAGGATATTAAAGGAAAAGTTGTCATAAAACTATTTTTGTCAATAATTGCAGCATTGAGACTGTCGCTTAAATATTCCTTGCAAAAATGTTTCATTTTTCAGTAAAAATGTATTTTCTATCAAAAATTTTGTTCAGATCAAAAACCGCCATTATGAAAAAATAAAATTTTTTTTTCTCATAAAAATATCATATGGGCTTCCTCAATAGAGAAATTCCGATGCCGGTATTGTCTAATATGGTCATTGATCTTTATGCTTTGTAATATTTTAGCGTCATTCATCATCTAAACAAGTGCAAGCTCTTCGGTGACCGGTTGGATATACAGCAAACGTGGCCCAAAATTGTATGCTTCTAAATATATTATTTCTAACAATTACAAAGGTATAACCAAATTATAGCCAGTCGAAAACCCACCGGCGTCTCTTAGCTTTAAGCTTCCTGTCAACAACTCGCCAAGTTTCAAGTCGTTCGTTGGAAACGTAAACTTACGGTTCAGCAATTCGTCATTCGCCGGGAAGAATAAATCGATTGGACCGTCGCAACAGCTCCACTTCTTCAATGCACCTCCAAGCTTGAAGAATCGCGGCGGATCACGACAGATTAGACAAGTAAGCACATACTTTTTACAGAACTTAGATATAACTTACTTTAACGTTACTTGAGACTAACACTTAAGCTAATACCTACGTAAGTTTTTACCCTACTCTTAAATCAGATAGATTAGACAACTAAGTATTTGAACAAAATAGATTTGAGCTGTAACTCAATTATAAGCTAGAACTTATGCATACTTAAATTAAGACTATACTTACATTTAGATTTTTGTCACACGCTTGTGCTTAGCATAGTTTTCTTTTTGACTTAATATATTTTTGATTTAAGATTAGAATAAAGATTAAAAATTTCAAGACTTGCTTAAAGTGATTAGGGCTGAGTCTAAACTCGAACTATATTTAAGCTAACTAATAACTAATTATTCAGTAATTATCGTAATCTTAAGATCGGAGTTGAGCTATGGCAGGCAGTGCCTGCCATAGTTAGTGCCTGCCAGGCACTAGACTTTTTTCAGAATTTAGATATAACTTACTTTAGCGTTACTTGAGACTAACACTTAAGCTAATACCTACGTAAGTTTTGAGCCTACTCTTAAAACAGATAGATCAGACAAGTAAGTATTTGAACAAATTAGATTTGAGAGAACTTAAGCATACTTAAACTTAGACTTACATTTAGATTTCTGACACACGCTTGTGCTTGGCATGTTTTCTTTTTGGCTTAATATAATTTTGATGATTTTAGATTAGAATACAGAATAAAAATTTCCAAGACTTGCTTAAATTGATTAGGGCTGAGTTTAAACACGAACTATATTTAAGCTAACACCTAAGTAAGTTTTGAGCCTACACTTAAGAATAAAGTTATGGCTTGAACCTAATTGCTTGAAACAAGTTTAAGATATATTCTGAGTAATTATCGTAATCTTAAGATCGGAGTTGAGTTATGGCATGCACTAGACTTTAATGAGCTGAGCGTAGTCTAATTGTTTTACTCTATTTCATTCAAAAACTTGTGATATGACTCTTGAGCATCAAAGTCTTGGACAGAGCCTACGACTTACAGATACAACTTTGCTAAGCTCAAAAGTGGCACAGTGTAGCTTAAAGCATGGCCTATTTATGTGTGGGCTATCACTTAGGTCTGATCCTAACTTTGAGCTTAACTCAAGAGAAAGGTCAAGATTTGAGTCTGGGCTCAAGCCTAATTATCATAACATCTCTCACTTAACCTTGCGGACATAATTAATCAACATTCCGGGGGCTAAATTAGCTTTTCAGAATACGGATTTGAATTGCCGCGATTTCTGTGCACCAATTTTTGTTGGTTTCAATTCATTCCACAAATGAGAATAGATGCTCAGAAAGCGCGCCAATTCAAGCGCGTATTCTCAGGTTCCTCTGTCAGGGTATATCTCAGAACTAAATTATGATATTTAGCTCTTCGAGGAACACTCACTCCGAACACTGAAAATCACTTTCACAAAAGGCAATAATTCCCAGCGAAGCTCCTCCGGATTCATAGTTCTCCGGAGCGTCGAAGATGCAACAGCCGGTCTCGCTCTTTGCAACCACAAACCCATGGATGAACCTGGTGCGAAAAATCCATATTTCTTCAAATTGTGCTTTGCCCATAATTGATATTTTGTGATTGAATCTCAGTGATACTTAGCATATTGTGGTGCGATCTTGCCCTTTTCATTTTGTTTGTACGATAGTTTACTTACGGAAATCGGGTAGAAATAAATTTGTATGCTTAAATGTTGCATTAGGTGTTGCTATCATACGATTATCAACAACGAACGAGAATCGAAATTTGAACTGGCGGGCTGTTAGCACAGGCGCAATAGTGGAGAAGCAGAACTGATTAGCTCTATCAGGTGCGCGCATAAATGTTGAGAAAGAGATTTACATAATCAAAATAACGCTGAAATAAAGCCAATAATGGTAAACGGCATATAAATCAAAGTAAAATTTATTCAAATCATCGTCAAATCAATCATCTTGAGGATATTTTTATATCGTCTACCATTATTGGCTTTATTTCAGCTTTATTTTGATTATGTCTCATATTTAGATGTCTAAATATCGTCTTAAACATCTTAAAAAGCATCGAGACTGCTTTACCTCACTTCCGTCTGCTAAAAAATATAAGAGAAACGAAACGCCAACGAGCGGCAAAATTCAAAATTTAAAAATCTCTTTCTCAACATTTATGCGCGCACCTGATACAAGTTGGTTTACAACCCGCCAATTCAAATATTGGTTCTCATTCCGTGTGCATAATAGTAAATGGGGAGTTGATTATGTACCTACTACGATGAGTGAAAAACCTTGAACTAGAGGTCAAATTTGTCATAGCACCATTTTATGGCATTCTGCAAGCATAGCTCATTTGAATTAGTGATCGGCCAACTCTTTCACCGAAATTTGTACCAATTTTGCTAATTTTTCCAATTTTTTAAACACTTTAGAAAATTAAAAAAACGTTAAGCAAGATAATTTAGTCATGTTAAAGTAATCATAAGAAAAAATTTTCAGCACCAGACAGTCAAAAGCCAACCGAAATTGATACTTTTCACTATTTCAGGTTTTTTTTCAAATGTTTCAGGAGATGACATTATATGACACCAAAATTTTCTCTCTTCGCTCATTCCAAGTGACGTCGCTTTCTTTCATATTGTGACAAGTGTGACGAATTCATTTTCTTTTCATTTCGCCAAAGCTTTTATTTTTCTTAACCACTTTATTGTAACCGCCAGGGTAATGTGCAAAAAGATAACCCATATGTCAGTGTATATAGTAGTAAAAACTGACTGTGTATATATACTAGGGGTCGGAATTTATCACCGAGTCCGAGCGATTCCGAGTCCGGACTCGGACTCGGTAGGGTTCCAATATCAGTTGACGAGTCCGAGTCCAAATGGTATGGCGGTGTCATAGCCGTAAAAATCAGTCTGCTTCCAAGAAAGCCAAGCATAGTGGGCGATAGTCGCTTTACCCTCAAAGACTTTCTGTCCCAAAAGTAGAATAGTGTAGTAAATAGAGTAAGTAGTAAATAGAGCAAATTACAAAGTGCGACCCCACTAATGGAGTGATTCAGTAAACAAATGCAATGAAGACAAAAGTTCAAATAAGGTAAATATGCCGGTAAATGCGTTGTGTTGGCCATTTCGTTTTTAAAGAAAATTCGTCTGCTAGAAAATTTAAGAATAACAATCAGAGAGGGGATGTGAAAAGCAAATTTGTAAAATGTGGAATGAAAAATGGGTTAGTCACGCGTAACTTTTAAATGAACTGCAATTTTTTCTGCGAAAGTGCATGTCTGAGTCGTCGAAATTTATTATATTTTCCAATTTTGTACCCTTTTACATAGAAACGGAAGTTTTTAATCCTTTACAAATAACCATTACTAGCGAAGTGGGGCCGCTTCGCGGCCCTCACTTCGCTAGGAAGCGGTTAGCGTGCATCAGCGGCGCTTCGCGCACCGCCATCAGCGGTCAGGGTTGGGTTGTTCCGGAGTAAGGGTTGTTCGGGAGTAGAGCAGCATGAGACTATTTCGGGTCTTCGGCCCTCAAGCAGCTGTTGTTCGCGAGTATATGTTCTAAATTCCCTCACATTCCAAGGGAGAAGGTCGGGCGCTCCGCGCAAGAACACAGGACTGGCTCGCCGCCTCCGGCGCCTCGAGTTAGGGTGAGGTCGACAGTCGCGGCCTTCGGCCGCTCCTTCTGACTGATTTGTGTCTCTAACTGATTTGTGTCTCTAACTGATTTGTGTCTCTGACTAATTTGTAGGGGTGTGCAATGTGTACCTTTGTGAACCCAGAAAAAGGGAGGTTCTCATGAGAACCCTGTAGGTTCACATGAGAACCACTGGTTAGCATGTGAACAAGTAGGACAGTATCTCTCTCCTCCCATTCAAATTGCCGCACAAACATAACGCCAAATGTTGTTCTAAACCATTGATTAATCATAAATACGCCGCGGCTTGTTACAATTAATCAATGGTTTAGACAGGCCCGTTCCCAGAAAAAAATTTCGGGAGGGGTTGAGATTTCAGGGGGGGTTGAGAAGTGAAAAAAACGCATTCTTAGGGGTGCATTTCTCGAAAATTTTTAAAACCATAGGGGGGACCCTATTGATTTTTTTTAGCTTCCGAATTTCGGGGGGGGGGTTGCAACCCCCCTAACCCCCCCTAGTTACGGGCCTGGGTTCACATGCACGAATTTCATTATAAACAGCCATTATATCACGGGTTTATGTATCTTTTACAAGTTTTTATCCCAACTACGAGACGATTAATCCATAAATTACTGTATTTAGCTGTAATTCGCTTAATGTTTCAAGTACAGTTGTGGGAGTTTGTACGATTTAACGTCAGCAACAGCAGTCATGCGAACTTTTTTCATGATAAATAGTCATTTGATTATGTGCCCTTTTAAACTTTTGATGTTTCATAGTATGGATCAGTTTATGTATCACGTCGGCGCCAAGTGTGACAAAAAGTGTACGGCTGACTTTCAGCCAAAAATAAAGTTGTGTGATATCAAGGATATTTTTGCCAGGCAGCAAGTTGAAGTGTTGCTCTATCATACATGGTGGGTGAAATATTCGTCTGACAATTTAAAATTTAGATTTTGGGCCTCAAAGTTGGTACACTTTGCGTTTTTCAGTGTAAAATGTATCAAGTTTAAGACCGCAGATTTTAATTTTAAATTGTAGGATGAATATTTCACTTGTACAGTATCATCGAGCAACACCTCAAATTTTACTTTTTCGTAAAATTTCAAACATCTCACACAGCTTTTGTTCATTATGAAATTTTAAAGTTTTTTTGCCCAAAAATGCCTATTTTCACGTATTTTGCAGAAAATGCGAAGTAGTACGTCTGAAATCGACTGGGATTTTTGGGGTATACTGTTTTTCGATACGGAGAATCCGAATTTGGCCTCAAATCAGGAGTGGTCCCGCCACGAAAGTTGGAAAAATTCCGTTTTTTGACGTTTTTGGGGGAAAATTATCACAAAATGGTGCAAGAAAATTAGTATTGATGGTGTTTCATTTTACAGTTGCAAATTTTTAATCAATTGTGGTCCGATAAATAAGAATTTGTGGTTTCGTATGTAATGTGTCTGGTTTTATATTTTTCTTCATTTACTGCAAGGAGTAAATTTCGTAATTTTATTTGAAGGAAGAATATAAACAGTTTTAACTACGCTATAGTTGCTGTTGGTTAAATAATCCATTCATAATACACAACGAAATGAATGAATCATTCCAAAATGGCCTATTTACGTAGTGAAAAATAAATCATTATGCGGCACTTGGCATTTTCAACTCTTTTTTGGTGCATTATAGCTGAATTTTGTCTAAAATTTGTCTATATTTAGCTAAGCTTTAACCTCAAATTCGGATTCCCCGCAAAAAGTTACCCTAATTAGGTACATTTTAAAAAATAAGCACCCCTAAGATGGACTTCGCGAAAATTTTGGACAGACAGAAAATGTGGGAATTCAAATTCGAATTTCCGTCCGACGGAGGGATGTTCGTCACTAACTTATTATAAGGATTACAGCTATTAGGTTGGCAACTAAGTTTTTGACACTCGAGGCAGGGTTTTTTGCCGGTATAATCCATTTATCTCAATTCCTTCAAATGCGAAAATAAAACAGCCACTATTATTTAAAGAGAAGGCAGCAATGAATAATGAAAAGAGCCATTCATTCGAAATAAAAGTGTATGGAGACTTTTTAATGTTAAAATAGCCGATAAATAAACAATAAAGAAAGCGAATTCGTTATTAGCCGCAATTTATCATACTCATAATGCGCACATATGAAATTTGGACAAAAACTGCCAGTACAGCGTAAATGGGCAGAACGCCAGAAAGTGGTACCACAGTACCCCTAATGCCAAAACTGACCTCAAAATCAGAATCAGCACATCCGAAAACCCCCTGGTGCAAAAAATCACGGCCCAAAATTGCCAAAAATCAGAAATGGGCAGAAAGCCAGAAACTGATACTAAAGTATGCCAAATGCCAAAACTGACTTCAGATTCGTGATCAGCGTACCCGAAAACCCCCGTGTGCCAAAAATCTCGGCTAAAAATGGCTTGAAATGGCCGAAAACAGCGTAAGATGCACAATACCGTACATGGGGGCCTTATTAGGGGCGTTTACCCCATGAGGGGGTATCCCCCGGTAAAAAATAACGTCAAATTCGGATTCCCCGCATCAAAAAACCCCTATATAGGTGAAATCGGCAAAATTTCCGGACCCGCGATTTTCCGGCAAAAAACCGTGCCTCGAGTGTCAAAACTTAGTTGCCAACCTAATAATTACAGTAATTTATGGATAAACCGTATCCTAGTTGGGATAAAAACTTGTAAATGATACATAAACCCGTGATAAAATGGCTGTTTATAATGAAATTCATGCATTTGAACCTCCAGGGTTCAGATGAGAACCTGTGGTTCTCATCTGAACCTTCAGGGTTCACATGAGAACCGCCTTGTATTATAAAAGGTTCACATTGAGGTTCACATTGGAGAGGGTTCACAAAGGTACACATTGCACACCCCTAGACGTATACCACATCAGAACTGCAACCAAAGCGGTAACTCCAAAGGTGAAGCTCACGCAAACACCATGAAGCAGATCCAAAACGTTTGGAAAATTTGAAAACTTGGCTTCCGAACGGAGCCCCCTTAGCTCATATATCCAGAGTTTCTACGGGAAATCCCCTCCAGTGATTGAGAGAGAAATAAAATGGCAAACAAAAGTATAAAAGTAATACTTACTGGTAGTTCTTTATTTCTCATGCAGTCAACAAATGAATATTATGCTTGGATGACCTGTGCCAAGTTTCTACTCAATAAACGGATTCCAGATTTTGCCGAATACAACTTTAAAGAAACATAAAAACTATGCGACTTCTGAACTATCTTCCTTTCTGCCCATTCTGTGGTTTCTTGAACCAAATAGAATTCTGGGTTGCTTGGAATGGCTTTAAAACGTTCTTTCCATATACCTGCTCAAGAATGGTTTTAGGCTTTATATTTTCCTGCTTAACTATATCCTTGTATTCCATAGGAATTGCTCTACTATACTTTTCGTAAATCGAACTGGCTTCGGCTCGCTCGCCTTCGTCGACTAGCGGCGTCCAGATCATCACTCCCGAATACGGCTTTCCTTCCAGTGGCTCCAAGGTATTCTCTATAGTCAAGTCTACCCCTCCTGAAGCTCCTAGTACACCACCAAAGTGAGCGACAAAAAGATCCACGAACACCTGAGCGGCGTTTGATTTACTGTATTTTTGTGCAGTAAAAGCGATAGAAAAATACGAAATCCCCTCCCCTTTTCCCCCACGTGCGTAGCCCAAGCATGAGAAAGACATTGTCGCCTATGGTTAGACGCTAGGCATTTGTGGCTGAGAATGTACTTGCCATAAACAGAATTCTAGAAATCTAAAAAATTTTCCAAAAAAAAGAACATTCTTTACCGGAAGAAGACAGAGAAGCAGACAAACCTTGATGTTTCTCTTGTCCCTCGTCTCCATAGACGACCAACTCTGCCACCAGTTCGAACATTAGCATTAAGCTTGATGTCTCTTTCTCTTCCTTCATCATCGATATCAATTCCCTACCGTAATCCTGAAACTCTGCTGTCTCATACTCCGGAAATTGGTCAACCAATTTCTGCGTTTCGGCTCTGTCTTGCGCACTCGCTTCACGCTTCTTTCGAGATTTCGCTGTTGCCTTTTTCTCCATCATAATGCGCTGCTGAAGACTCAAATGGGATTGTCTTCGGACAACGTACTTTCCGAAAAAGGTCTTGTTTCTACCCGGCTTCCGCTCCATGGCCTTCTCCTTGATCGCCTGCGCGAGAGCGACTTTCGCCACTAGAGCACCACGGTACATGTTCTGAAGAGAGGTAAGAAAGATACCGTAAATCCTCTAATTAATCCCCCGGTGAAATATTGTTTCGTAACGGGTCTAGAGAGGTGGATTAATTGGCTTAAATTTAAACATAGACGAAACTTTTTGGGACTTTTTTGCATAAAGCAGGTTTTTTGGTCAAATTTACGAAAATTTTTGAAAATATAAACCAATTTTGAATTTGCCAAACATTTAAATTTTTTGGATTTTTGACTGAATTTTTACCAATGTTTGGGAAATTTTTCAATATTTGGCAATGTTTCTCAAAATTTGGTAAAAATAGCGAAATTTGTAATAAAAATTCTTATTACTTGAGGAGGAATTAATTGAGGGGATTAATTAGAGGATTTACGGTAAGTAGTTTTTTGAATCTGGGTTGGATCACTTTCTCCAGTACCAATAAATGCGCCAGCCAATTTAAACATAAAGGAGATAGGCGCACATACCGTATTTCCTTCAAAAAGGGCTGCTCTCCCGATAAGAGCCCCTCTAAAGGGACATTGATTTATAAGCGCCCCTCCAATAAGGGCCCCTAAAAGGGCAAATTTTCAAAAAGTGCCAAAAATAAAAGATTTTTGGCGCCAATTCAAATTTTTGCCAAAAATTTGAAGTTATAACCTAATTTTTGTCAATTATTGCAAAATTTTTCCAGATTTTGCAAGAGTTGTGAAAATTTTCTAAAAAATGGCAAAAATTGCAAAAAATTAACATTTTTCTGCCGGGAATTCAAATTTTGAAAAATTTTATTAAAAAGTCACCTAAAAACTGAAAATTTCCTTACCTTCAAAAAAATGGTGTCCCAATAAGAAGTTGTTTGACTGTCGAGTAAGGCCTGACCTAGCTTGATCTTATCATCACTGCTCGCAACTTCGAATTCACCCTTTGGCTTTTCCCTACCGTATTTATCTTTGTACTTATCTTTGGTTTCTTGACGCGCATCCGCCAGATCCGGCGACGGTGCGATGACCTTATCTCGCGGAACTTCATAGTGCAACCATGAGTCGATGGTCGGCTTGATGTATGGGTTGTCGAAAATGACTGCCGAAAATACAGGCTGAACAATTCTGAAGAAGAACAAAAGAATCAGTCTACTGTTCGCACATACCGTATTCTCTTCTAATTAGAGAGAAAAAGGAAATTGTTTTGATAAGTTTTTTGTTTTTATAACGGTACTTTCCCATTATATCTGTCCTATTAAAAATCAGAAACCGTAAATCCTCTAATTAATCCCCCGGTGAAATATTGTTTCGTAACGGGTCTAGAGGGGGACTTAATTGAGGAGGGACATATATTTTCGTGGTCGCGCCGAAGGCGAGGCGAAAAATTTTTGGACTTTTTGCCAAAATTTGGGACTAATTTATGAAAATTTAAACCAATTTTGAATTGGCGCTTTAAAAATTTTGGCTAAAAATTTGAATTTTTTGTATTTTTGATCGATTTTTCGCCAATTTTTAGCAAAAATTTTCAATGTTTTGATAAAATTTTTTAAAAAATAGCAAAATTTGCAATAAAAATTCAAATTTGCGCCAAAAAATTTGAAATTGCGCCAAAAATATGAAATTTGGAAGAATTTGGAAAAATACCCATTTTTTGGGGGGGGGGCTTATTTGATGGGGGACTTAATTTTTTGTAAGGGGTCCAGAGGGGGGACTTATTGGAGGATTTATGGGAACTCAAAAGCGCTTTCGAAATACCGTAAACTCTCAAATTTAACCCCCTCTAATTTTACCATCTCCTCTAATTTTGCCCCCTAGAGGTTATTTAATAATTATACCCCCTCAATTTTGCCCGCAATTTCAAGTCGAAGAAAAATGTTTTTACCCCCCCCCCCCCGTTTAACCCCCTGAAAAGTGCAACCCGCTCTAATTTTCGAAAAATTTTTGAAAAATGCACCCCTAAGAATGCGTTTTTCACTTCTCAACCCCCCTCGAAGTTTTTTCTGGGTACGGGTCTGGGTATGACTAACATATTTTTCCGACTAACACAAATTTCACTCTCCAAAAAAACTCACTTTTTGACCCAAAATTCGACCTTCGAGCCTTTCAAATCCTTCTTGAGTTTTTTGACCGGTGCTATTTTTGTGCCCGTGGACGGATCCACGCTCGTATCCAACATTCCAGATGGCATTTGGGAGGCGGCATCTGGAGCGTAGTCCTTGATGAAGTTGACGATCCAGGCCTTGACCGGATTCTCATTCTCTTCTTCCAGGGGTTTCAACTTTTTTGCTGCCTTCCTGGCCGCTTCCTCTTCTGCCCATTTTTGATGTTGTGGATCGTCGGCGTAATTTCCCACGTCGTCTTCGTTTAGACCTTCGTGAGCTTGCATGAGCAGATACAACCACTCCTGGATTGTACTCTCAATTACGGTTTAAAATTACAATAGCAATAAGTTACATGAGCTGTAAAAATTAGACACATGTTTAAAACAGATACCCAAACATAAAGGGAATTTTATTCAAAGTTTAAAATTGTGCAACATTGAGATATATCAATTACAGTAGTATTTTGAGATAGTTTGGCTCTGACAAGGAACACTCACCTGGTGAAACGCTCTCCTGGGGTAACGTGATGGATAGGAATGTAGCCCGGGTTGTGGGCATTTAAACGGTGCCAATCTTTTTGCCCATGCACCTTAAAAAAAGTTCACAAATACCTGAAAGTCAAAAATGGCTGTTTTTGGCCGAAAAATGGCATTTTTGGGGGCAATACAAAAAACCAATTGCAGATTCGTAATCAGCGCATCGAATTACCCCTAAAAACATATTTCCCAGAAAAATTCTGGAAACCTTGAAAAATCTCGATTTTTAAAGGGTGCTCGAAAAAAAATGTGAAAAACTTTTTCGCATTGGGCGTTTTTAGGGGTAACTCGATGCGCTCATCACGAATCTGCAATTAGTTTTTTCCGATCGCCTCAAAAAACGCCATTTTTCTGCCAAAAACTGCCATTTTTAGCCAAAAATGGTCATTTTCAGGGATTTGTGAACGTTTTTTCAAGGTGCATCGGCAAAAAAGATTGGCACCGTTTGAATGCCCACAACCCGGGCTACATTCCTATCCATCACGTTTCCCCAGGAGAGCGTTTCACCAGGTGAGTATTCCTTGTGAGTAATAAATAAAGCCATATAATATTAGTTTTGAAAATATTTAAATTTAAGCATTGCTATTTAAGCACGGCACAAATGCAAGAGATTGCTGCTATATTATTATGCGTACATAATTGTTTCCATATAAGGAGGGCAACTAACAGACGGGCGCATCATAGTAAACATCTGAAAACATTGCAAATTTTTGAACAATAGTTTAACGTTCTCTGCGCTCTCTCGATTTCAGTGGTCACCATTTAAACGCTGACCACTTAAGCCGTCAGAGCGCAGAGAACATTTATACTTCAGATCAGTTTATATTTATACTTCTGATCAGTTTTTGTTTTGAGAAGTTCGAAATAATAAAAAAACTAATATAAAAATGCTTACATATATGTGCACTTGTCGTACTTTTTGAGCGCTGTGAAACAAACCGCCTACAAAGAATACGATCTCCGCATATTTCTTTGCACCGGGCGCAGCGCCCATTCGAGATTGTAAATGTTTCATTAGTGTTCTGGAATACCGAATACTTTCCTTCTCCAGTAGTACTCTGCCTCTCTCCGAGAGTCCGTGTATTGCTATAAGAAAAAATTGTGAATTGTGATAATCTTTTATAATACGCGGCTTATGTCTGTTCGTCCGTTCGATAAAATTTGGAAGGCCATTCTTAGGGGTGCTTATTTTCTAAATGTACCTATTTTTTGGTAACTTTTTCCGAATTTGAGGGAATCCGAATTTGAGGTCAAAATATAGCTAAAATGTACCTAAACTTAGACAAAATTTGGACCAAATTTTTCTCGGTAACGCTTTTTTGACCGGCCAAACGCGAATTTGCTTTTTGACTACAAACTACAAGTTTTTGAGGGGCCCGATCCTCATTTTTCTCCGTCCGTCCCCCCTTTTTTTGACTACAAACTACAAAATTTCTCCGTCCGTCCCCTTTTTGAGGGTCCAAAGTGTATTTCTCCCAGTCCGTCCCCGTTTTTTGACTACTTGGCACCACAAATCCCCACTTCGAGCGGCCGAAGGATGCTAGTCTCACTGACAAAGCCACGGGTAAACAGACTATGGCTCTGTGGTGCCGTAGGCATCACCAGTGTAGCTAGTAATTGAATATTACATGATGGGGAACAGGGCTGGGAACTTTGATCGCGGGTCCGATCCGATCCTCAGTGACCCCCAATCCGATCCGATCCGGAGCCCAAAAAAACCGATATTTCCGATCCGATCTCCCAGCCCTGATGGGGAATACTCATCAGATTAATCGCGGAGGGGTCCCCAGAGCAAAGTTCCTTATAAGATACAACAGACTACAAACTACAAAATTTCTCGGTCCGTCCCCCCTTTTTGAGGGTCCAAAGTGTATTTTGGACCCGAAAACGACAACAGCAACATTTTGTTCTTGAGAACTTGATCCTGGGGATTTCGGAATCCTTTTTAATTAAAAATCCAACTTACCGGAGTGGGAATAAATGATAGCTTTAAGCAATACAAATTCCTCCATAGTCATCTGAATTCGGAACATTGCCTCCATTGTTAGGCAAGTAATTATCTGCACCCGTTCCATCATTCTAGAATATTTTCCATAATTGGGTGATGCAAAGTTTACGTATTACTGAGATTACCCTTTCAATCTGACGTCGTTGGGTAGCAAAAACATTCCATTCTAGAATGTAAAAACATCTTAAAAGCGAAGACATAATGAAACGCTCACTTTGATAGGTGAAAATCCATCGGGCATAATAAAAGTTTCTGATTTCATTTGGCTTGAATAGAACGCCGCAAGCAAAATTGTGTTGGTCAATATCGCATCTTTCAACAGGGCTTCCTATATTACGTTTTTTACTATTTTACATTTAGAATTCCAACCAAAAAAAAATACCTGGTCATTATAATCGAGTTGCGAAAACACAGGCATTGTTCTGGCCTAAGTTTTTGATATAATTTATATACCGGTTTTTATCGTAAAACATATATATGTTTCAGTTTATTTACCTATTAATGTTACCTAGTAAGAAATTTTGTTTTGTTTTGGGAGTTACGAAAGAATGACTTAAAATTGTTGATTATCTAACCGTTTCGACTCTAATTCTAGGCGGCTAGAAATATACTACTACTATGTTAGTCGAGTCATCATCAGTAGATTCTAGCATAGATAAAAAGCTTTTCATTCTTAACCCATCATTTCCCAGTGTTCCAAATTTGGAACGCAAACTTTGGAGTAATTTTTGTCCAATTTTTTGGCCTCCTAGCTCAAATCTGATATTGCTCTTATATAGCCAACTTTTTGTCCTGAATCAGGATATGTAATTTGTTTAGCCACTTTATCTACGATTTTGCCCTGAAAAATGGTCATTTTCGAGACACACCCCCGAAAATCGAGGAAAATTGACGAATTTTGGGTGTCAGCGTGAATTTTTCAATTTCTGAAAACATTCATAACTTTCGAAATTTGGCACCTTTTGCGGAAATAAAAAAAAACTTGCCAAGAAAATCGGCTACAAGGAATCCAATAAGCTTGTCAAATTCCGTGCAGGACCTGATTTTTGGCCAAAATTTGAATTCGCGCCAAATTTTCGAACCCGTGAAAATCGCCATTTTTTAATCGAATTTTAAAAAATAATATTTTTCCCGTTATCAGGGGCCCAAATGGGCTCTGTATACCAAAAATTAGCAAAATTCCACGGTCGGGCAATAATGGGTTAAGGGGAAGTTTGAGATATTCATTTCCTACACCAATCCTAGGATTGTACGATTTCTAGTTTTATACGTAACATATATATCTTTCGACTTACCATTTCGATGCATAAAAATATATCTAACGAGAGCCAACTTGGCCGTCCTTTGCTCGCTTCTAATTTAACCGCCTCTTCCATAGAAAGCGGCCAATTGTGTTCCTTCGGGTATTGATCTGCATGAGCCAGCACATTTTCTTGATTAGATAGTAGTTCTCGAATACTTCGAGATATTACGGATTCGCTCAGCCAACGAGAGCTTTCACGGATTTTTTGAATCTTTATCTCCACATATACGAGAGATTGTATGGTTTTGCTCTCAATTGTCTCTTCAAACACAGGACCAGTCTGAAAACAGGTACATGAATTTAAAAATTTTATAGTCAGAAGCGTTGTTTTATTTGGATGTGTTAAATGTTTTATTTGGATACATATATACATCTAGATGCCTATAAAAAATGCCGATAAAAAATGCGGTTACCCAGATTCCAAAAAATTGAAAAGCAGCTTACCTTCCCTATGAGAACAGGACATCTTTCTCCATACTTTTGTGAAAGATAGCGCTAAAATTCGTCCATATTAAATGACCAGTTTACTTAAGCAACCGGTAAATATCCAGTTCCGCCCCCCCAGTTCCGCCCCTCCCCCTGTTCCGCCCCTCCCCGTGTTCCGCCCCCTGACCTTCTAGAACCCCCTAACCTTCTAGAACATTCTAGAAGGATCCAGAAAAATCTGATCCCGGATTCGGATTCAGCATACCTGAAAACCCCCTGGCCACGAAATCCCGACCACTTAAGCCCAAAAAGGCCGTATGCTCTTTTGTCTGTTTTGTGGGACGAAACCGTCTCTTCCCCATTGCGACCTGATTTGGAATATTTGGGGGGGGGCGGAACTGGGGGAGGGGCGGAACCGTACTCCAGTCAAGCAACCCACCCTCCTATTTGCCACTTTATCACAAAGCTTCGCCACATCAACTGAGGCCGAGAATTGTATTGCTCTGGGATTCATTCTAAATTAATCGCTGATTGAGAGAATTGATCTTGACGAATACGTGAAAAATACCCTGCTAAAATACATCGATCAAATCGACATGCGCGGCATCGATTGGCTCCTTAAATGGGGTTAGTAATTATGAGAAGCAGAAGCCGGAAAGAACCCATTCGGGCCTACTTCGGCATACTTTGTAGAAACTTATACTCTTTATCTATATCTATACTCTATCTATATCTAAGTCAGTGTCATGGTTTTATGGCCTATTACTAGTCTTGCATGCGGCATTTTCAATATTATTCATTTACCATGCATTCTGAAGAGGGAGCAGCAGAACTGTTCCATAAGTTTGGGTAAACAGTCTCAGCCGATTACTATTTTGCCTATAGCATTTTCAATATCATTCATTTACCATGCATTCTGCTGCACATTCCATTGAGTTTGCATTCGTATGTCTTGGATGCGAGAAGAGAGCGACGGAAAAACCTTCTGCATCCTGCAAGATACATCAAGATACTATCATGAATTCAAAGATTACTATTTACCGTTACAAGAAGCCACACCGTAATTACTGAAATTTTAATAACTGGTCATTTATTATTTAAAAATAAACCGCTAACCAGCAATTCGTGGGATGACCGCAAACCAGGCCTAAATGATTCAAATAATTACAAATGTTATAGATGTAAATCCGTTATAGTGTCACATTGCTGTCATGTTTTTACTCCAAGCGTTTTTCCTGGATTTCCATCATCCTTTTCATTTCCCAACAAAATCGGGCCCTACTTCTGCGATATCCTTAGGCCTGTGCAATGCTAACCTTTCCTAACCTTTGCTAACCTATGAAAAGGGAGGTTTGCATGCTAACCCAGAAGGTTAGCATGCTAACCCACATTGTTTGCGCAATAACCAGAAACGAAGAGGAGACACAAGAGACGTGAGACAAAGAGAGCGTTTTATTGGGGCGCCGCACACTAGCTCTTTATTGGCCTGATTCTGAGTTAGGTGCCAGAGAAAGAGAGACACGATTAGATAGTGGGAAATAACCGAATTTCCTCTAAATTAATCCGGAGTGGGTTAGCATGCTAACCTTCTGGGTTAGCATGCTAACCTTCTGGATTAGCATGCTAACCTCCCTTCTATTTCAAAGGTTAGGATTGGGGTTAGCATTGGGGCGGTTAGCAAAGGTTAGGAAAGGTTAGCATTGCACAGCCCTAGATATCCTTTGAGTCAGAGACAAAAAATACAAAATGTAATGTCTTACATTTGGTCGGCATTTCCATATCTCGAGCAAAATTTTTTGGCTTCAATTGGACATTTTGAAGTTCGCTGGAAGTAAACGTCAAATATTCTAAGGAATCCACTGATGTTGCAAGTGCCTTGGTGAATGAATCGGAATAAAATGATTCGTGCGAAGTTGTTGGTCCAGAAGAATTGGAATTTGGATGAGCGTTATAGACTGATTGCATTGTTCAAGAATCTTATAAAATGTTGGAAGTGCTTTGCTGAAGAAGCCGGAATAAATTGAATCGCTGTATATAAAATGAACTGCTCGGATTTTCAAGTGCGGTGCAAACAGAAATGCAATACATCGCATCTTATATACCACTTCCGAGCATTAGTCGGCTGAGCACATGTAAAAGAACCGAGTGACTAAAGCTCGAAGTCATCTAATCTGCAGATTAGCGAATGTGTTTTTCATTCTTTTAGCCATTTGTGTAATCATGTTTTGTTCATAGCTGCCAAAAGATGAGCGCTCCCATTTTACGCTTAGTCTACCGATTTTAGACTACAAAATTGCTGCTTTCAATTTTTCCTGGTTACGTTAACGTATACGCCACAGCTAAAGCCCCGACATCGGCTAATCTTCAACTTATTTTCATTGTTAGCTTTCTCTCTTTATTAACTAAAGTGCGATATACTCACATTAATCATTTTTGTCAAAAATGAGCGCTCCCACTTTAGACGACCTTCATGTGGGATTAAGGGTCCATACGTCGGATTCCTGGACACTCACGCAATAGCCAAGTTGCTTGTCATGACCTTATAAGCAACTTTGCTCTTGGGCTTTCCCAACTTTGCCCTAGCGCATTTCCCATTAAGTTGATTATAAATAATTACATATAATTATAAAAACGAGCCGGCTCGGCCTTAATCCCAGACGACTAAACCCAAATTCTTATACTAGTATTGAAGTGATGTGCGTACCATCAAATTGATCTTTGGTGCCTTTCTCCGTCCACTATTTCGTGACAGAAAAAAGACCACACATTATGTCAGAGCGCCAGAGAATTTGTCCGAAATTCGTTGTTTCGGGATACCGACCGAAATTTTTGGCATCTGGGGTTTTGAGCTATGGGGAATCACTGAAATGCTGACCACTTAAACCGTCAGAGCGCAGAGAACATTTATACTTCAAAGAGTTAAATATCCAATGCAGTACGAAATCAAGCAATCCAGGATTTCCTCATGGTCGTAATTCCGGCATCGGGGTAAGGATCCGGGCTGTCATTCAGCACCTGTCATTCAACAGGTGCTGACAAATGCTATAAATGCGCTAAATACCTAGTTTGGCTTTGACTTGGCTCGTGATAGCTCTCGACAAGCAATTAAAAAGAATGGTGATGTGTACATTTTTATTTTAGCTGATGCCAACTTGGCGTCGGCATGGAGATCTCTCAAATCTTCTCAAGAGTTTTGTTGTTCTTTGAAGCGCTATTACGGCTCGACTCGTCTGGTCCGTGGCTTATCTAGCCCATAATTTGCTTTATGCCAGAACGTAAAACCGGGATGGAATTTAGAACACAATTTAAATTTCAGGGAAACTCTAATAAATGTGACAAAAATGAAACCCTTTTGGAACTGTATTTCTTTTAAAATTGGCAGTGGCTAAAATTAAACATACCGTAAACTCTCTAATTTAACCCCGGGGTATAATTATTCAATCAACCTCCAGAGAGGGGCATAATTAGAGGGAGGGGTAAAATTAGAGGGTCGAAAAATCCATACAAAATGTATGGAAATTAGAGGGGTATAATTATTCAATCAACCTCCAGAGGGGGCATAATTAGAGGGAGGGGTAAAATTAGAGGTGGGGTTAAATTAGAGTTTACGGTATACACACGCATTCTTATTAGATATTACTCGAACAAGTAATAGAAATGACTTACAGCTGGATTTATCTATAAGATACTAAATTAATCATAACTAAAAGGCCGTCTAAAACAATACGAAAAAGACTGTTTTCAGAGAAGCGGAAGTCACATTTTGCCAGAGGGGGCCATAATTAGAGGGAGGGGTAAAATTAGGCCGAATGTATGTTATTATGAACGAAACTAGGCCGAAGTATATTATTATTATACTACTGCTGCAGCCATGTAATACTCTGGTAAATGTAACTCAATAAATAAACTTTGTTAATATTATTCGATTGGAATTAGTCATTCTATTCCATAGGACGCACCCGCGGCCTCCGCCGCGGTCCACCCGCGGCTGCGCCGCGGACCAAATCCAGGATTTTTCGGAAGCCATAAATCCGGTACTCGCAAATGTTGCCAGCGAGACCGGTACCAATCGAGTCAGCTCCTCGAGACGAAGCGATTCATGTATCACACGCCCGGATCCGAGCCCCGATGCGTGATCTGTGACCTGGCCAAATCCGGGATTTTCAGGATTTCCGGAAGCCATAAATCCCGGGAAATGCAAATGTTGCCAGCACCAATCGTCTTGTCTCGCCGAGACGAAGCGATTGGTATATCACTCGCCCGGATCCGAGCCCCGAGGCGAAACTTTCCCTTTCACGTGACACACGGATGTCACGTTTTCACGTATGTCACGCCCTATTCTGATATTGACAACCCCCCTAAAAGGTTCTCGCGAGTTTGGGGTCCGGGACCCCCAAAAAGTGGGAGATTCTATTCGTGGCTCACTGACACAGTGCGCCTTAGAGGGACTCGATCCTGCGCTTTAGGTTAGAGTGGATTTGTACGGTAATTATGGTCCATATTAGAAAAGCTTAGTCCGACTTGTCCAGCCACATGAAGGATGTAAACAAGTGAGAAAAAGGGCGGCAATTTGAATTGAGTTTTTGGGGTCTTGGCTGATTTGGGCTGTATTTGGTTGGTTTTGGCTTTGTAGAGTGTAAAGTGATTGTTTTAGAGTACGAACGGGTATTTTATCACAAATTTTGCTCGTTTTATATCCCTTCTTTTAAGTATTTGGCTTATGTGTGTCGTTCAGGTTTGTGGCGGATGATCAAATGGGTATTTTTTCATGATCTTTTTTTAAAAATGATCCTCATGCAATTCTTAGGTGCACAAAAATATGAAATGATTTTTTTGAATATTTGAATTCGCGCCAAAATGCATTTTTCGATTTTCAAGGCTTTTTAAAGGTGAAAAAATTCCAGTTCTATTTTTATAAAATTTTTAGGGTTATGGTAGCTCAAAAATAATAAAATGTCGAAAGCAATACAAGCATACACACACTCTTTACTTTTGATTCTCTGGATAACCTTATGTTTTCATAACCCGAGATAGTTTTGGCTGCTGAGAAGATATAAACCTGGATGATAGAAGAATTAATGTAGAAAATTTTTGGACAAGAAATAATAAGTTTAAACTGAGCTCGCAAGTAAAATATGGATTAAATTTTTGATTAAAGTTCAAATTTACAAAAAAGTGCAAATTTTACTTGGAAAATTGGTAATTTTTGTGAACTTGAGCTTTAATCAAAAATTTAATCCATGTTTTACTTGCGATTTTCAGTGCGGTTTTTACCTCCGGTGCGGAAAAGTCTCTAGATTCAGGATCAGTCTATCGATTTTGACATACCGTCAAAAAGTGCCAATTTTGGCGGAAATTTGACAAAAAACCTGGTTTTGCCACTAAAAACGCCAAAATTGGCACCTCAAAAAAGTAACATTTTTTATGAGAGGGCTGTCCCGGGCCAAAAACTAACCCCCTCAACTTTTCGAGTTCTATCGATCCAGACAAGCCGAATAACGCCATTTCTGGATTTTTGCTGATAAAATCAAAGTGCCTTTATACAAGTGGCACACCTATTTTCCAGTCAATTTGCAAAACACCATGGAAACAACATGAAATTTCCATAAATTTCTCTACAAATGCTTTTATTTTGTTAGTTTCGCGTAGTGTAAACATATTTAATCGATTAATACACAAGTCAGACACAAAAACATAAACAAACCTTAAAAATCGGGGGTGCCTTTATGCAAGTGGCGCACACTGTAAGTCATAAACATTTCAGTTGGTGGATTCACAATTGTGGATCCCTGTAAGTAAAATTTTGGGATATTCTCAGTATTCTTTTTTATCGCAGCTTTGACCGTATATAAAAAAGTTTAATCTTGCTCAGTTTCAAAAGAAAATCAACACACAGCTGTTTTTGATTTCCTGATTAAGGTCATCCCACTTTGGCTGAAATGTTTTCACAAAATGACGCTTCAACTTTAGTGCCTATTAAATGATGTTTCATTTTACAAAAACATATGTTTTGTTTTTCTTCAAAGTTTTCTGCTCGGACCGCCATAAACTTCAAGATGGCTGCTTGAAGATCAAATAAGAAGATAAGAAAAACATACACACATCCACTTTTACTTTAATTCCCTCTCCAACTTAGCCATTTCAAAAGTCACGGAGGTAGCTTTAGTTGTTAAAACAGTGGTATAGAAAATGGAATCTAGAAAAACCTAAATACCAATGGTTTTTGACACTAATGTATGAGTCTATGCTGTGTGTCTTCTAAAATTAAATAAACACACTAATTTTGTAAACACATTTAGTTTGGATTGCCTGTAATTTGAGATCATAAAATCTAACGCATGTTAAACATTATTAAAAAATAATAAATATTAAAAAAGTTTAATCCGTGCTCAATTGTAAAATTAAATCAACACATACTCATGTTTTTGATTGCCTGCAGAACAGTGGCAAATCACTGAAATAGAGTAAATTAGTTTTTCCACAACCAGATTTACCTATGATACAAGCTCTAATTGAATTAGGAAATAAACAGCAATTATTTCTTTTAGTGTATCCGTTTTTTATTGACAAATCCAAAATTTTTGACATTTTGTAATTTAAAAGCAAAAATTTTTCACTAATAAATGGAAATATTTTGTATGAAATGTCGAAAAAAGACAAAAACTGCTAATTTAACGGAAATTTTGACAAAAAATAATCGAAAACAAGCAAAAGGTACATGTGAAGTTTGTGGTACAACAAAAAGTCAATTTGTTAAACATGATACTGAAAAACTAGTTGAAAATGAAAATATACACAAGTCTAAAAATGACTTAGAAAAAATTTACTATAATCCAAAAACTGGATATTCAGGTATAAACGATTTACAACGAAAATCTGGTAAATCACAAAAAGAGGTAAAAGACTTTTTGAATCAACAAGATACATACACTTTACATAAACCAGGAAGAAAGAATTTAAAAAAAGAAAAAGTATATGTTTCAAATGTAGATGAACAATGGCAATCAGATTTAGTCAGATTTAGTTGAAATGATACCATATTCAGCTGAAAATGACAATTTTAAATACTTATTAACTTGTATCGATTGTTTTAGTAAGTTTTCTTGGGTTATTCCTCTTAAAAATAAGACTGGAGAAGAAATAGTAAGAGCTTTTGAAAAAATTTTGAAAGAACGAAAACCGGAAAAAATCCAAACTGATAAAGGTAAAGAATACTACAATTCAAAGTTGGAAAAATACTTTAAAAGTGAAAACATTCATCATTTTTCTTCCGAATCAGATAAAAAAGCTCAAATATGTGAAAGATTCAATCGTACATTGAAAGAAAAGATGTGGAAAGTTTTTACTCAAAACGGTAATCACAAATGGATTGATATACTTGACGATTTAGTCTCGAATTACAATAGCACTTATCACAGATCAATCAAAATGACACCTATTGAAGCTAGTAAACAAGAAAATTCAGCTATTGTTCATCAAAATCTGTATCAAAGTGATGAATCTAGTCTAAAAAATACTAAATTCAAAGTTGGTGATACTGTAAGAATCACAAAGTATAAGAAAATATTCGATAAAGGTTATTTACCTAATTGGACTACCGAAAGATTTGTTATCGATAAAGTTTTTGGTACTAATCCAACTTCATATGAAATAAAAGATTTCGCTGGTGAAAGTATAAAAGGTAAATTTTACAATGAAGAATTGACTATATATGACAAAATTGACAATATCATGAGTGTAGAAAAAATTTTGAAAAAAAGAACAAAAAATGGAAAAAAGGAAATTCTTATCAAATGGTACGGTTATCCTGAAAAATTTAACTCATGGGAACCGGAAAATTGTTTAATTAAAAATTGAGAAAAATTCATAATTTTAATAAAATTTTTAATCTTATAAATGGAAGAAATTGACAAAATTTTAACAATCGAAGAATCACCTACGTTTAACAATTCTATTAAGAAAGAAAATTTACATAAAGTATATCCGAATAGTGGATCAAATCTAAATTCTCATGGAGAAATTACTTTTGTGATCGAAACTACAGATCAGTACTTATTACCTAGTAAAAGTTATATATATTTGGAAGGAATATTAACTAAATTAGACAATACTAGACTTACAAATACTGATTTAGTAACTTTAACTAATAATGCTCCAATATTTCTATTTGATAGAGCTAGTTATAGCTTGGGCCTGGTAAAGTGAAGATTGTTTGGGGGAGAAATGCAATAAGCTTTGAGGTCGTCCGCAAAGAGTTTTGTGGTGACCCTAGGAATATTGCAAAAGGAAGGTAGGTCTGAAATGTAGAATAGGAAGAGCAGTGGTCCTAAAACTGATCCTTGGGGAACTCCGCTTTTCACGGGTTGGGTTTCAGAAAGATTTCCATCTAAGATTACTTGGAATGAACGTTGACTAAGATAGGATTTGATCCAAGAAGAGCACTTAGTCTTTTAGCTGACTGCTGCGGCGTTTGCAGGGAACATGTGCATTTTTCGACAAGATCTCTTGCATTGGCGAGGAACGGCTCGAGTTCGGCTTTCTGGTCTTCATTGAGGATCCATTCTAGCGCGGTGAATAATTCTTCAATCTCGTTTCGGCAGCCGCTCTGGAACTTTTGTAGGAGCTCGAGGTGGTGCATTGTTCCGATAGTGCAGTGAATAGAGAATATGCGTAGTGAGTGAATAGTAAGAGAAATAATACGCAATTGTAGTCGTTTGCTTCGAACCTTTCACTTGGGTATTTAAACGAAGAGAATTTTTAACTGCTCTAAAACTTGGTTCAGGATTTAAGATAATACCACAACCAGTACTAAAACATTAGTAAAAATCTTAATAATGTTAATGATAATAACTTTTCGATAGATATGGGTAACGATTCGTTATCTCTAAATTTTTTGATTTATAATCATCTTTTATCACTTTCCATTAAGAAAATTTGAATAAAAACACTATTTATATCGATTTCTGACATGTCAGAAATTGATAAAATCATAGATATATCATGAAATTTGCAATACTTTCACTACGAATGTGAAAATATGAAATTTCATATTTTTACAAAAATGTGATGATATTTCATGATTTTGATTCTTGTTGGTTCATGAGATTTTTTATAATTTTACAAAAAATGAAGGTAAAAATTGCATATATTCCAATATTTAAGTATGTTTTTGTTGAAATATGTATGATTTTGCGAAAAAGTGGATTTTTGGAAAAGTGGTCTCACACCGCCAATTGGTATACTACTAGTAGAATATGCTTGTTAGAATAGTAGAAAATATACTTCCGGCTTCTCCAGTTGCGGTCATTTTGGTATTGATACCTATGTGACCTCTGTACTAGAAGTGAACTTGTCCCTGCAGCTGGTTCTCTTTCCTGTCTTACATATTTTTTTGTCATAATTTTCGCTTTCTAGCGAGTTAGTAAAACCAATTTTTGTAAAATTACATACTGAAAAAAGAGAGAGACAAGAAGAAATCCATTTGACACAAGTGAGTGATTTTTGGTGAGTAAAACATTAGGAGTTAAAGCAAAAAGAAGTACCACCCCACTATTTCGTCCAGCGCTCTAGATAGTGGGTGCGAAACGTGTACTCCCGGGTTTGGACTCATCAGTAGAGACCCGGGAGTTTACCGTAAAAACTGAGTTATGGATTTCGGAGAAAGAAAAGACAAAAAAGAGAGAAAAGGTCCAAAAAGAGTAATCCTATTTAAAGAAACCATTCTAAGTTTAGTGTTAATGTTTATAACCTATTCAAGAAATAAAAGCATATTTTCCTATGAACCATTTAGCAAAGCATGAAAAATCCAGTTTTTAAGCATAAAAAGATCCAGAAAAACAAGCAAATCCAAACTCACAAAACATGCGCGACGATTAGCATTCAGCGTAGTGTCGTTTACTTCGGCGTCATCCACTTCCTCCATCGGCTGTTCCATGTTGTCGTGCACTGCGGAGCTCTGAGGCGGATCCACGACGGTCGCGCTTTGAGCTGGTCCAATGCTGTCCATGGCTATAACAGAGTTTCGAGTTCTAAACTGAGTTTTGTGTAATAACATTAAAAGTAAGCAATAATGAATTAAACATGGAAGTTATACACGCAAACATATAGTAAAGTATAGGAATTATCGAAATGGAGGTGCAAGAGTTAAGTTATGGAATTGTTGTTCAATTAAATATTGTGGGACATAGAAATTACACAGAATTAAAGCAGTAAATTACGAAATTGATTCGTTAGTGGAATAGTGAGGCGGGTGTTGTGAAATCTAATCACGCATTGAAGAGATTTCATCAATCGATTTAGCTTGCTTAAAGTTCCTTGTGGGACGGTTAAGTTTTGAAATTGGTTCGAAAGGAATGTTTGTTTTAAGTGAGTTTTGACTTAATCTAGAGAACCAAACCCATAAAGCACATAACATACAGCATTTTAAACATAATACAAGTAAACATTCGAAGTTTGGTGCAGTGAGGTTCTAAAGATAAGTGATTGGTTTCAGTTAATTTCAAGAATTGATTTTAGTTAGTTTTGGATTGAAATAATTTTGCCCTGACGTCTTCAATAGCGTTAATAGTTAATCTGTTAATGTACGCAATCATGGAGTTTTTGTTTTTCACAATTTCTTGAAGTGAACGATTTACAAAGTTGTCAGGGCAGCCATTGTTTATAAATGTCTGTATAAGAAGATTAATGTTAAATTTCAACCCACAAAGGGTATTATTTGTATGACTATATCTAATAATTTCAGTTATTAGTATATTTCGTAGCATATTTTTGGGTATGCAACTACTATATTTAGGGTACTTAATTACTTCGAATCTGAAGTCTCGTGTTTTGTCGTACGTTTTTATTTCGATTTTTTCATTACAAAGTTTAATATCCAAGTCCAGAAAAGCAGTACCATTTCGGTTATCTGTTCGGTTAAGTTCAAGAACATTGCCGTATATAGCAGCTGTGTGATTCTTGATGTTTTCATTTAGTGAAAACAGGTCATCTATGTAACGGAAAGATACAGAAAGTTCACGTTTCACTAAATTATCGCATGTTCCGAGGTACTTGATTTCCATAGCTGTTAGCATAAGATCAGCTAGCAGGGGACTTGCATTACCACCTTGAGGTACACCTTTAATTTGGACAAAATTACGATCAGCGAAACGAACGTAACTGTTTTTAATAAGGAATTCCACCATGTACTTGACTTCATAGAGCGTGTAAGGTGTATAATTTTTATGGTACTAGTCAAGTGGAAAGGGCGCGGCAAAGCCGCGCCCGTCGAATTCTCTTGCGTTTGGTATTAGTTATCAGACTTTTCTATTTTTGTAATTTTTCATTTCAATTTTTAGAATGTCTTTGATATCGTAATAGAGATATCTTATATATCATATCGTTGGAATAATTCGAAAAATAATTTATTTTACACATCAAAAGAATTGAACAAAAATAAATAACAACAGTAATACACTTTACAGATAAAGACCACGCTTTTTGCTGGTAGTAGGCTCATCATCCTGGTCATCAGGAGCATTGTCATCGGCGAGATGCAAAGCCTTGCGCTTAGCTGAAAGAGATCCGTTGAACGACCATTCGCTATAGTCGTCAGGGTCCTGCGACAGTCCCAAATTGTGATCGCTGGTAGACGGAATCGCAACGCAGTACATGTAGGACGTGGACAGCCAAAGAGTGCTACCTAAATAGATGTTTATGTTTATTAGAGTAGTATACAGTATTATAAGATTTAAAGTTTCTCTCTATAGCTTCGAATGTGCTGCATACGGAAGAAAATTTATATCGGTAAATGTTGTTCATAAACACATCTCAAGTAAAATTTGTAAAATACCTTTCACACAAACGCTCGCGTCTTGGAAATGAAACTCGACACCTTGAGCCATGTCTTCAAGTAGCTCTTCAGTTTCGCGATAGTTTGCCTTGATAAACATGGCAACCTTGACCTTAGATTTGTCGCCCACAATGCCGTACACACCGCTCATTGGAGAAGTATACTTGCTCGCCGTGAACGTGTATGATTCGAACGCTTGTAGAATAACAGCATGCCTGCTAAAATCAAGACACAGTTTGTATTCAAGCATTAAACTGCGGTTTCCAACTCTTTAAGAAATGTAATATATGAGTTACTTACACAATAACGTTCGCGGTTTCCATTCAAACAGGAAAAGACTCTCCAAAACGGCGGAAAGTTGTTCGGAATCGGATAGTCGACGTTAAGCTTGCTTAATTCAGTCGACGGCAGAACATGGACGCGAACAACCTTGCTGTTGGGTGAGTTGAAGTGGAACTCAAAGTCGGAAGACGTGATGTTTACTTCGCCGTCAACCTTCCAGTATTTGCGAACATCCACATTATTCAAATGGATTTTCTGAAGTATAAACGTAAAGATTCTTCTAATTAAGCATAAAAGAATTTAGTGAATATTCCACATAAAACTCTATGAAACCAAGTTCAAATAGTTAAAGTAAGATATACTTTTACAATTTTGCATCCAAAGCATTACTGCATTGAGCGAATACTGCATTGAGCGAATAAAATCTTACCGAGTGCATCTTCACACACTTCGAAAGCGTTCGAGCTTCGTCATTCCACGCCGTCACACGCATCGAGTAATTCTGAGCGTTGGCGAGATACACCTGGAAACGCTGGCTTTTTGCGGTCTCATAAAGAACAGTGTATCCTACGACGCGCAGCTTAATATCATGCCTAAAGTAAGAAAACGGCGATTTCTATGAAAGCAATAAATATATGTAAAAAACGAACGCTGGACGTCCACTAATAAGTGACTTCAATTTAGTGGTAGATAGATGAGATCGGAGAAAAATCCCTATAAAATGTTTTATGTCTACCTTTAATAGAATTGGGCTTATGAAATTAAGCTTACTTTATCGGACTCACCATCCCCTTCACTTTCGTTGTCTTCCGGCGGACGTCGCTTAGACGAAAGAGGAGTGTTGTTCTCAGCGGGATTCGGTTTGTATGCCTTCTGAAATATCCATCTTATAAACCGTTATCCCACGCTTAGCAACCATAATCCCGAGCTTACAAACCATAATCCCGAGCTTATAAACCATTATCCAGAGCTTATAAACCTTTATCCCAAGCTTAGAAACCACAATCCCGAGCTTATAAACAGTTATCCAGAGCTTATAAACCTTTATCCCAAGCTTAGAAACCACAATCCCGAGCTTATAAACAGTTATCCAGAGCTTATAACATGGTACTTCAAGCTTAGAAACCTTAATCCCGAGCTTATAAACAGTTATCCAGAGCTTACAACATTGTATCCGAAGCTTAGGAACCTTAATCCCGACCTAACTACCATAAAGCGAATAAACTAACATACCTTTTCAGAGTCGATACCCAAATCCTTCATCACAGACACAGGAGTCTTAACAGATTTCTCTGGCGAACCGATCTTTTCTTCCAGCTCCAGCTTTTTACCAGCGAGATTGGACTTGTCTGTCTTCTGAAATACTCTTTTAACAGCGATTTAAATTTTTTAAAGCGATTTAATTTAATAAAAACCGTAACCCCGAGCTTATAAACCGTTATCTCATGCTTAGAGACCTTAGCCCTGCGCTTATAAACCTCAATCACGCCCTAACTAACTTATTTCTGGATTCAGCGTATCGAAAACCCTTGTCCTGATTTTCAAAACCGCAAATACAAAGAAAACAGAAAAAAACATACCGACTCATTGTCTCGATGCTTCTCCGTTTCCTCGTCAACAGACTCCTCGATGTCCTTCTTGGACTCCTCACCATCCTTTCGATTGATTTGATCGTCTTGATCCTCCTCTTCCAAAGCAAAATCTATGCTCTTGACCATATCGGCGAAAAGTCAGAATAAAAGAAGGTCTGGGTTGCCTATAAGTATAAAAAATAGTTAATAAATTTTGAAACCAAATATTTGCAGCAAAAGTAATAGGAGGGTCATGATCGGGAAATGCTTTGAGATATCAGGTCACAATTTCAAATCAAAAAGCATTGGGAAACGATTACGGAAAATTGTTCATTGTTATAGAGAAAGAAATTTTAGGTTATATAACTTCCAAGAAAATATATTTAAGGTAATAATCAGAAATTGTTATAGAGAAAGAAATTTAACTTCTAACAAAATGGGTGAAAAGACGCGAAACTTAGGGTTTAAATAAGCAAAAGGCGGAATAGATTCAATGTGTGACCGTAATTTGGAGAAAGATATGGGCTAGAATATTCTGCGAGCTTGAGAGATGTCTAAAGAAGATAGTGAGCATAAACTGAACAGTAACTTATTCACAGAGCTCTATTTTTCCGAAAGGTTAGTAATAGAAAAACAAACCAAAGAAATCTATTCGAAAAATCTTTTATTCAAACATTAAAACTAAAAATTACGCGCCTAATTTGCACGTTAAAAACATACTTTCGCGAAGATGTATAGAAAGAACATCAAATGGTGTCCATCTGCACATACAAAGAAAACATCTGCACATATAAAGAAAATGAAATGAACAATGATGTTCGGCAGATAGAGAACCGATGAATCATAACAAATTGGGGAAGAGACCCATTTCCTGCAATTTTCAGCTTTTTCGGACTTCAAAAGCCAAATTTTCAAAAAATGGACTTTTCCGGAAAAAGCCACTTTTTGGGTCAAAAATCCCGAATCTGAACCCATTTCCGGATTCAGCGTATCGAAATACCCCATTCCTGCAATTTTCAGCTTTTTCGGACTTCAAAAGCCAAATTTTCAAAAAATGGACTTTTCCGGAAAAAGCCACTTTTTGGGTCAAAAATCCCGAATCTGAACCCATTTCCGGATTCAGCGTATCGAAATACCCCATTCCTGCAATTTTCAGCTTTTTCGGACTTCAAAAGCCAAATTTTCAAAAAACGGACTTTTCCGGAAAAAGCCACTTTTTGGGTCAAAAATCCAAAAACCGATTCCATTTTCGGATTCAGCGTATCGAAATACCCCATTCCTGCAATTTTCAGCCTTTTCGGCCTTCAAGAGTCAATCATTAATATATATTTTTATTCCAAATATACACATTTATATAGGGTGGCGCAATTTTTTCCCCTGTTTGTTTTTCAATTATCGAAAAATTTTTCCAATCATGTTGAGCTAATTTTTTTTTGCATAATAAACTAGACAAAATAGGAAGATTATTCACACCGAACTCACCGTACCAACTTTTTTTTAAAATGCAAAAAATCCATTTTTAGAAAAAAAATTTTTTGTGAAAATAAAAATTAACGTAATGATGATTTTGCTTTTATTTTCTGAGCTATCCGCCGGTAATTTTTTGCACACAGGGGTGTTCGGATGCGCTGATTCTGAATCTGTAATCAGATTTTGGGCGGAATTTCAAATTTTAGCGTATTTTGGCATTCTGTAAAAACATTCGTTTTTGTGAAAAATGTGCGAAAAATGATGTTTTTGGGGTGATATTGAAAAACTGATTGCAGATTTGGACTCAGAGCAAAAAGTTACACCAGAAACGATATTTGGAAAAAAAAATTCCTTTAATTATCAAAAAATCGATATTTTGGCCGAGATGCTGAAAAAATTGATTTTTTGATAATTCAAGGAATTTTTTTCTCCAAATAGCATTTCTAGTGTAACGTTTTACGCTGATTCCAAATCCGCAATCAGTTTTTCGATATCACCCGAAAAACGTCATTTTTTAACCATTTTTGACAAAAACGAGTGTTTTGACAGAATGCCAAAAATACGCCAAAATTTGAAATTCCGCCAAAATCTGATTACAGATCAGCGCATCCGAAAACCCCTATGTGCAAAAAATTATTGCACAAAAAAATTTTTTTCTAAAAATGGATTTTTTGCCTTTTTGAAAAAAGTTGGTACGGTGAGTTCGGTGCGAATAATCTTCCTATTTTGTCTAGTTTATTATGCAAAAAAAATTAGCTCAAGATGATTGGAAAAATTTTTCGATAATTGAAAAACAAACAGGGGAAAAAATTGCGCCACCCTGTATATATTTATATTCTAAATTTCTAAGGGGGAATTTAAAACAAGAGGCATTCTGCAAATGGTGAAATTTATGCGAGCTTTTAACTCCTGCCTCTGCAAAGAAAATTAAGAAATTATATAAAAATTAGAAGACCAAGGCCCGCATATTGGAGCAACCTCACCCGACTCAAACTTGCGATACTACGGGCTCCTATTTTCTGTCTCGTCTCTCTGTCCTATGAACAATGTCGAACTTTATAAAAACCAGTGAGCAGACCAGAAATCGATAACCCAGCCCATATGTCTGTCTTTTATGCTTGCCTTCTCTGTGAGTCTCCAAAATTTATGCACTCTTTCTGACATGTATCGCTTCGGCGCACACCCAACCACCTTATACACGCGCACGCAGTTATTGATCAACTATTGAATTGTTACCAATTTGGTCGGAAAAATTTTAAAAACTTACAAGGAGTAGATTTATATAGAATAAAAATTAACCCCCGGGTAAATTAGAGGTAATACGGTATATAGCTGTTTTGTCTAAAGAGTGCGATTCTGCCAAGACATTACGCCAAGTTTTGACCATTTTTCCTTTGTATTCAAAATTTTTTTACATGGACTTATAAGCATGGCGGTAAATTTTTTCCAGATTTTAGTGCATTTCCGAAAGATTCTGGAAAATGTAGTTATTGAAACGATATATACTGTATTGCACAATTGAATCCAGAAAAAAATCTAGGTAACTTATTTTTTAGGCAGTATTCTTTGGCCAAATGTGGTTTTTCTAGAAAAACGCCAAAAATGGCCCACTTGAAAAACCTGAATGTACTTTGCAAACTGTTTTCCGTCTAGTTAGGTAGGAAAAGCGAACTCAGAAAAATGTTATGGTCACAATAACATATTTTCTTGGTCAAAAAGTGCATATTGAAAAGTAGGGTTCGATCCCCCCGCGGGGATCCCCGTTTTCCCCGCTTCCCTCTTCCCCGTTTTCCCCGTTTTTCCACCTTCCCCGTTTGCCACGGGGAAAACGGGGATCCCCGTTTTGAAAGCGGGGAAACGGGGAAAAACGGGGAAATGACAAGCACCCCTAAGAATGCATCCGACAAGCCAACAGGCACCCCTAAGAATGCATCCGACAAGCCAACAAGCACCCCTAAGAATGCATCCGGAGGCGCCCGCTAGGGCGCGGCCGGCGAAAAATTCTTCTTCCTCTTCCCCGTTTTTCCCCGTTCCCTATTTGCCACGGGGATGCCTCTTCCCCGCGTGCTGTTCCCCGGGGAACGGGGAAAAACGGGGAAATGACAAGCACCCCTAAGAATGCATCCGGCCGCGCCCGATAGGGCGCGGCCGGCGAAAATTTTGGGAAATTTTCGACGAATATTCAAATTTTTGAAAGAAAGTTGACCCCAATTCTCAAATTTTCTTCACCGTCTGGGGGCTGTCGCCCCCAGACCCCACTATCTTTTATAGTACTTTCTGTGCCCAGCTCGAATATTTCTTCGAAAGGCTATTCAAAAGAGTACATATTGTTTCGTTGTCTATTCAAACTGAATAATTCAGGTAGAATAATAGAATTTATTATGAAAACACAATAAAATCGCGACTGCATATTATTTAGAAAAATGAGTCATTTTCCTCTGAGCATGTCTAATTTTGCAAAATTTTCGCCTGCGGCGCTATTTTTCTCTAACTTTGTATTACGTCTCATGGTTTTTCCAAAATTTCAGGCCGAAAATTTGTGGAATTTTCAATATATAGTCAAAATTTTCAGTGTTATAATTTATTTCAATGATTTATTACAGTCAATTTTTAAAGAGAAAGCCAATTTTTTTGCAAAAAATTTTGCCTGCGGCACTTTTTTTGCCTTTTTCGAAAAAAATGACGAAAAATGTGGAAAATGGTCTAAATTAGAAAAAAAATGAACAAAACCACGAAAAAGTGGCCGAAAATTGGAAAAAAATGAACAAAAACAGTAAAAATTTATCAAAATTGCGAAAAAATGAACAAAAACATGAAAAAATTCTAAAAAATGATCAAAAACATGAAAAAATAACCAAAAAGTGCAAAAGAATGAACAAAAACCCGAAAAATGACTAAATAAGGGCAAAAATTTGAAAAAATGGCCTAAAAATGTGCAAAAAATTGAAAAAAGGCCATTTCCCCGTATTTCCCTTCCCCGCACCCCCCGGGGAACGGGGATCCCCTTCCCGCCGATGCCGTTCCCCGTTTTCCCCCTTCCCCGCCCCCTGCGGGGGGATCGAACCCTTTGAATACCTTTGAATAAAATAAAGGGCATAATAAATAACCTTGAAAGTAACCATTTGTTAAAAATTTTATTGATACATGCTAAAATTAAAAATAACGTTACAGTATAATACTAGTTTCCATCTATGTAAAGATATTGCCCTTTTTAATTGACAAACAAAAGTGATATCAGAACTTATTCATCATCCGATATTTGCCTGGAAATTATTTGAAAAATTATCTCCTTCTTTATAGACAGATAATAAAGGCATTTCATAGACTGCAATCAATACCGGACTATTTTCAATTTTATATAACTACATTTATCAAGACGTAGTTATTATTTTTATCTTCAATATTAATTTGAGGAATATAAAACTAAGAAGACGGTCTGTCCAGACAGCCATCGACCGGGCTGCACATTGATCAAGCGTAACCGTCTGCTTTTTGTTTAATGTGACGTCATGATGTTATTCGTCCACTTTAGGTAGGTCTAGAATATTCATGGAAAGGTTGTCTGGGATAGGCAGTCTGTGGTGTACTACGCATATGCACTATCAACATGTTATTCGTTCACTTTAGGTAGGTCTAGACTCTGTGCTAGTAATAACCGGAAGCTGTCTGAGGTCAGCAGAGTCACTTTCGTGCGTAGATAAATTATGTTTTTGAAAAAACGCTCGTAGAATATCTTAGGTAAACAGCGGCAGCGGAAAGTGCATTTATATTTAAGATCGTATGCTTTATTTTAGATGCCATTACTTACTTCAGCTTGCGTTTCTTTGCGGTCTTCGTAGATATGACATTTTTCGATCAGCTAACGTTTATAGGTGTTTGGAGGTGAAATGTCTACATAAAACTTAAACTTGTATAACCTTTCTCCAGTTTAACTATTTCTCTAATACTTATCGGATTTGTTTTGTATACTTATGCTTAGTCAGTTCGATTATCATAACTATTTCGATTTATAGTATATTTTAATTGAGATGTATAAATAAAAAAGTAACGTGAAAGGTTTGCCTCAATCTGAAAGTTGTATTTTACGTCAATATATTTTCAGAGCTAATATTAAAGAAGCTATACGACTAAGAGCCAACTACGATGGATCTAACTTTAACATTCGTACTCAAGAGCTTATTGATTATCAGTCTGAGCAATTGTGTTAACGGTCAAGGTAAAACTTTACATTTTATTTTGCGCAAACCCATGCTTTAGTCACTGCATCTAAATCCTGTGCAGCATGAATCATAACCAACACATGTCCTGTATATTTCTAAAATTAAATATATGTTTTTTATTCTAGTTTTTCAATTGAATTAAAATTAAATTTTTATTATAATAAGTCAACTATTAAAAAATAAATACCAAAAACATTTCTTCTCTTTTCAAAAGCCGGCATTTTATCAGCAATTAATTTTGATAATATTTCGTTTATCTGCCTATTTTGTGCCAAACAACTTTTCTCAAAAAATAACAACTCTTTACTAAAATAAAAAATTCATGTGTACCAGGGGTGGGCTTCGGGACGATTTTAAATTTCCGAAGACCGAATCCCGAATGCCGAATTGAGATTTTAAAATCCCGAAGGCCGAATCCCGAATGGCCAAAAGTGCCGAATTTTCCCGAATCCCGAATCCGAATCAAATGTCAAAAATCAACTTTTTTCAAATTTTTGCCTATTATCTATATTTTTTTACAATTTTCGGTGCATTTATATTATGAATTATTGTTTCAATTTACATATACGTCATTTGTTATCAAGTTCCATTGATATTATCCACGAAAAAACGGTTTTTGGCCATTTTTTTAACTTTTTTAGCTATTTTGTCATATTTTTCCTTATTTTATTACAATTTCTCAGCAAATTTGCCTACCGATGGGCGAAAAATTTCGCCTATTTTTTTTAGCTATTTTGTCATATTTTTCCTTATTTTATTACAATTTCTCAGCAAATTTGCCTACCGATGGGCGAAAAATTTCGCCTATTTTTCCGTACTATTATCTGCCTATAAATTTTAAACGGCGCTATTTTTCTTCTTACTTTTCCGCATTCTAAACAAGAATGCAAGCAAGATTCAAGGTTCACACCAGGGCTGGGAGATCGGATCGAAAATATCGGGTTTTTCGGGGTTCGGATCCGATCGGTTTTTTTGGCCATTTCCGATCCGATCCAAGCGCTCTTAAGAATGCACTCGGCCGCGGATTCAAATTTAAATTCCCGCCGGCCATGAAAAATTTTAGAAAATTTTAATGAACCACAATTCCAAAATTAGAAAATTTTCGCCTGCGGCCCAATTTGGCTACCGTTTCTCCTTCAAAATTAAATCTCAAACTTAACTCTCCTCCTATTAAATGCTATAATTCGTTTCAATGATTTTTAGCCAATTTTTAAAAAGAGAGCAAATTTTTGCCCACGGCGCTTTTTTGTTGCCCAAAACCATTGTATTTTATCAGAAATAGGAAAAACTCGCGGTAAGAAAAGCGCCGCAGGCAAAAATTTTTGAAAAAAATGGGCTTTCTCTTTTAAAATTGACTAAAATAAATCAATGAAATAAATTATAACATTGAAATTTTTAATTATTTACTGAAAATTTAACAAATTTTCGGCCAACAAATTTTTAGAAAGGGAAAAGAGAGAAATCAGCGTAATTTTTCGAAAAATTTCGCCTGTGGCGCTAATTTTCCTTCTTCACCAATGGTCCTAAGCTCAAGAATAGGAGATTAATTTTATATCGGGCGAGGTCATTTTATCCAGTGCTTATTCGGGAAAATTTGACGAATTCCCGAATACCGAATGGCCAAAAGTACCGAATTTTCCCGAATCCCGAATCCGAAGCCCACCCCTGATGTGTACGTATGTTAATTAGAGCAATTTTTAGACTTTCTGTCAAAATACAATGCTCCACTGGATTATGTAAGTGATTTAAACTTACCTTATTAAATCGTTTGAAAGCTTGTTTTTGTTTAGACCAAATCATCCATGAAAGAATTCAGCACAGTAAAGGATTTAAAAAAATTGCCGCATAAAGTTACGCTTGTTTTGTGTAACAAAACATCAGTCTATTACGTATTGAAGGAGCCGAGTGTCATTCATCGTTACAAAGGTAATGCTTAATTAGGAAAGGCTGATACGTAAAGAGTTTTGATTTTAAAACGCATCTTTGGAAATAAATTAAATATTAATAAAATAATTTTTATTTGTTTACTAAAATAGCATTAAAGACCGAGAAAATACTTTTATAATAGAAAAAAAATTATATGTGTTTCGTTTAAGTTACATTTCCACCATCTGAGAAGGAATACCATTTCGACAGCGTTGAACATGAAATACGCTTAATGCAGGCTATCAATCACCCACTGATTGTGCGCATGCCTCATTACTTTACAAACGAAGGACATCCTTATATGGTAATAGACTACGTTGAGGGCGGCACATTGGCTGAATTAATTAATACGCTTGGTGCCTTGGACGAATGGCATATCCGATTTTACCTGGGGCAAATTCTCAGTGCCACAAAACATTTGCACGATCACGGCGTAACACACGGAGACCTATTTAACGTGAATATTATGCTTGACAAGCGCGGGAATGTTAAAATTATTGATTTCGAGAGGTCAATGATTTTCTTTGGTACCACAAGGAACGCCGCGAGAGAATCTGCAGGATCTACGTCAATTGAAACAAAGGTTGTTCCATAAATGACATTACCGTATCCCTCTAATTGAAGCTAATTAAAGTTTCAAAAAGACCATGCAGTATACTGTCAAATTAGTAAAGCATTATAAAAAAAAATTTTGTAAAAATTGGCAATTTTACTTCCCAAGGGAAATATGGAAAATTAACTTGTTTTCATGTTACCTTATTTCCTTAAGGAATCAGGGTAATTATTTCATAATCTCCACAGAACTTTATATCCCTTGTTTTTAAACATTTTTCTTTCGTAGGGGGCACAAAATTTAAGTTTCCAATAGTCTAATAGTCCGTATCGTGCAAAAATAGTTTTTTGGCTAAATACACTTTTTAGCCGATTTTTGGACAAATCCCCTCCTCCCCACCCCGCCCGTGAACGCATCCCCCTGCAAACGCACTTTTGGGCTGCAAAATAGAGTCCGTTATCTGTATTCATGAAAATATCAGGGCAAAATGTTTTAATTTTTGCCAATTTTCCTGCACATAGTTGCACTATTTTTAAAAATACTTGGGGAAAAGGTATCTAAATATAGTGGCAGGCGAAAATTTTATAATTCTGGATTGGATATTCACTAAAATTTTCGCCGGTCGCGCCCTCTCAGGATGGCCAGTGGGAATTCAAATTTGAATTCCGCGCCTGCGTATTCCCAGCGGTGATCAAACTGTTTACCTCTTCGTCTTCACCTTCCCCGCTGAACAACCACACATAGTGTACGCCCAGGACTGTCACAAACTGCTGGATGTTATTAAATAGTTCAGGTTCGATTTCGCCAGCTTGTTTGTATTTGCCTGGAGGTAGGAGAGGAGGCAGAAGGTTTTCTGTGACATGACCCACGGCATGATAATCTGACACCGCCTGATTCCAAAGTACTAATCCCGGCACGAGGTCCAAACTGAGCATATCGTTAATTGTAGGTGATGGGTTGTCTTTTCCAAATAATTGTCCGCCAAATCCCTGGAACATTATTGGTGTTTTATGCAAAAATGTTTCTAAGAAAAACTTTTAAGCCAAAATTTTTGGCCGGTTTTCTTTAAAAAAAGGAGATTATGTGAAAAAGAGCAATAATAAAAAACAAACGAAGTATTTCACTGATAATCTTTATAGAAAGTTGGCGACGCCCTACCTTTCAATTTTTTCGAATCAATGAGGCCCCCTATGGTAAAAAAATCG
>JAKKPZ010000079.1:0-220000 GCA_022814885.1 Ditylenchus destructor
TAATACCTCAGAAAATTATAACGAAATCCAGTACATATCTACCCAAGGCATACTGATATGGGCGGGGCGCCGCCAAGCGGCGGAGCCGCGGGTGCAGTCCTATGGAATATATCCCTAATATATTATTTACAATCCCTCTATATAATTTCTCTATAGTGGTTTGCTAATATTTATCCAATAATCATTTACCAATAAAATATTCAAAAATATTAAAGTGTTTATGTTACGAAAAAGTTGGTCATATTTAAGTTTAATATAATAATCTTTTATTCAAAAAATTTAATAATATTACAAGTTATACGTATTTACATACAATAACTAACTTCTATACACAAACATTTGGAATTGGACAGACACACAGACTAAACTCATATTCCTGCTCTTAATTTACTCAAGTGTGAGCAATGACTTGATTATGTCTTTCTTTGCAATTTTTGTGCTTATTCGAGGAATTACTGAACACTTTATATCAGAAAGAAGGCCTTAATCAGGTTCCCCGACGCCGAAAACCCGACTGGAAATAAAAGTTTTGCTTTAAAATTACCAAGAGTTGGACAAACCTTGGGTCGAAAATGGAAGCAAAAAAAAAGACTTCCCTTTACTCGGCATCTTATGCCAAGCATACCTGACATTTACTAATGAATAATTCCATTAAAGTTTTATGTATAGCATTTGTAAAACAGGTGATTGTTGGTTATGTTTATAATTTCGGGCAAGCTTTTATTAGTATTATTAGTATGAATTTGTTACGTATGTGCCATATATGGTTAATGTCGTATATTTGTGATTTATATTACTATGTTCTCGGTCATCAGTTTGCAAATGTCAGAGCACCTGGACATGTGCCATTCTCGAACTTGACCTGTGCCATTCTTGATATGTATTAATGTCTTATGAGTGGTTTCCTACCGTCTTTCCCACTGAAACATTTGAGTCTGTAATATCGATTATAGCTCACACAAATTCCGCCTTGTTAACCGTATCGTTTACAGTCCTGGTATGGGTCTGCCTGACTAAATCGCCTGCAGCAATGAGCGGATACAAATGGTAAGTGTTTCACGGATCTTTCGCTGAATGAAATTGAAGGGTATCGTAGAATAGGAATCTCAATCTCAAAGACGAGAAAAAAGTTTTAATAGTGCACCCGTATATAGACTAAAATATCGCCATGTTATCAACTTTTACTAATTTTTACTTCCTTCTTTACTACGAGAAGTGAAAAAAACGCATTCTTAGGGGTGCATTTTTCAACATTTTTGAGAAAATTTTGAAAACCATAGGGAGGACCTTATTGTTTTTTTAGCTTCCGAATTTCGGGGGGGGGGGGGTTACAACCCCACTAACCCCCCTGGCTACGGGCCTGCACAAAGACACACACCCTTCCCCATTCCGAACCATGCCGCCAATTCAAAACGGATTCGAAAAGGATCTCTGTCCGCGATTCTCGTTCGTTTCCTGGTACACCCAATTTCAGGTTTATCCTTATAAACGCTACCAGCGGCGTTGTATACGAATATTTTTTCACATCAACCCAGCCTCAACTTCTGTGGCCGTATCCAATAAACGTCATGAGTGGCGGGTTTCTGTCTACTATTGCCTGGGGCGATACCGCTATGATAATTTACAACGATTCTTGCTACGGAATTATATTTACCTCTACCTACACAAACACCTTGTTATTCGTGTACCGTTATGGCCAAACCGTGGATGGGTGGGTGTACCGAAGGATTCTCTCCAGCGGCAAAATTTCTGCTCTTGCATTTGTGACTCCATGGCTTATATTAATGTGTCCTTTGATCGTACCGGTGCACTTATACGCCATTCCCAAGTCACAGCTGATTGAAGTGGTGCGCAAGTTGGATGCGAAGCTCTATGAGCGCATCAAGGATGTAAATGCGATAGGAGGAACGGTAGGTCTACTTTGGATCCAGGAAAATTCGCCTTGGTGATTAGGGTACGTGACATTTGTATGCCGCGACATTTGTATGCCGCGACATTTGTATGCCAACTGAATTCAGTATTGAAAGATAGAATGATAGATATACGAGGCCGGCCACTCCCCGAGGGCAGCGTTCCCCAACCCATTTGTACCGCGGACACGGACATTTGTACCCCGCGACGTTTGTACCCCGGAGCTATAACTTATGATCCATGCGGTCATTTTTTATGCAGTTTTCCAAAAACGGTTTATTCTGAGCCGGAAGGAACACCTGGTAAAAAAAGTTGAAAGTATATTGAAAAAATGATTTTTTTTACTTAAAAATACGATTTTTCGCAAAAAATGCCAAAAATCGTATTTTTAAGTAAAAAATGTCATTTTTTCAAAATAATTTCAAATGTTTTTTACCAGATGTTCCTTCTGGCTCAGAATACACCGCTTTTCGAAAACTGCATAAAAATGACCGCATGAATCATAAGTTATAGCTCCGGGGTACAAATGTCCGTGTGCGGGTGAGTAGGGAAATTTGCCTGGAGGAATTTATTGAGGGAAGCACTTGTAAGAAAAATTTTAGCGCGAGCAATTCCGAGTGGCCAACCGTTTTTTATTGACATTTGGCTTAGTTTGGGCATTGATCATGCTTATTGTGACGTCATTTTGCACCACGTCATGCTACCGATTCCTCAGACAAAACAGTGACAGACTCAGCGAACGCACCCGGTCGTTGTACTTAATACTCATCAACATACTGGTTCTCGAATTGTTTATTGGAATCCTTGTGTGTGGTCTCCCGATTTGTTGCGTTAGTCTGGCTTATCTGATCAAACTTCCTTTCGGGTCATATTTTTTGATTGTGGCTATCAGGATGTGGAGTATATATCCTTTGACTTCAAACGTTATCCTTATTTGGATGGTGAGACCGTACAGAGAAGCTGTCAAGGATTTGCTCAAGAAGTTTAAGTGCGTCAATGCGGCGATGGTCACACCTCTGAACAGATCACTAACCGCTAACCTGCCGTAAATTTAAATAATGTATAGATGAAAAGTAATAAAAATTTCATTCATAGTTAAAAAAACACAGTTGGTGTGGATGGTTGCTCTAAAAAACTAGTTTGGATTGAAACGTTCCGGAATGATCCCACTTTTAAGGCCTAGAAATATCGTGACCTCCGGGTGGTCTCAAGTCTTCCACAAATATTGAATAGACTTTATTACTGAAACTTCTGTTAAAGTCTTCTATATAGCATTTGCAAAACAGGTGAGGAGTGGACGGAATTTAATGTATTCAAAGCGGCTTTCCCAATCATTCTTTTACATCGAGATTGGGTTATGTGACCGCTAACTAAACGCAAATTTGGAAGTTGATGATTGAACCATTGATAATTTCAAATTAAAGATTTCCCTTCAGTAATATTCCACTGACGATACTTCTTACTTGGGACTCACTTCTTAGGAGGAAATTGGTTAAATGAAATAGCCGATGGAAACATCTAGTCAGGGGAAATTACCAGAGGCACTGGCATGCTCCCTAGGACCTTTTTGAAAATCACAATTGGTTTTATTAAACTTTTGACAAACGAATTTTAGCGCGAACAATTCCGAGTGGCCAACCGTTTTTATTGTCGTTTTTCGTAGTTTGCGGATTGATCATGTTTTCAATAACGTCATTCTGCACGACGTCATGCTACCGATCCCTCAGACAGAACAGAGCCTGACTCAGTGAACGGTGTAAAACGATAGCTCTCGGTGAGACAAAACGAATGACACAAAACTTTTCGAGACCATACCAATTTTCAGACCACACACGGCGTAGATTTTTGTCCTGAGGGCATTTCTCGGGATTTTGGGTTTCTGACCACCTCCAGAGGCGAGTGAGGTGTCAATTGATAGCCCTCGGTGAGATTAAGCGAATGGCACACAAATTTCAGACATCGGACCACACACACGCTGGAGATTTTTGCCCTGAGGGCATTTTGCGATTTTGGTCGTTTTTGACCACTTTAGGCGCTGATTTTTTGTGCACAAAAAGTATAACTCAATCCTACCCCATAAACGGTACGAGCCACCGCAGGTGGCGAGCCAGTCCAAACCAAAAACATACGGCTTACCCTCCACCACTAGTTTAGGTAAAAAGTTGAGAAAGAATCATCAATATCAGATTTATGTTCTAGTTTTTCAAATGATATGGGAAACTCAAATGTGGACATTTAATTCACATCCGAGAAAATCAAATGTGTATTATTATCACATTACAGAATTGGCAAAAATCGTAGTTTCAGTAGTCTGAAATTTGCATTTCTTTAGCGTCGTTTTGGACAATTTTTTGCCTGATCTGGTATTATTGATTTAAAGCCAACTATCCATAGCTAGCAAAATTTGTACTTTGGTACCAATTTCTCTAAATATTTATACTTCGAATAAGGCTGTTTAACTTTCTTTAACTTTTTGCCATTAAAATATTTTTGTTTTATTTTAATTGGACTTCTTTAGACTTCACAGAATGCTCGTTCTTCTTTGCGAAATAAATTGTGTGAAATAAATATGAAATAAATTTTATGTGAAATAAATTTTATCCCGCTGCGAGTACCCATGGTGTTGAAAGATCACAAGTGCACACGTGTTTGAAAAACTAGGAACGCGTGCGTATTATCTTTCAACACTAAAAACCATTGCCTTCGGGAAAAATTAATTTTACACGGCACGGTAAGACTTCTGTTAGGGACTCCATGCGTTGTATAATATCGTATTCGTTCTATGTAAACAAAGCAATTTTTACCATTCAAGTGACAGAGCTTAGCAAAGGACTGGGTATCAGGGCTGGGAGATCGGATCGGATCGGAAATATCGGGTTACCACTTTGCAGACCACGTCAGTTTGCAGACCCAAAAAGTCTGCAAACTGATGGTGCCTTAAAATGCCGTTTTGACGCCCGGAAAATAGCTGGCAGGCACTATTGGCCTTCCCTAAGGCTATTCCTTCAGGAATAGTGCCTGCCAGCTATTTTCCGGGCGTCAAAACGGCACTTTAACCCTTTACTGCCGGAGCCATAGACAAATATATAAACAAATATTTTTATTAGCACATTTCCGACTTTTAGTAAATTTTTATTAACCCTTCATAGCCCGAGCCATAGACAAAAGGCAGAATGTCTGCGTTACCATTAGCTTTCCTTTTGTGGAGCTGTCTTTATCAAAATCATGATGTCTGCCATTGTTTATTTCTCTTTTCTATGTGATCTATTTACAAACACACTCTTTGTATGAATAATGAACACTCATTCGTTTCTTTCTTTTTGTGAAGTCTTTAGCAAATCAAAAGCGTATCCGAACGGATACACTCGGCAATGAAGGGTTAAGAACCATCATAAATGGCACGAAAATTGGTCATTTTTGCCATATTTTGAACATTATTAGGTAAAAAATGCCAAAATCTATACTTTCCTAGTAGGACCAAGCGAAAACTAATGTCAAATTCGGACTCAGCATTGGCACCAGCATTGGGCAAATTTACACCAGAACTGGTGTATTCTGAAATATTGCTTTAGAACAAAAATGCTATTTTACCCCATTTTTACCTAAGATACCTAAATTCTGATGTTGACGTCCCTATGTCAGTTTTTCCTGGAGATTCCAAATATGCAATCCTTTTATCAATATGTATGTATTTTAAGCATTTTATATGCATGATAACCCCACGGTTATCATGATAACCCCACGGTTATCATGATAACCTTGTGGGTTATCATGATAACCTCCCTTCGTTGAAAAGGTTATCATTGAGGTTATCATTGGAGGAGTTATCAAAGGTTATCATTGCACATCCCTAGCCCACACACAAGGATTCCAATAAACAATTCGAGAACCAGTATGTTGATGAGTATTAAGTACAACGATCGGGTGCGTTCGCTGAGTCTGTCACTGTTTTGTCTGAGGAATCGGTAGCATGACGTGGTGCAAAATGACGTCACAATAAGCATGATCAATGCCCAAACTAAGCCAAATGAATTGCTACAATTTTTCTTACATGTATTTTCCTCAATAAATTCCTCCAGGCAAATTTCTCTACCCGGACACGGACATATGATCCCCGGAGCTATAACTTATGATCCATGCGGTCAGTTTTATGCAGTTTTCGAAAAACGGTGTATTCTGAGCCGGTAGGAACATCTGGTAAAAAATTGAAATTGTTTTGAAAAAATGACATTTTTTACTTAAAAATACGATTTTAACTTTACGAAGCAAAGGAATATAGTCGTCAAAAATATACGACATTTACAAACTGATGACCGAGAATAACTAACACAGTAGTCTTAACTATACGACATATATAGCACTTATTAATAAAACTATACCTGACAAATATAAACACTTATAAATATACCCGAACCTTTGTGTCCAAAAAAAAACGATTTGGAAAGCATCTGTGAATTCTCTACTCCAACCACTTTTCGCCTGTTTTGGAAACAAAGACATAAAGAAAGCTTTAATGGAATTTTTCATAAATAAATGTCAGGAATGGTTGGCAATTGGTTTGTCCAATTACTTTCAAAACACAAGAGTTGGCCCAAAGAAAAGTCAACTTGTGCTGTTACCGTGAATGATAATTCGATGATAAAACGAGATTTAGCGCACCTAAAAATTCCAGCTCTAATGATAACACCGTACGAAAATTTGGTTGAAATTTGGTAGGTGTCGTTGTATCACTGGAGAAGCAAAAAAGAAGCAAACGTTTCCCTTTGCATCGTTTGATAATCCATGATGTCAGGTCAGCATGTATGAAAGCGTTCGGATCACCAAAATATTTTACTGATTTTTCAATAAATTCCTAAATTAGCCTCAACTTTTCAGGACAGTTTTGACACAGTTTGTGCGACATGATTAGGGCTGTGAAATGAGAACCTTTATGAACCTTTGAAAACCCAGAAAAAAAGGCGGTTCTCATGTGAACTCTAGAAGTTCACATCAGAATTTTTGTTATTTTTTAAATAAAGTGGTCAAACAAATTGCATATTCGGAATCCTCAAGAAAAAGTGATATAAGGTCGTCTATATCAGATTTTAGGTATCTTAGGTAAAAATGGGGTAAAATAGTCTTTTTACACCCGGCCCGATTTGTTGATTGGGTGTGGCGTCGACAGAGAAAGGGAGATATGAAGCGAGGGATCTGGCCTAGAAACGAAGAGGAGACACAAGAGACGTGAGACAAAGAGAGCGTTTTATTGGAGCGCCGCACACTAGCAATAAAGTGAGTTAGGTGTCAAATTCTGAGTTAGGTACCAGAGAAAGAGAGACACGGTTAGATAGTGGGGAATAACCGACTTTGGGTATTCAAACCGACAAGTCTCTCTTTTTTTGGTTCTCATGTGAACCTAGTAGGTTCACATGAGAACCTCCCTTCTATTCAAAAGGCTCACATTGGGGAGGGTTCTCAAAGGTTCTCATTGCACACCCCTAAACATGATTCTACATGACACTACAGTTTTGGAACTGCAGTGTAGTTTTTTTCAATTTTTTGGAATCACTGCTTATTACCACAGTAGATAGAGCACTCTGACAGGCAATCGGAGAGTCCAGCTTCCTAAAGTTTGCTTCTAAAATTTTTGTATAAAGTGAATTAAGAGGACGAAACCAATAAAAATAATTTAGTCATCCGGTAAAAAGTGAAAGAATAACGGGGAAAAGTGTTTGCGTAAAGAAAAAATGCAAAGAAAACACAAAGCTTAGAGAAGTTTGGAGAATTGGGGGCCCCAAAATGCATTTTGAAAATCAAATATCCAAGCATTAATCTCTGAAATCGGGTGGTATCTTGTGTGCTTCACGGATAACTGAGTGGCAATTATATTACATATATTTCGTAATCATAAGTAAGGCATCCATGGTTTGTAGTTTCCTCATCCAAGACATTTTTGAATTGAAAGTTGAATTCACATTGAATAATGTGAATACCACAGGTTTTCGAATAAATGCCTCCGGATAATTGCACTTGGATAATGGATTAATTCAAATTTTCCTTGCTATTTTGCTGAATTGTTTTCTGAGACTTTTCTAGAATATTGAAGAACTTCATTTGTTTCACAATATTCTAGAAAATAGAGCCAGACAATTAAGCGAAATCACCAAGGAAAATTTCGGATAAAAGATCATAAAAACATATGTAAAACTAATTTAATTATTATTACCGAAGCAAATCCGCTAAGGTAACAGACATGTATAAAAAATGCCGCGCCAGAAAACAATATGCATTTGTTCTTATCTTGCCCTAGTCATCTCAATTTTCCTCGCAGACAATTATGATTTTTGTTTCACAAATGAACTTTTTATGTGAGCTTTTCCCTAACTGCTCACTCATGCGAGAGTCCAGACTAACACCTAAGGCAGCGCCATTAATCCAATGGCTAGATTTTCCGCTGAGATTTTCCGCCGTGTATGTCTGGATGTGAGGGCGCCGACCTACTTTGGTGATGGAGTGATACAATCCATTCTCTTCCCAGCACAGCAATTCTAGCACACCACATGTTATAAAAGGTGCTAGTCAGCACTAGTAGGACTGAGTGCGGGAAATGCGCTAGGAAATTTTAGCCGATAGTCACTTTGTTGCGCACTTTACAATCCTTTGCGTATTTCTGCGCAATAAATACCAGTTCTAAATTGATATCAGGAATTGGCTATAATCAAAATTCTTATGGATATTTATACTTTTTACATGCTGATATTCGAGCGCTGATTTATAATATACCGTAAACTCTCTAATTTAACCCCCAGGGGTATAATTATTCATTCGACCTCTAGAGGGGCAAAAATAGGGGGGGGGAAATTACACGATCGAGGTTTCGTTATATTTATATATATATAATTCATATATTGATTGATAACATTTTTTGCAAAGGCAGTAAGCCATTTACTTAAAGAAGTATACCTTATATACAACTAAAATTAAAAAATAAATGCTGTTTATCGTGCGCGCGTTTAAATTAGAAGGAATTCTAGAAATTCCACAAGAATTATTCCCGATTTTAGCTGTCATCAAATGGCGATCAGTTTCCTTTTATTAATTTTTTTGTGTTGTTGTGTGCCAGACTCTTCTGAGATTGATGCAGGTGAGCTGGGATAAATAATAACTATCAATACCGTCCTAACAAATTTTTAAATTTGATTTCGAAAGCTTTGGTTAATTTTTGGATCAACTTTGACAGCAATTATCATACTCAAGTGCTTTCCAGAACTAAGTGATATTAGTGCCCTGCTCGATAAATTCAACACCTTGACAGCCAATAGCAACGATGCCATTCAGTATCTTGGACTGGCAACCACAGTTTTTCCAGCATTCATCAAATATGCTGTCCCTGCCGGTTCTATTGTGATTGGGGCGGTGGATATCGCCACAAAGGTTCCATTTACCTTTAATGCTTAAAAATCTGGAGTTTATGACTATGTAACAAATTAACTGTCAGTAGTTGTTGCGCGGAAGAAAGCTTTCGGTACCTCTTGTGAAATGTGCTGTTAGTTTTTAAAGCATTTTGGTCAAATTGTCTGAAATAATTTAATTCAAAAGTTATCAAACTCATTATCGTTCATTTTTCTTGGCTGCATGGAATGTCAGATTAAAGGCCTCAGAGCACTTATGAATGGGCAAGAGTACGCTTCGTTATTGAATTTTCGAAGGCATCCGTTGCATAAGATTAATCTGTACCTTTAAGAGCGCTTAGTCTCATATCGTCCACTCTAACTAAGTCGCTGTTCTCCGTTCGTTCACCTTCCGGTGCGACCCTTTCCACGCTGTTTCCGGTCAGTCTGATGGAACCCCTATACAGTAAATCGACCCCGCTGAGTTGCATCCCGGGGTCAGGATTTTCCTCGGAACCTTCTAGAATGTTCTAGAAGCTTCTGTAACCTTCTTTTAAGCGATACCTTTCTCTGCGCTTCTCATTCCGGGGAGTGTGATAGCTCATTTTGCTCCGAGAACAGATGTCTAGGAATTTGGACCGAGTTTTCTTTTTTTTTGTTGCCAAAAAGTGACCATTTTTTACGATTGAGAATAAAGCTAGGAAAAGGCCCCAAATTCTGTCCCTATGAAGTAAATCGACCTCGCTGAGTTCGAATCCGGTGTCAAAATCTACCCCGGAACCTTCCAGATTGTTCTAGAATCTTTCAAGATATGGGCCCAGTTCCCGCGGCACCTCACTCTCGTAGATGACTAAAAGGTTGCCATTATAAAGAACCTGAAAAGAAAAAAATTGACAATGGCAAATCTGAGACAATGAGAATGATTCACCGATTCTTCTATAATTATTGCACCCGACAATTTTATTAGAAAATAATCACTCATTCAAATTACCGCCCATGCTCGGAGAGATTGAAAAATAAGCATCCGCTCTAATGAGAAAAAACCGTATGTAAATCTGCCAAAATAATTACACGGTAAATGCAACATTTTGTTGCATTTTTGATGTAATTGTCAAAATGTAAAATTTTCTGTCAACATGGTGTTTATATTTTACTTTACTATATTTAGCCAGAGTCACCCGTTTACAAAGAAATAATGAAGCTCCGCACAGGAATCTTGAATAATTTGGATCGGATACAAAAATCCGTTTATTATTCAACCAAGGTGATTGCAGCCCATGTGACGCTTAAGGAGTACATGTTTGTAAGTTGTTACAGTAGTTAAATATTATTCATTTTCACCATTGCTTCACAAGTTGATTGATTGACCTGTCTAAACCACTGCAAATCGGTTGTCTCTGTCTAATAGTTGGCGCCTTTGTAGACTTTTGTCCCTGGGCAAGGAAATGAAATAGATTCCATTAACGTGTTAGAGGCATTCTACCTACATTCTAAAGACATATTCTTAAAGCATGTTCTCGGTCAATTTGGTTTTAGTCATTTTTTGCGAGAATTTTGCGTATTTGTGGTGTGTGACTATTGTAAAAAGTAACTCTTCAAAAACATTGCATGCTAAAAATTAACTCACAAGGGACCATCACGAACCAATTCAACGGATTCGAAAAACATTATAATATTCTTGAAGAGCATGAGAAATGCTACAACTTTTTATATGACCATTTTTGCAGCGGAAGCACCCTGGTCAAGATACTGGGGTTTAAAGTTATGGTGTTAGAATATAGGCCTTTTCAATAACAATTGCAATTTGATGAAGAAAAAAATAAATAACGATGAAGGGAATCGAACCAAAAAGCATACGGACCGTGAGGCAACAGCTCTACCACCGTGCTATGAACTCTCGTATTGGCTTTGTTATTGAAAAGGCCTATATACTAACACCATAACTTTAAACCCTCATATCTTTTAAATGGTCATATAAAAAGTTGTAGCATTGTTCATGCTCTTTAAGAACATTATAATGTTTTTTGAAGTCCGCAGGGGTGGTTCGTAATGGTCCCTTGTCAGTTTGCCTCTATTCAAGGGTGCCTAAATTTTCACAAGTCAAAAAGTAAAATTAAAATTAAAAAATAGATGAGTGTATTGAGTCGCTTATTCAATGTAATTACGCGATTCTAGGTGATTCAACATAAAATGCTCGCGCTTAAGCGAGATATCGCCGACAACTATCTTAACCCGAGTCAGAAAAAAACAAACGCTTCTTTGGACGCATACCACGCCACATGCACTAACGAAGCAACATCGCCCATTCGCCTTCTGGACGTTTGTACTTTTGCATTTCTATACAAAAACAAATGAGCACTATGTCGTATATTAAGCATTTTGAAATTTAAGTATCTGTTCCTCTCCATCGTGGATAGGTGTGGCTTGCCTACGAAGGAAAACGCAGAAAAACTTTCAATAGCATTAGAAATCCTTCAGCTAACTGGCAATCATCTTCACAACAATTCACCAACCATACAGGCATTGTTTCTTAGAGATCGCCAAGGTAAACCAACTGATAATTAGATAGTCTATAAGCCATTGCGCGCAAAAGTAGACTGGCCATTACAGGGACCAACTGAATCCAAACCGTTATCTCTAATAAGGTTGCATCCGGGGCGTTATCTAGATGCACTCATATTGCCCGCAATTTCTTTCTAGTTAATTGTGCATATCCGCTTAAAATTTCAAAATTCCTGCAATAAGATGAATCATATTTTTATCTTGAGGGTAATTGTTTTGTAGTTGTTCTTTTACGACTTTACATGTCCGTATTAGCCAATTTCTAACATCTGTAAATTTTCAATTTAACGTCAGTCTAGAGCCAAACGCGAAATGCTTGGAAAAGGATCACTTTTTGTGTCAAAATAAGCGTTTTCAAATAAAAACGGTGATTCACAATGCACCGTGCTCTGGTCTGTGTAGACAAAATGTACATTTCACACAATCTGCACACAACATTATCACCAGCGTTTTCAATTTCTTCGATGCCAGAATAATACCACCATAATTTTCAAAACTGACATTTTAAAATTATGGCCCAGTGTAAATCTTAGAAACGCGATTACGTGTTCGCAATTTTGCTTGAATAGTATCCTTACGTCTAGATGCTTTAGAAATAGTAATTCGGTCAATGAAGCTTCCGTCACATCAATTACTGGAAATTTTGGACTCTGTAAAAACGGATTTATCGCGCGGTAACATTTTACAATATATTTTGCATGTTTTTATGCAAAAGTTTAAGAAATTATGCGTCGCGTAATATGGACATAATGGCGTGAGTAAATATGCAACTTTTAAGCCATTTTGAGACTAATTACGAACAAATAAATGCAAATAATGCTGTGAAATAATAATGCGATCCACAAACCACTCACTCTAAGTCACAATGTGTCTTCACCCCTCAACAGAATCTCCCGCTTTTTGATGCCACCGGACCCCAAACTTGCGAGAAACCCCAAAACCCATATTTTTAGGGAGGTGTTATCAATATCAGAATTGGGGTGGTCCCGCCACGAAAGTTGTGAAAACCTGATTTTTTCAGTATTTGGGAGTTTTTACAAGGAAAAATGTCCACGATCGCTGGATGCGATTGTGCTTAATAGCTCATTCTGTTGGTCTCGACGAGTTAATGCCCAAACATAAGAAAATTTCTCGGTAGGCACAAAAAATGGGGCATTTTTGGCTAAAAACGTCATTTATACCATTTTTTGCACCTTTATGCACAGCTCTCCAAAACCCCTCGATTCGAAACTGCTTAATAGCTATAAATTTTGTCAGGTCGGGGCTGCGGCGGAGCTGCAGACTTCTTGTGATATCCTAAAGGAGTGCTCTCTAAAGATTTACAAATTCTACCTTCAGGGCTATCCTTTCAAAAATACGAGCATTCAGTTCGTTATGTAATGGATAAATTAAATCAGGATGACGTTTCAACTGACGGAGGAATTCCGTGAGTTTCGCTGTAAACTTTAATTTGATTATCTAGCAATTTTTTAGATGTATGCTTCAAGATATTCTTGATGCCCGCGCTTACCGCCGCTCCTCGATGCATCAGTTTGCCGAAATGGTCAGGAAGGACGTCTCCACCATTGTAGGGCGGTTTTAATTTCAATATTTGGTTGGATTAAACATTTATACAGAGTGGTACACTAAAACTAAAAGTATTTCCAATGTAGTTGGTTTGTCAGTTATTTTGGTTTCAGTAGGGGGGTTTTTGCAAGAAAAAATGTCTACGATCGCTGGATGCGATTGTGCATAGTAGCACATTTTGTAGGTCTCAACGAGTTATAACCGTATTCCGATCAAGTTTTTGGGGGAGGCTCAAAAAAGTGCCATTTTCCGAAAAAGTCGAAAATGCCGTTTTTTGCACTTTTAATCATAACACGCTGCGTGTTTGGCGGCTTAGCCGCCATGCGGCGAATTCGCTGGGGCTTTTTTATTGTACTTTACTAATTTTCTGGTGTGTCAGTTTTTGTCTTTATCGTTTCGACCCCTTACAGGCAGTTTTCGACCTAGATCTCATCATCACTATAGTAAACACTCCTCATAAATCCGTAAAAACCGGCTCAGAATTGAGGTGGTCCCGCCACGAAAATGGTGAAACGGGGTTTTTGTGTAAAATGGCAATAATTCATCGAAAATGGCACTTTTTGAAGTGGCGTAAAAAGCAAAGTTGGTCTACGCGTTGAGGGACTATCTCAATTTCAGGGTGGGGGTAGTCCCATTACGAAAATGGGAAGGGGGTTTATTGTGTAAAAATGGCCGTAACTCATCGGAAAAGCCCCTTTTTGAGGGGGCTAGCCACTTTCCGATTTTTCTTTACAGGCACTATATGGCAGCCACTGTGCGCAAATTATTGTAAGCAATCGTACGGATGACGAGAAAACCATTGAAATAAACAAATACTTGAACAATATAAAGTTATATAATGTTGCAATATTTGAGCGCATGGAAAAGTGGATCCCACTGGCGTTGGTAAGAATTTGAATATCTGAGTTTTAACTTTCTCTTTTAAGTAAATACGACTAAATAACGAATGTTATTTTTCAAAACAAACGGTTTTTAAAAAAAAATTTGCAGCGGTGTTAAAAAACAATGCCCTTTCACTTTAAGTTTGTCTTATCAAATAACTGTTAAAATATTAAAATATTACACCAAATTCGTTCGGTCTTCTGCTTATAATATGACCGGCGCAGAAAAATGTCCATAAATCTCCCAATTCCTGACTTTTAAGAGCCCGTAAATCAGTTATTATATTAATTGCAATAACATTTGTCACCGATGAATATTTAAAAAAGAGAAAAAACAAAATTATTGATAAGCTCAACAAATTGTTACGCCTTTGTGCTAATTCATGAAAAACATCTATATAGAGCGAACTCCCGTTAGTGCTGAATTTGTCCGGTAATGAGATATCCGACTGCATTTTGCGACATATAATTTGTTCAAATCAATGAATATCTTATGGCCTTTTTATGCAAAATGATGTTATAGGAGCACTCATGGCCAAAAATTGCCAGACTAGAAATTCAAAGCGCCATTGATGATCTCAATTTGCGTATACCCGTGCCACCCGTATCTGACTACTTCCAACTAATTTCAGAAAGGGTTTTGGATAGACTGGCGGATGTTGGTAGTGACAAGTAATTATTTATTATAAAAGTAACCACATGCCAAAAATGGGTAACTTTTAACCATGGCCCGTTGTTAACGCTTAACAATGGTAATGCTTGTTAACAATTGTTACCATTGTTAATGCTTAACAATGCTTAAAGCATAACCCATTGTTACCATTGCCCGTTTTTGACCACTGGCCAAAAACGGGTAATTGCCCTAAGGGCAAATTCCTTCAACGTGTGTGGTCCAATCTCGAAAATTTTCGTGCCATTCGTTTTGACTCATCGGGAGCTGTCGTTTGACACCTCATTCGCCTTTGGAGGTGGTCAGGATCGCCAGATCTCTACAAATTTTCTCAGGGCAAATATCTCCGTCGTGTGTGGTCCAATCTCGAAAATTTTCGTGCCATTCGTTTTGACTCATCGGGAGCTGTCGTTTGACACCTCACTCGCCATTGGAGGTGGTCCGAAACGCCAGATATAGCCATTTTTAAGGCTCATAACTTCGATTTCTGTTATTAGATCGTGAAAATAGCAATTTTCCTGCCATGGCTCGTCGAGAGGAAGCTATTACACGCCTCTGGGCGCTTGCTGGATATTCTCAAACAATATGGTCGTCCATACAAGAAAAAGGGGCGTGGCCTAACTTTGAGGGGGTAAAAAGAGGAGTCCAAAATGAGAATTTCAAAAATTTTTTTCGGGGCATGTTTTCTCACCAAATGGAAGCCCCTGAGGCAAAAATCCATGGGCAGATGAAAAGTCCGTCGCTTAGGTTAACTTTAACAGCTTTAACTTTCCTGTTTAGGGGATATAACATTTTAGCAACTTCAAACTTGGTATAGCTTTTATGCCTTAAGCCGACCATATTTTTGAAAATACTCGTAAAAGCGGCAACTTGAAACATTTTTCCATTCCAAATATCGGTTTTTCCCGTTTTTGAATGTATGTTTTAGCATCAAAACGACGTATTTGTTAAAATAATATCTTAAGTAAACTTTGCATTTCCTGTTGTATTTCATTATGATCAGGGAACAGTGTTTATTATTAATCAATATTATCATATTAAAATCCCAGATTTGAACATCAAATAGTCGCCACGCCAAACATAACGGAACCAGAAGATTATCATTCCCAGTATTGTAATCCAATGTGGTGTATTAGCATTCGGAATTATTTCTCAGTAAACATCTTCGCCACCCGGTTTCCGCTGAACGACAAATATAGGTCGGCGTATGCCAACCTTACCATATCAACGCTCCAGCCAGGTGCCAATGGAACTTTTGTGGAAGCTCTGGACTTTGCCATGCGGTTTGTTAAACACTTCAAAATTGGTGCAAAAAATTGAGTTATGTGCGAAACTTAAATAAGAACCTTGAAAAACATTGGAGAAATAGCAATTTGATCCAAAAATATGTTAACAAATGCTAAAAATGACCATTACTGACGCAAAATGCACAAAACTAACCGTAACTCCAAGATTTCTAAAGAGCCCGCAAAAATGCACTTTACAAAGTTCCAAAAAATACTTATTCAAATAATAATTCCCCCGGGGACTTATTAGAGGTTTTACGGTATGCCGGAAAAATGTAGTTTTTTTAATTGTACTGAAAAAATCTGCTACATCTTAAAAATATTATTCATTTTATCGTTAATCATCTTTAATTTAGATTTTTATTTTGAAAGATTTTTAAACAATTTATATATAACGCGTATTTTCTTCGGTTGGGCCAACGTTATATAGAGTCCACTACATATTGGTTTATAGGAAAAAATTTAATGCCAATACCATGACCGAAATACTCGAGTATTTGTTGGATACGAGCATGCCAAGCTATAATATCACGACTCCAATTACAAGCGAGTCAACCTACAGGAGTCTCGTCGCTTTCAGAGATTATACATTCCGTCGCCACGTTTGTAATACCAAATACGGGTTAGTTGACTACCATGCCGGTGGAGTCCATGCCACATACAAATACCATTACAAAGAGGGAGGTTCGGGAATATACGACTGCGAAGACTTCGTGTTTATATTTTTTTTATAATACACGGTTGGTCTTGTGTAAAAAATAATGCAAGGTTCTAATAAAACATTTGTTGTAAAATGGCGATTTTTCACATTAGCGCTTAATTAGTTATTAATTTGGCGCTAATTTTTGCCCAAAAGAAATCAGGCCAACACCTTTTTTAAATGCGAAAAACTCGACGAAATTTTTGCTACATAACAGACCTGTTTGCAAATAAATTGATTTGCCTCCGTAGTGAAAAAATTTTCTTGAAACATAGGAAAAATTTACCTTTTGCTGAACTTTACCGAAAGCCAGTCTAATCCCTGCATACACACATTTTATCGCTTGCTTTTATCTTCTCAGTTTTTTAAAATGCCTATTTTTTGTTGTCGGTTTATTTTCAATTGTATATGTAACATAACTTTTGTATTCCATTTTTCATTTAATACCTTTTCCGTAAATAAATAAAAATATATTTTTACGTTATCAACTCTACCTCCATATATGGCTTAACACGTCCAGCTCGGTGCACCGTCCGTTTATCTTTATAATATCGAAATAAAATCGAACAAGACGAAGATCATTTTTGGGGGTAAAATGAAAACATTAAAAATTTTATGATTACAAAAATTGCAATCGACCTTAAATTCACAGAAATAAAGTTGTGCTAGCAAAACAATATATACACTTTACTAAGAGAGACATTTGAATGTCTTGACATTTGAATGTCAAAGATTAAGATCTTTGTTGCGTGTCACTGCAATGACCTAAGAACAATTATGCCACTTATGCCCTCCTTCCATTCTCCCTCATTTTGTCAGTAACTCTTAAGCAGTTACACGGGTATGAATTACCGGCAGTCCTCTCGATGCGTTTATCTTGAGTTACGGTTTTGTCAATTGTACGCGCATGTGCTTTCTCTTTTACTGCTAAGTACCGTGCACTTCAAAATGTTGTATCCGCTTCACTTATTTGTGGTCCTGCCATAATTTAAAAATTATGCTTATTAATACTATTCAAATTAATAACAAAGACGGAATTGTTGAATTTGCAGTTTCAATTTAGTCAATCGCATAAATAATTTTGCGGCTTCTTTGTGATTCAGATTCACCCAGATGCCCTGCAGTGGTCCAATACGATGCGATATCGAACAACTCATTCGATCAAATAACACTTCATTCCGGTTAAACAAATTATTAAATTCTGAATTGATTCATTAAATCTGACAAATCGGATTTAAATACCCCGTCCTTTGATACCCAGTCCTTTGCTAAGCTCTGTCACTTGAATGGTAAAAATAGCTTCGTTTACATAGAACGAATACGATATTATACAACGCATGGAGTCTCTCTCCTCCTCCAAAAAATCTCCAGCGTGTGTGTGGTCCGATGTCTGAAATTTGTGTGCCATTCGCTTAATCTCACCGAGGGCTATCATTTGACACCTCATTCGCCTCTGGAGGTGGTGAGAAACCCAAAATCCCGAGAAATGCCCTCAGGACAAAAATCTACGCCGTGTGTGGTCTGAAAATTGGTATGGTCTCGAAAAGTTTTGTGTCATTCGTTTTGTTTCACCGAGAGCTATCGTTTTACACCGTTCACTGAGTCAGGCTCTGTTCTGTCTGAGGAATCGGTAGCATGACGTCGTGCAGAATGACGTTATTGAAAACATGATCAATCCGCAAACTACGAAAAACGACAATAAAAACGGTTGGCCACTCGGAATTGCTCGCGCTAAAATTCGTTTGTCAAAAGTTTAATAAAACCAATTGTGGTTTTCAAAAAAGTCCTAGGGAGCATGCCAGTGACTCTGGTAATTTCCCCTGACAAGAAGTGAGTCCCAAGAAAGAAGTATAGTCAGTGGAATATTACTGAAGGGAAATCTTCAGTTTGAAATTATCAATGGTTCAATCATCAACTTCCAAATTTGCGTTTAGTTAGCGGTTAGTGATCTGTTTGTACCCTTTGCCGCCCCTTGACGGGACTTAAAACTTTCTTTGAGCAAATCCTTGGGGCAGCCTCCCTGTACGGTCTTCAAACCAATCCAAATAAGGATAACGTTTGATGTCAAAGGATATATACTCCACATCCTGATAGCCACAATCAAAAAATATGACCCGAAAGGAAGTTTGATCAGATAAGCCAGACTAACGCAACAAGTTTGCAGACTTTTTGGTCTGCAAACTGACGTGGTCTGCAAAGTGATAGTTTACCGCTGAAGTGCGTCAAAACGGTGATTGTCACACCGCTGAATAGATCAGTAAATTTAGACAATATATAGACGGAAACTATTGTTTATATCTCAAATGTTTGAGGCACCTTTTGTACGCCAGTTACTCTTTATGCAAAACAAAATGCTAAACATGTCACCTTCAAAGTGAAGTAATTCATATCCTATTTTTGGACTTGAATTCTGGACATGATTTACTGTTTTTGTGAAGTAGGAACAATATTCTAGCTTTTTAAACCAAAGTTACAAAAATTTGATTCAAATTGCCGCGCTTTGAAACTGACTGGTTTCTGCATTTTGATTAACTGGCGTACAAAATATGCCACTAACTTTTTAGACATAAATAATAGTAATGTTTTAGTAAAAATGTCATACAGTCGAGATCCGATAAGACGACACTTTGGCCCGGTCCCAAGGGGTGTCGTCTTATCGGATCTCGACTGTATGCTTTGTTCCGTTCTTGTTGCAAAATACCGTAAATCTTCTAATAAGTCCCCCGGGGGACTTATTGTTTCGTAGGGGGTCTAGGGGGGACTTATTTGAGGGGGGACTTAATTGAGGGGGGACTTATATTTTCGTGGCCGCGCCGAAGGCGCGGCGAAAATTTTTGGGACTTTTTGGCAAAATTTGGGAAAATTTTTGAAAATTTAAACCAATTTTGAATTGGCGCCGAAAAATTTTGGCCAAAAATTTGAATTTTTTGGATTTTTGATCGATTTTTCGCCAATTTTTAGCAAATTTTTCAATTTTTTGACAAAATTTTGTAAAAAATAGCAAAATTTGCAATAAAAATTCAAATTTTCGCCAAAAAATTTGAAATTGCGCCAAAAATTTGGAGTTGTATGCCCATTTTTGGGGGGACTTATTTGAGGGGGGACTTAATTGAGGGGGGACTTATTGGAGGATATACGGTATTGTATAACAAAATGAAAAATGACGCAAGAAGCAAACGCTATGACCAGAGGGCCAGAATGTTTGCGAAAAAGTTTTCTTTCAGGTATTAAAAAGTCTTTGGTCCCTTTTGAAAGAAAAAATATCGCTCTTCAAAATCTTTTCACGTTTTCCTATTCTGGATCTAATTTTCAATGTGTTTTAGTCCTTCTATTCATTTCTTTGATATTCGGGACATAATATCTTTTCAAACTTACCAGGAAATATTGCAATAATTCCAGTCATATGTCTCTCACAAAACAGAGCAAAGCAACTTTTAAGCGAATTTCGCGGAAAATGTCATTTGCAGATGAAACCTGGCACAACACGCATCCGCTTGTTTGTGCCGTAATGTGACCTCTTTGCAGGGGAAATGGCTTATATAAGCCATAAACAACAATTTTCCTTCCATAATTACACAGAGTTAAAATTTTTGCTTGCTCTTTAGTCATATTTTTTGTTATTCATAATCTTAATCACAATCGGATAATGTGCGGAATTTTCTAGAAATTTGTTCCGACAAAAGTTCTAAAGAAAAGAGAGAAGTACTACAGTATTTTAATTATTTGAAATTTTTTGCGATAAGGTAAATTAGTTTTGCACGAACTTTATTTGCAATCTATCGGGTCCCTCTAAGACGCAAGGTGACTGTCCCACCCCCCCCCCCAATAGAATCTTCCACTTTTTGGGGGTCCCTGACCCCAAACTCGCGAGTACCCCCCCCCCCCCAAAACCCATGATTTTAGGGGGGGTTATCAATGTCAGAAATGGGGTTGACATACGTGAAAACGTGACATACGTGTGTCACGTGGGTCACGTAAAAGGGCAAGTTTTCGATTCCGCTGGGTGTCCTATGGAATCTCCTGTAATCCGTTTCGGGCATAATGTGTCGGAGTAGAGTTATCCGATTTGAATTGGTGTCCAACAATTTGGGAGTAAATTTGGATTTTATTGATTTTCGACTTAATTTTGGCCAATTTTAGCGAAAATTAACAATTATTTGCAAAAAATTTGCTAAAAATGACAACAATGTCAAAATTTCCTCTGAAAAATTTGAATTTGCGTCAAATTTCGGTTAAAAAATTTGCTGTGCCGGATAAAAAATTAACTTCCATAGAAAAGTTGACTTTTGTTTTGGCCGAAATGCGCCGGTGTCTCATATATACATGTCATATATAAAGACCCCAAAAATATTTTTAAAATAAAAAAAATATTTAAAAAATATTTTGGACTTTTTTTAACTAAAATATTTTAAAAATATTTTTTTATTTAAAAAATATTTTGCATATTTTGGGAATTTGTGATACGTAATTCGCGATACGTAAAAAATAACTGCAAATTCGTGATCAGCGCATCCGAAAACCCCTAAAAACACATTTTGCCGAAAATTCGAAAAAATTTGATTTTTTGGTCACTTTTGGACCATAGGGGGACCATATGGTTCTTGAAAAAATCAATTTTTTTAAAAATAGGCAAAAATTTTCTGCTGTGTGTGTTTTTAGGGGTTTTCGGATGCGCTGATCACGAATTTGCAGTTATTTTTTACGTATCGCCTCAAAAAACGTCATTTTTTGGCAAATTTTTGGTCCATTTTTGGCCAAAAATTGCAATTTTTTCACAATTTTCAGGAAATTTTATGGTAATGAGTGGTTTTAAGGGTTTTTTGATGCGCTGATTTCCATTCTGCAATTAGTTTTTCATTATCGCAGCATAAAACTGCAATTTTTCACCATTTCTGGGCCAAAATAGCGCATCCGGGCAGAATGCCAAGAAAACGCCAAATTTGAATCCCGAGCTAAAAACTGACCTCAGATTCGGAATCAGCACACCTGAAAACCCCCAGGTGCCAAAAATGGCAAAAAATGGCCGTCTAAAACGGCCAAAAATTGGAAATCCCGCAATTTTGCAGAGCTCGGATTTCGGGAAAATTTCTTCCGCCTTTGGCAAGGCTGTTTTTCACTTTTTTGTATGCCGATCGGGCTGATCTTTTTTTAAACAAAATGGCAAAGTCTTAGCTACAAAATGAGTATAAACACTTATATCTGAATCGCGAATTCAAAAAAGATATTCAAAAAAGAAAAGGTCCAATTTAAATTGAACACCCTGTATTTTGGCATTTTTGGGCAACTTTCGTGATTTTCGGGCAAAATATTCGCGGCGGCCGAAGGCCGCCGCGAAATTTTTTTTTGGCGGTGAAATTTTACCAAAAAATTTTGCTGAAAAAATTTTTTTTACGAAATTTTTCAAAATTTTTTTTTCATTTTGCCGTTTTTTTCCAAAATTTGTTATATTTTGTTGAATTTTAGCTTTTAATTTAGTCTGAAGTAACAATGAAGGCTAAAAAAGCAGAATTAAAGTCTAGAATCGGCAAAAAAGAGCTACTTTAAAAAAATATTTTTTTTTAATATTTTGCGATTTTTTTTAATATTTTAATTAATTAAAACCGGAATTTAAAAAAATATTTTTGGGGTCTTTAGTCATATACCAATATGTTCCCGACATTCTCAGGAACATATTGGTGTATGACATGTATATATGAGTCATCAATGAATCAACAAAAAATGAATGCACAAATTGTGCGCCAAGTAGATTTCTCTTCAACTCTCCTGGGCCGAAGATAATAGTGCTATAATTATAGATTTCACTATACAAAAAATTTGTTTCGCCAAAACCCGTCGGATTAGGGAGGGAATACTGCATTGTATTGCACTGTTGGTCTTATTCTTGCTGGCAAATGATCCTAGAACCTAGATGCCTAAAGAGCGGGTCATAGGAATATTTTTGCGAATTGCATTCTCTCCCTATATTCTTTTTTATTATTTTTTTATACTAGTATATATTGCTATAAATATTTATCCTCACAAATGAAAATTTGGCAGTATTATTCATCAGTATTAAAAATGAGAATGCGCGAATTCTGTCATTCTATATAACAGTTATGCCCTGGAAATCCAATAAAAATCCAAAGCAAACAAACCAAACAATTTTCTGCATAAATTTCTGGAAATTGGCCCAAAGACTATAGTACCTAAAAAAGAGTTCCAGAAAAGCAAATAAAGGACTCACCAAAAAAATGCTCGCATGTCTAATGAATGACGAGTTCTTTGGACCAGAAGATTAAAAAATCCGAGGCCTAGGGATTTGGTCTCAAGCAGGCCCGTAGCCAGGGGGTTTGGGGGTTCCCCGGAAATTCGGAAGCTAAAAAACCATAGGGTCCCCCGTACGGTTTTCAAAATTTTCGAGAAAATTTTGAAAAATGCACCCCTAAGAATGTGTTTTTTCCACTTCTCAACCCCTTCCGAAATTTTTTCTGAGTACGGGCCTGGTCTCAAGTATACTGTCCAGAATTTTTCACGTTTTCTGGGGTGACATCATCAAGATCATTGATCTTTTGTTTATAAACCGTTAACTAATTTAAAGTACACTTATCCCCAGCCAATCTATTAAAGTCCAAAGTCGAGTCCAAAGCCGATTTTGACTCCGGATTTGGAAGGCTTTTAGGCTTAAAACTGTAAACACCTCTCACCTCTGGCCTTTTCTCTGCTCTTGACTTCGACACACATCACGTTGCTCTTTCCCTTTTTCGCCACCCAAATATGGCATCCGAGTTTGCGTTTAATATTCAAACCTATAATCATATTCCGGCCGTTTTATATGCCGGAGACCTTTCGCCAAAGTACGCAAAAGGCTTGGATAAGCCAAGGACCAAATCCGGTTGTCATTCTCGGAGTCTTACGCTCTAATGCTTTTTCTGCTGCGTTCACACTTTCAAACACCAAACTTTGCCAGGCCCTCTGGCGCTTTGCAGTAAGAGAAAGGGAAATGCCCGGAGGGCAATAGGAACAAGGTGGGGAATGGGAGCAGTCCGAAAAGTGAGCATATATTTGCATCTTCAATTTTTTTGATGCCCAAAAGGTACTGAAAATAGTAAAAAAAAGGTAAAAAATGGTAAAAAAGCCTAAAAGTGTTGAAAGGCTAAACGAAAGAAGATTTTTGGCCCTTTTTCAAAATATAGCTTTAAAATTTGGCAATTTTTCTTTTTAGCAAAGCGTTTTCTTTATTGGAAAACATAATTTTTGAGTATATATTTGCATCTTCAATTTTTTGTTAGTGCTTGGAAAGGTACGGAAAATAAAAATGTGGTATAGAGACAATGAAAATCCTGAAAAAAACTAGACGAAAGAAAAAAAATTTTGAGTAATTTTTAACAATTTTACTACAAAATTTGGAAATTTTTCGTTTTCTCTAAAAGTTTGCTTTTTTTGGAAAACACAATTTTTTCTGGATAGAAATGGTTTAGTCACTATGACATATTGGATAGCTAACGAAACGTAACCAACCAGTTTTAAAGGTAGTAAAAAATTTCGACCTTTGGCAATTTTTCGTTTTTCTTAATTTTGGTACTTTTGTGTTTTGCTAAAAAATTACTTTGCGGAAAATGGTTCATATAAGCCACTTTTTGGCCAAAATATATTTATTTTTGGTATAGTTAAGCGTTAAAAATGTACCCACAATATTCCAGAGTATAAATTGTTAATTTCCCCAGTTTTTCCAATTTTTTTCAAAAACCCATTACAAATCACGTGAACTAATTTTCTGTAAAAACTTTTTCCTAATCAATGTTTCTGATCCAACTTTTTTCCAAGGGAAATATTTTTATGCGTTTTTTATACTTTTTTGAAAACTGCTGAAATCATATCAAAACCGTTACATAACTCTCTCTCACGCTCTAATGCTTTCTTTTTATCCACGCACAATCCAGCAACTTGGTGAGTGAGGGCGGGTCTTGCCCCTGGCATTGGCCCCAAGACCCGAGGTGCTCTAACTAGAAGGTGGCTGCCAGTCCAATGTATTTTTACATATTTACATAGCCCAATTTCCAGGAACCCGAGAGAACTTTCGGGCATTGGCCCGGCTCCACCTTTCTCGAGCTCATTTGTGCTTTGCCGAGAGCCGAAAAATTACGAAGCCAAATGCCCTAGAGGCATGACAAAACTATTGTCATGCAAGCCCGGGAGCATGCACAAATATTTGCGTGCATTATTCATTTGCGTTAAGGATCGGTTTTGTTCGCAAGACTTGTCGAGTGCGACCCTACTTTTTTTTTCTTTTGTCTGGCTTTTTTTGGACTTTTGATTTGGGTTTGGATTTGGATTTGCAAGGCTTGGATTAGTTTTATGGGTCTTTTGTGGGAATTTTTATGCTTTGTTGGCAATTTTTAGGGCAACAATTTTTAGTTAGAAAATAATTTGGCTGGCGATTCTTCCAGAAATTAGCCTGCTTTTTTGAATTGCCGCCAATTTTGATTTTTAAAAATTTCGTCCTTTTTGCCTCCTTACATCAGGGTCCCCTCATTAACACCACATTTTTTTCTATTGTTGCTCTGAATTTACTAAATAACTGTTGAAAAGGAACAGAAAAGAACCAATGATCGCATACAAGCATTTTAGGTTAGGAGTTTTCGTTTTTTGCATTCCTGTCCAAAATTTGGACAAAATTTTAGAAAAATGGAACTTTTTGGTCTCATTTTTGGAATTTTTCCATTTTTAATAAAATAATGTTTAATCTCATCACCTTGCCTGATTGAACTTTTCTGATAAAAGTTTTTAAATTCTGTGTGTTTTGTTCTTTGTTTACAGCAAAGTAACCGTAAACGAGAATGTGAAGAAAGCTTCGTAACTAAGTGCAAATTACCGCTTTCAGGGAACGCATTCTTGCATTCCAAGAAGGTGTTTTCTTCTTTTTGCAGAAAGAAAAAAAGTGCAGTCTTTGGTTGGAAGCTGCGTCATCTTTGAGCTTTAAAATTGTTTTGTTTCGACGCGATTGTTTGATTAAAACATTTAATATCCCAATAAAAACGGAAAAAATGTACCAATTTTCCTCATCAAAACGACATCGTCGAAAATTTCGAATAATGCTTTTGCGGGAGTTTAAAAATATACCTCGAGGTTACTTTTCTAAGCATTTTTCTTGGTGCAATTTTTTGGGCATTCAAATTTTTTACCAGCTTTTGACTTTGGCAAAATTTTTAGATTACATTTTTATGATTTTTTACATTTTTGTTCATTTTTGTGTTTTTCGATGAAATTTGATAGGGCAATTATTTTTGTGATCAAAGGTCAAAATCTCCCCAGTGCAACTTTATGCTGTAACCGTTAATACTGGAACATTCTAGAAGAATGAGTAATGCCTCAAATAACAGCAAAGACTCAGGGCTTTCGACCAAGCTGAAGCGTGCCGTACTTCAAAGGAATTCGAGATCCGTGTATGTTTATCATAATTTTGAGACTTTCTCAAGAAAAAAAACTCAACTTTTCACAAAAATCCACGGATCTCAAATTCCTTGCATCGACATCCGGCACGCTTCAGCTTGGTCGAAAGCCCTGAGTCTTTGCTGTTATTTGAGGCATTACTCATTCTTCTAGAATGTTCCAGTATTAACAGGTACGGTTCCAGTAAAAAGTTATACCGTAAATCCTCTAATAAGTCCCTCTTCAGTTAAGTCCTCCCCCTCAAATAAGTCCCCCCAAAAATGGGCATCCAACTTCCAAATTTTTGGCGCAATTTCAAGTTTTTGCCGCAAATTTGAATTTTTATTGCAAACTTTGCTATTTTTGACAAAAGTTTGACAAAAAATTGAAAATTTCGGTAAAAATTGGCGAAAAATCGATCAAAAATCCAAAAAATTCAAATTTTTGGCCAAATTTTTTTGGTGCCAATTCAAAATTGGTTTAAATTTTTAAAAAATTTTCAAAATTTTGCCAAAAAGTCCCAAAATTTTTCGTGGCCACGAAAAAATAAATCCTCCAATAAGCCCCCCGTGGGGACTTATTGGAGGATTTACGGTATACAAAGTTACACAAGGGAGTTTTGACCGCTTCCCTGACCCAACTGCACTTTAAGACCAATGCCCTTCTAAAAATTCCAGTAACCAATTATTAACTATCCTTATTCAATAACACGGAAGTTTTTCAAAGCGCACCTGTTTACAGTTATTTTCACAAAATATTTTGCTCGAGATTCAGTTAATTCCCTGAACCCGGAGACTTCCGTTCTGCAATTTCGGCTCAATAATCGGCTCGGACTTTGGGGAATAACGAGCCAATTTTGGGCATTGTCGTCTTTGCAAAAGTCGAGAGTCTTTTTGTTGTCGTCTGCGCCGCTTTGTCGCCTTCTTATGAGCCTTTTGCCCTGTGGCTATAGCGTTGAAATTGATTTTACCCCGAATTTCTATTGTTAGAGGCAAATCGCATTTCCCTTTCAAAGAGGCGTGAAGGAAACAATGATGTACATCCTAGTCTCGAGAATCTTGGCAAATGTTTCGGAAAAATATGTACAAAATATTTTTTGGCGGACCGAAAATTATTATTTGTTTTTGCGTTTTTACTTTCGTTTTCATTTTCCGTTATTCGGTGTATTGTTTTTGCGCGCGACATTTTTGGAATTGTTTTGTATTTTGTTGAGCTTGGGCCACGCCCCTAAAGTGTTTATAAGCGATGCGCAGGTTGTACTTACCTGTGTTACCTGACTTTATTTCAGGATATTGTATATTGAATTTGACCGTTTTTCCGGAAGAAAGGAGCCACCGGAAATATATCGAATAATAATATTTCAGTCAAAGATAACGGCTCCACGCTGTTTCTTGAAAGTTTTAAGGGGTTGTATTGTGCTCAGGTGAAGTTACCGTTATTCATTTAATTAATCCCCCGAGGAATTAATTATTTCAAACCCCTAATTTTTTTGGCAAGTTTTTTCTCTAACCTCTCATTTTTATATACTATTTTTCTTTCTCTAGCGGTGCTTAATTTGGCCAGTGGCTCTAGTATAGCCAGGGGCTACATTTGAGGAAATACGGTTTTTGCGTGACCTGACCTTGTTTCAAAATATAACATATTGACACTTTCTTTTATCCAGAAGAAGCGAGAATTGGAATTTTGTTTTTAACTTCCCTGTAATTTTTTTTCTGTAAAAATAAAAAACACTTCAAAAAGGTCATGGAAAAAACGGAAAAATCAGGAATACCTGAGAAAAATCCAGGAAGTTTTGACGGTATTATTTCAGGAAACATTCCTATTGATTTCAGACTTCTGGGTCATTTTCGGTTAGAGAATGTTCGAAAAAATTATCTCTAAAAGGACATTTTTTTCTTTTTATAGTCTGTGTTCGAGAACAAGTCGCCTTCCTACGCGAAGAAGTCGCTCATCGCCTCAGGAAATCAAATTTTATATTGCCCTCAAATTTGCGAGACGCTCAATAATTTTGTCCCTGTGTTTCATCGGCTCTGAAAAATTTTCCTAATGATATTTTTCCCAGGTAACGTAGCTGTGTAATTTACCTCTTCAGATTTTATAGTGGACGCATTGCCTGGGGTGAAATTTCGCCTGGGGCAAACGGTAATCTCGTCTGGGGAACTATCAAGGGAAATTTTTCTTTTACTGTTTCCCTAAAAAATTTCCTTGACGATATTTTCCCCGCTTACCCTTGGGCCACGCACGTGGGGATTTGCCGGGGGTTCCAGAGGGGATTGGCCATAACTTTTTTATTTTCATACTAGGGGTAGTAGGTGTTTTTGCAAAAATGTAGCTGCAAGTGTCTAGTTTCTAAAAATGCAAGAAAAAAAATTTTACCTCCCATTTAGCCCCCTGAAAGGTCCAACCCCGTCTGGAAAACCTGTAAAAGCACGATTTTCCAGAGGGGGTTGGACTTTTCAGGGGCTAAATGGGGGGGGGGGTAAAAATTTTTTTTGTACTTTTAGAAACTAGGCACTTGCCGCTACATTTTTGCAAAAACACCTACTACCCCTAGTTTGAAAATAAAAAAGTTATGGCCAATCCCCTCTGGAACCCCCAGCAAATCCCCACTGCGTGACCCAATCATAATCCACCTGTGTAACGTTCCGTTTCACAGATCTATGGCCGCGAGGGAAATTACTCAGAGTGAATCTCGCATAGGGAAATTATCAAGGAAAGTGTTTTTTCTCTGTACCATGCACCGTATTTCCTCCAATAAGAGCCTCGGGGCCTTATTTTTCAATGTCCCTCTAGAGGGCCCTTATTGGAAGGGCGCTTATTGGAGGAAATACGGTATTGTGCAATCGAATTTTTCTATGCCAGCGTTTACCTTTACCTTTACAATGAACTTTTGCTTTACAGAATCCTTTGAGTAATGCTGTAAGGCGGAATGTTCGAGAGTGGTGACCTCTAGTCAACTCAGCTGTTCCATATTAGTCTATTCCTGCGATACTTCCCACTAATTTGGCCCTGGTCGTCATTAATCCCAAGTATATTTGCCATGGGAATGTGCGCATCGATCTCCGAGTCGCCGTCTTCCGAAGACCTGCGGCAGCAGAAGCAAAAGCAGCAGCAGCTCCAGAAGCAGCAGTCTATAAAATCCAAGCCTCCAAGGTAGTCTAAATTTTGGTGCATGAAACATTCCTGGAAAATTGTGAGAAAATTTTTTTGTCAATGTGGTCTTTGGACTATTCTAGAGGGTAGGCTTTTAGGGAAAGGGTAGCCTATTTTGTCTAGCCTTGAATTTTTACCTCATTACCAATGGAATTTTCCAGGATTTCCCTAAAGTTTTTGACAGTTTGCTTGTGATTTCCTAGAAAGATCCTGAAATCCGAAAATGATAGGAAAGATCCTGAAAATGCGGGCTTCCAATTTCATTTGGGGAAAGCGCGAAATTTTCCTTAACTTGGGAACTCCAACGAAGATTCCCAAATATTAAGGATTGACCTCTTATGCGCTTAGCCTTCCTTCTTTCCTGGATTAATCTCTTTTCTTGAGAGAGAGAAGCATTTTCCGAAAAATAATTTGCTCTCGATTTATTTTCATGCCGTATAGGTAAGAGTACCTGAAACAGGTAATTTAGACCGGCACTACCATTTTGCTGAAAAATTAGATCCATTTCCTGGGAAAGATCCTGAAAATCCAAAGTAAAAATCCATTTCAGTTTTGATCTTTGATCTATTAACTGTAATCCTTCGTCTTTATTTTTATATTTGCATTTGTTAACCTGGCATCCTATCACAAATTTTTTCTTTCCTACCTAAATTTCTCCTACCTCTCCCCGATCCCGGAACTTTTTCTCACCTCTTTCAGTTCGACCATGTGTTTTCACTATTAGTCTTTTTTGTGTTTTCGCCACGTGCCTTCAAGGCCTTTCATATTATTTTATGTAAATACAGGAACATGTCATTTTCCACTTCAAACTCAGTTTTATGAAAACCGCCTTCAGCCTTAAACCTTTCTCCTTTCCTGGATTAATCTGGCCTGGCCCACTTCTTAGCCACCTAACACCCACTCTTTTTTCTTTTTTTAAGTGCGGCCTTGAAAGACCCGCTCTCAAAAAGGCTTATATAAGCCTTTTTGAGAGCCGAGTTAATGAAAGCTTAAGTTTTGGGCTTGAAAAAGAAACGTTTTCGAACAAAAATTTGATTCGTTTTGCAAAAATGGAAATGAAAATTTTTATTAGGAAACAGTTTTTGGTCAACTTTTTGGGTCTTATGAAAAAATGAAATCGAATTTGGGTATGGAATGAGCCATTTTGGTAAACAAATTATTGGCAGGGGACAAATTGGATTTTGAGAGCGGTTTTGAGGCCAAATTGGTTGCCGAAAATGATTATTCGGAAGGAAATTGAAGGTTCGAAGAGCGGAAAAAAATGCAAAGTTGAAATGTAAAAATAGAAAATAAAAATTATATGCACATATCGTGTTAGGACCTATGGAAAATTTATCAAGAAAATTTACCGCCGTTTCAATTTTCTGTGGTACCTTTTGGAATTTTCTAGAAGTTTTCGTGGAAATTTGTATACCTGTATACTGAGTTGGTGTAAAAAGCTTCTAGAATATTCTAAAAATAATAGAAAAATGGAAACCGTTATTTGTTTTTAAAAAGGACGATGATCTCTCGACTGTAAAAAATTTCGTATTTGAAATGGCAGCAAAAATTTTAAAAACTAGAAAAAACTGAAGTTTTATTGAGCTCTTGAAATTAAATTTTTTGCGGAAAAAAATCTGATTAGGCTCACAACTTAAGAAACAAAAAAAGCAAAAATTTTGTAAAATCTAAAAGTGCAAAGACTCTCCAATAAAATCCTCCTTTTCCAGAACATCCGCCATGGGTGTGGGCCTTGGAGTGGCGATGATGATGCAACAGGCAGCTCAGATGTCAGGTGCGAATGCGCAAAAGCAACAAATGGATATGATTTCCTTGCAGAGTGATATGAGAAAGGCGAAAGCTGAAGGTAATTTATGGAAAAACTTTTTGTGAAAGTAGAAATAATTTCTTGTTATACAAATACTCTTTGAATTCCCGCGAAAATGTAGTGTAACATTGGATTGTTTCTACCAAATTTGTCCTATCAATAAATTTTGCTAAGTCTTGGTATTTTTGGCAGCTCGAAACTCGAAAATGAGGCAAAAAACCGAGTTTCGAGCCAGGCACCCCTAAGAATGCACTTGGTCGGCCGTGCCCGAGAGGGCGCGGCCGGAGAAAATTTTTGGAAATTTTTCGTTGAATATTTGAAATTTTGATTGTCAATTTTTGACATACAGCGTAATTTTTCGAAAATTGTTACACATAATAAGAATTATTAAAAACTTGCAAACAACCGGCAGAAATTGCAAAAAATGACGAAAAAATTTTTGAAAAATTGTCTTAGAAAAATATTCCGATAATTCGAAACCCGAAACTCGAATCGGAAAATCCCAAACTCGCACCCTGTTCTATGGTAATTTTAGTATGGGACCTTTCTAGGAAAAGTTGAGAAAATTGAAATTTTCTTTCATTGAAAGTTTCATTGAAAATTGAAAGATTCTTTCTCTGAAATCTTTTTTCATACCGGGGCTATTAATAGAGAAATCTTTCTCGCCCTAGCATAGTACAAACTAGAAATATATTACTTTTTCTGACCAACCATTCCTACTATTCAAATTTCAGGAAGGACAGTGACCGTTATAAACGGATGCGTCTACTTTGACTATCAACTGGTTGCTCAATTGCCTCCCAATCAGGACTTCCCCATGTGAATCATATTTTTTTTATATTTTATTGCAATTTTATATTCTTATGGACATTCTAATAAAACTATTCATTCACTAATCATTTTCATACAAGTCGTGACAGGACAAGCAGCGAAATACCTGATTCTAATTTAAACTCGAATGAAATACAAAAATGGTTTCCCATAAATTTTTTGAAGAAAGGGTATTACCCGAAAACGAGAAATAGTATGTAAAATGAGGAGCTAGAGAAAAATTTTGCCAAAAGGGATTCATTAAATAATTAGGCCCCCAGGGGTTTAATTAAAGGATGTCCGGTATTATTTTTTCAACAATATTAATTGCTTCTGATCACTGCTTCTGGACTATTCTAGAAGGATAAAAAAGGTTCAATCAAAGTTCAGAATCTCAGCATTAATTTGGGCCATTACTAGTCCTTCTAGAATGATCCAGAAGCAGTGATCAGAAGCAGTCAATATCTATAAAAAAGCTATGCTGTAGTTTATCAAACTATACTATACTTTTTTCATAGATATTTACATCACTGCCCGAGGCCATCCCCTGAGAAATTGGTAAGGAGGTAAATTAGATTTGCCTGCGCGAATTAGAACAAAATTTATTGGCGTAAACAAGCCATAAAACAAAACAATCGCATTTGTTTACCAAATAAAACCTTCTAGTGTATAAAAATGATCTCGAACACCAAAAATGATTCAACGGTTCAATAACAGGTAAGAAAGCGAAAACTCGTAAAGAAACTAAACGTATTTGGGCGAAAGATAACGGGTCACTGCCAAACTTTTCTCTATTTATTTTAACATTTGTGTAAAAAACAAGAGGAAGTGTTTTTCCGAATCATTTTTGAACATTCTCACTCGCGCACTTCGTGGAAGAGTCAACCTGCTGTGAATGGAGCCAACTTTTTTTTTGTCAAGGACACACCCAAGATTTCAACATTTGGGCGTGCGTGTTTTGTGTTTGGTTTTTGGAAGGTTTGGTTTTTGGTGTTTGGAACGCGTTCAGGCGACTTCAAAATGTTTTGGTTATGAAATTTTTGATTGTGACGATTATTTTTCGCATATTTTCTTGTAGAAATTGTCATTCTGTTTTTGTGCTTTTTGGGCACTTCCATTCAGGGATGTGAAAAAGGAAAGTTATAGCGAACTTGAAGCTATAGTATCTTTCTCTAGCTCTTTTGTTTTTACGTCCCAAAAAGTCGAAATTTTCGAACTGATTCAAAATTATTTAGATTTGAATTTTTGCCCGCCTAATTAATTTTTTGGCTGATCAGGCTAAGTCTTGGCTATGTATTTTTTCACTCTATGCTATCAAGTTTTATTCGATATCAAAACGATTTTGTGAATTTTGAAAGGGGAAATAAAAATTTTGACAACCCTGAACTCATAAAAAAATTATTTAAATTCTCTATAAAAAATTGGGCTAATATAAAAATGTTTGGAAAATTCAAAATGCCAGCATCATTAAAAGAAGGGTGGTCATTTTCAATTTTCTTTGACACATCCCGAATTTTTCAGGATACTTGTTGAATTGTCTGTGAACTCTATGATCTGTGAACTATTCTCTATCGAAATCTATAGTATTCTAGAAACACGTCTAAGAAAAAATTCCAGAAATCATCCGTTAAAACTGAAAGCGACGATTCTTCTTTTGATCAGTTATCTGGACGTTAAATTAAAAGGTCAACTTTCAGAAGTCCAGAGTCAGTCCGAACCTTCTCCATCCTGAAACGATGTCACCTGTACTCCGATTCCTGACATTCTCTATCATCATCCTACTAATCTCAACAACCTGCCCTGTACTGTCTGCCGACACCGACGCTGGCGATGCTTCCAAAGTGTCTGCCCTCAGGCATCATTTCGCACTACCTGCCGACAAAACCGACGCCGGACCTGACGCAGTGCAACAGGTGAACAATCAATTTGAATGGGACAGACACAATCCGTGGGAAAAAACTTCTCACGTCGAAGTCACCACTGAAGGTGTTCCGAAGGATGTCGCCAGATTGTACGAGAAAGACAAGGAGGAGCGCGAGAAACAGGCGAAAGTGAGCTGATTGTTGCTTAGATTGCACTTTTACTTGATAACCTTTTGTTTTATTGCGATCCAAACTAATAAAATTATAACATTTTTACATTTGTAAAATTTTCGTACCGGGACGCCGGATGGTAAATGTCGAAAAGTTGTTGAGTTTTTAAGTATTTTTATAAAATTTTGCTATTTGTATAAAAATTTTGAAAATTTCTACAAAAATTTAGCCCTGGAACAGGTGCACAGTAACAGAACCAAAAAATTTAAAAAAAGTTAATCACAAATTCTATGTTCTCCAAATTTGCACTTTCTCAACTGCATTCACACCTGCGCTATTCCCACCTCAAATCTTGTCGGTCGGCAAAGTGCAAGATCAATAACGAGAAAATAACGAAAATCCGATTTTTCGTAAAATAACGTTTTCCTTGTAAAATCCAATTTTCCGTATAAGGAAAACTTTTTTCGTAATGTATTCGCAAAAAAGATTGGTACCGTTCGAATGCCACATGGTGGGGTGAATTCCTATCCATCACATTTCCCCAGGTGAGCGTTTCACCAGGTAAGTGTTCCTTGTCAGTTCTCATAGTATAATGTCGCTAAAAAGTATTTTAAAAATTATGAAAACTATGGTTACCGTTATTTCCTGTAATTGCAGCCCCTTGCCGTCGCTACGGTCGGTGGCGTTTATTTTTTAAATAAAAAAATTCTAGATGTTTCCAGAAGTGTTTGGTACCAGAAGGTACCCAAGACACAATGCTACCTTTCGGTACCAAAATCTTCTAGAAGCTTCTAGAGTTTTCATTCTAAAAATAAACGTCACCGATCGTTTTGTTGGGCAAAGGGGAAGGAGCTGAAAAAACAGGGCATACGGTACTTAGCACGCCTATATTTGTTTTGTTGCTATTGTAGTAAAACTTTGAGAAAAATTGTGCTGAGTTACTATATTTACAATCTTGAATTCTTTTTGCCCGAATTTGCACTTTCCCAACTGCAATGCCTTTTCCACCTCAAATCTTGTCGGTCGGCAAAGTGCAAGATCAAGAACGCAATAGTCTCAAAATGGGCATAGCCTTCATTGTCCTGTCATCGTCTCAAGAACTATTCTCTTTTTCCCACTACCCCTTTGTTCCAATGCGGCTTTGCTTGAGGCACATCCAGTATGTTGGACAATGGAAAAATTTGAAGCCGAAAGAGCCAGGATGATGACTAGGGTGCGGATTTTCCGGAAATCCGCACCCTAATGATGGGTATGACATGTCTCAAAATGGGATATGTCAACGTCATTTGAAAAGAGAGTGCAAAGGATAAAAGTGAGTCACTACGAAGGTTAGTGTCAGGGGCGCAGCCAGGATTTTTTTTTTGGGGGGGGGTACGTTTCAGTGGAAATGGCCATTTTTTGGGGGGTACGCGTGAGGGGCGACGACTTTTGGATTTTGGGGGCTACCGGACCAAATTTGTTAAAATTGTTTTTGTTAAAATTTCGGTACAACAGTAATGAAACTTTAATCCTTTGTGATTTTTTAAATTTTCATAGCGTTGTTCGATATCCAATAGCTATTTTCATTGTCTGTTTATATTCTTTTCATGAAAATAATTGTACATGGCAAAAAATTTCGGGACTTTTTGTCAAAATCTTTGGATTTTTGCCAAAATTAGGGAAAATTTTTGAAAATTTAAACCAATTTTGAATTGGTGCCAAAAAATTTTCGTCAAAAATTTGAATTTTTTGGATTTTTTATCGAATTTTCGGCAGATTTGTGCCAAAAAGTTGAAATTGCGCCAAAAATTTGAAATTTGGAAAAAATTGGAAAAATACCCATTTTTTGGGGGGATTTATTTGAGAGGGGATTTATTATTTCGTCAGGTCCTAGAGGGGGGATTATTTGAGGGGGATTTATTATTTCGTCAGGTCCTAGAGGGGGGATTATTTGAGGGGGATTTAATTGAGGGGGGATTAATTAGAGGATTTACGGTATATAACTATGATCAGTAAGAATATTAATTAAAAACTATACTATAGATAACATTTTTTATGAAAAGAGAGCTGGAATTTGTCTTTTGCTTTGCCATTGGATTAATGGTTTAGTGCTGATCATGTGATTTTGTGTAAACAATCCTTATATGGAAATCAGCGTCAATTAGCACCGGAATTTTATAGCTGTTAATGATTCGGTAACTTAGAAAACCGCCAGCCCAAATATTCCATATGATGAAGAAGAAGGCTAATGAGTAGCGCCAAAACGAGCTCTAATTGCTCCGATATGCAAATTACTATCAATTAGTGCTGGAATCGGCCGCCTGCTAATCTAACTGTCAGAAAAAACCGGACTTCATTTCTTGTGGCTTCTATCAATTAGCACAGCTGGTCCAAACATTCCCTACGAAGGATGCTAATCATAACGCCAAAACCAATTCCAACTGCTCCGATATGCTAATTAGAGCCAATTAGCGATCTTTAGTGAACAAAGTTGGTCACGTGATTTCAATCAACAATCTCTAAAAGTTCTAAACAAAGACACTAATTGCCCTGATATGCTAATTAGTATCACTTAGCGTCGGAATTTGCTACCAGCTCTGGTCTTGTTAATTATTCCGTTAGACGGCATAAATATGTCTGCAAGAATGGCCTTCCTCACCTTCGGGCCGATTCAGTTTGAATTTTGCTTCAAAGTTATTCGCGACAGAAAATGGCCGCTTGGTGGAGCGCCGTTTCTGTGATTTTGGTCGGCGTTTTTCTGTTAAGCGTTCTTTCCGAGGAAAGTCCGAGATTGCGACGTGAGTCATTTAATAGTTTAGTTAAAATGGTTTGTTGAAAAAAATTTGGGATTTTGATAACCTCCCACTATTTGTGCTGGAAAATTTATTTTGACACAAGATTTGATTTTTTTTTCACGCAAAGATGATGCCAATGAAACAAAATGACTCTTTTCCAGAAAAAAAGGATATTTTTGGAAATTTTGCGGGGCCAAATTAGGTATTTTTCTGAAGGCAGTAATATTTTATATATATGGGATTCTCAAACTGAGCATACATAACTTTCATACTCATTTCGAGTTAAAGTGCAAAAAACGAGCAAAAAACGATAGTCTCTCAGTTTTCTTCATTTTTATCTATAACGGCAAACATTTATGTTCCAGTAAAAAAATATTTAATCAATAAATACTTTCATAACCTACATCAATTTAGAATCCGGAATGAGAGTTGTGGACAGAGCACGTTTGGCGAGCGAAATCGTGGATCGACTACCAGCAAAACCTAATAGACCTAGAGGACCACTAAGAAATGAAGATCCCCTCTGCAGAAGACCTAGAAGACATAGAAACTGCCCAAAAATCAAACAAGAAAAAAAAGACAAAAGCAAAGAGAAGGAGGACGACAAAAGCAAAAACAGTGATGAAAAAGATGACGCCAAGCCAACCCCGAAGCCATCCCCGAGAGAGATGTGTCGGAAAAACTGGAGAATGAATACAGGTTGTCAAAATGCCTGTCTGAGGGGCGGAGCGGGGAAACCATGGTGCAAAGAGGTATGTAGAAGAGTCCCAAAGTTCAAAGCGAATAAACGGGTGTGCAATCCAGCCAAAATAAAAGAAATGAGCCAGCCCGACAGCTCTCACGGCAGTGACGAAAATAATGGCCGGAAAAAACGTGAACACATTACTCCCGCTGCTCCATGGCATTCCAAGTACACGGCCGAGGCGAAGAAAGTCGGTGCATCCGGTTGGATGAAGTGCATGAAGAAGGGACGATGCAGGAAGGCCGGAGATTGCGTCCAGCGTAGCGGCAAAGGTTATAGAGAGACCAAGTGCAGATACTGTAGCTGGATCTTCCACATATGTACCGCAACGCCGAAACGTAAGAGATGTTTACTATAAATGGAGGATTTTTCTAATAGAAACAGTCTTTCAGACTTGATTTTCAAAGCTATCCACTCTCTAAAACTTTTCCGCTTGGGACCAATTTCAGTTTAAAAAATATTTTACAAAAACATGGATTTTGACGAAAAGCGAAAAATCAGAGTATACTGGTGGATTAAGCTTAGGATTTGCATAGTAAAATTAGTAGTAAATTTTAATTTCCATTTTTCTCAAACTTTTTCCTTCTGAATACAAAATCTGATCATGACCACTATAGACCAACTTTTTAAGCTTAATCCACCGGTATACTCAGATTTTTCGCTTTTCGTCAAAATCCATGTTTTTGTAAAATATTTTTTAACTGAAATTGGTCCCAAGCGGAAAAGTTTTAGAGATTGGATAGCTTTGAAAATCAAGTCTGAAAGTATGTTTCTATTAGAAAAATCTTCCCTTTATCTTGAATAAGCTTGCTGTAATGACATTTATTGTTATAGACAGAGAAGGAGCAGAAACAGGAACCAGGTGCAGAGATGGATCTCGATACTGTGCTGATGGAAACTACTGCGACATGAGCCATCCAAGGAAAGACAAAGCAGGGAAAGTGTACGGTAAATGCGTATCTGGGTCAGTTTCATTATTACCTAGCAATCAATTCTTGAATCACAGCGGGGATACCTCTCCATTTACGATTACAGTACTCGTTTTGATCTAAAAATTTCAAGTATTGGTTATTTTCAGACACTTGTAAAAAAAAGCTTTTCTCTCCATCTCTCCAACTTTCTATTATCTGTATCTGAAACGCTGGCCGCGTTTTTTGTACGCCAGCCCATTACGCAATAATAAACAAGTCGCAAAAAAGGCGGCAATTTGAATTGAATTTTAGGAACTTTGGGTAGTTTGGACAGAACTTACTGTCTAGATTTGTCTAAAAGTAGTTTAAAGGTATGCTAAAACCGTTTAAAACAGTCCATATCAATAAATTCTGTCCAAACTGCCCAAAGTTCCAAAAATTCAATTTAAATTGCCGCCTTTTTTGTGACTCGTTTATTATTGCGTAATGGGCTGGCATACAAAAAACGCGGCCAGCTTTTCAGATACAGATAATAACTCTCCCCATTGGTGGAAAATCCTGAATCCAAATTCGCTTTCCTCAAAATCCGAGGGGAATTTGAAAAATATTCCACCCAGGACTTGATGAAGATTACCAAATAGCCCCAAAAATTCTCATTCACAATAGTACTATTTGCAGAGAACGCCCTACAGACCATACAGAAATTCCCTATGAAGACCAAACGGTTGAGTACGGACAACCTCTGAATGTCGGATTGGCTAGGGACAAGGCTGATACTGGCACGCGTCGTCCGCCTCTACAGTACAGTAACAACGATAAAATCGGAGACCATTATAATGAAGGTAAAAGGAAGGGATCGTATGCAGCTCTTGCGCGGGTTGAAGATGTAGATGCTTTGGAGTCTGGCGAAGGCGACCTTCTTCTGGCTGATGGCAAGGGCGGCGGACCTGGGAACAGGAGAGCGGTGGCGAGAAAGGAGATAAATCTCTTTCAAGACGGCGTGGTTGCAGTACCTGCAAAGGAATTGGAGACACTCATCTTGGATAGCGTTCGGCGTGTCGGCAAAAGTGGAAAAGTGTACAGACCAATGCAAGGATATGCCAGCAAGATAAGGAAAGCACTCGGCAAGCGAATACCTCACGGCAGGTACCGTATGGTTATAATTGACGTGAGTTTTTATATTTTTTATATTACATTACAAAATTACATTTACCAAAAAAATTAATTTGTTCAAATTTTCGCGTAGTATTACCAGGGAGGTACCCAAAGTTTAGTTTTTTTCTTGAGTGGTTGTAAAATGCGATGAGCCCAAATTAGGGTAAACAAATCTGCCTCCTCCTATATAGGCTTAAGCTTACACTTATACAGTCTAACTTCACTCACAGTCTACCTTTTTCCATTCAAATTCCACACGTTTATCCGGTCTGAATTGGGAAAATTAGTGACAAAAGGATCCCCCTATTGGTTTGAAAATTACAAGCATTTTACCAAAAATTTCACCAAAAATTCCAAATTTTCGGTCAAAAATTTTAAATTTTTCTGTATATTTTGCTGTTTTCAGCCTACTTTTTATAAATTTTTTAAAAATCTTCCAAAAATTTGCCAAAAATAGAAAAATTATCTAAAAAAATTAAAATTCGCGCCAAAAAATTCAAATTTTTAAGCGAAACTTCGGTTATCCGGACTAAATTGGCCGAAACGGATTTTTTCCATATAAATTTCACACGTTTATCCGGACACACACTTATCCGGATTTCACTTATCCGGACAGAATCGGCCGGTCCCGATCTGTCCGGATAAGTGAAGTTCGACTGTGCTTACATTTCTAGAAACTTGCCTTTTTATTTTTAAGGACGTCAATACGTGGGATTCCAACTTGCGTATGCCCGATGGCAATGGCGCCGTGAACAATATCGAACCTTTTCAGCCCGGCGGCCGTGTTAAAGTGGAAGGTGAAAATTCGAAGGTTTACAAGCTTTTCCAGGCACGGCTCAACCGGCCTCCAAGCAACAAGGTCCGTCCATCAAAGAAGTTAAAGGATATTATAATTGATTTCCAATATGACTGAAAAACTTTTAATACTCCTCCTTCAAATTGGCGGCAGTGTCGCTGGCTTGGCATTGTGTCGGCTATGCGAAATGGCTGGGGAAGTGGGACAGACAGCTCTCCGGGCCTTTTTCCTCAACCATTTCGCTTGGCCAACACAATGCCAAGCCAACGATACTGCAGCCAATTTGAAGGAGGGAAATTGAAAGTTACTTTATAAATTTATATGTATAATAATTCATTTGTATGCTTTTGTATAGCTTTACTTTAAAACAATAAATATTGTGCGGAATAAGTTTAAACTCGATGTTACAAAATCTCACATTTTGAAAAAATGGATATTTTTATGTCACATTTTAAGCGAAAAATTGCAATTTTGGACATTTTTTAATACAGTCCACAAAAACTAAATTTTTGGGAAAATTCACTAAAAAAATTTATTGAGTCAGTACAATATTTAATAATTTCAGTATTTAATCAGTACAATTTCAAGTATAAGCAGTTGTGTTCGAGACTCTGAAGAAAGTGTTTGTTACTTTAAGAAAGCTATTTGGACCTCCGATGTTGAGTTGAAGAGAGAGAATCACGTACGGTGTCACCAACGTCACGCACTAAAATGGCTTCATAAAAAATTGTGTGAAAAATTATTTTGATACATTTTTAAACTAAAATTTTGAAAAAAAAATTAATTTTTAACTTTTACCAGAATTTTGAAACTAAAATTTTGAAATATTTTTTGTTATCTCCGATTTTTCAAAAATGACTACAAATTAAGCTTGGTGACATACCGTGAAAAGAAGCACTTTCCTAATAACCACCAGACCACCCAAGGAGATTCCAGCGTTGGTTTGTGTTATTTGATCGATGAAAATCAAAGTGATGTGATAAAGTTTGCCGTCGTAATGTTGATGCAATGAAGTGTTTCGACACAGTTGCGTGCGAATTGACTGGTACTAAATTAGTTCAGTTATTAAAAATCAGATGGCTTACAGTATGCATTGTTGGTTTTTCAGCGACTTGTGCACTTTTGGCACTGTCTTTGATGGTATTAGAGTTGTACTTTTAAATTGTTTGTCTATCTTCTTTTAGAAAATGCACAAAAAATTTCGTTTTTCAAGTAGTTTCCAGAAAAAACAGCGATATTTTTCTTTACAGTAAATGAACACAAGAATTTAGAGATTTTCAAAAATGTCTGTATTTTCATTTAAATTTTCCGAAAAAAAGATATTTTCAAGAGCACTTTTTGGGTTATTCGTAAGAATTTATCAAACCTAAAAATGAATTCTCAGAAGGAAAATATTCTCAAACTTTACGAAATTTTTCAAATTTTCTGAAGAAACCCGGAACAAAAGCAATTTTTTTCAGAAATTGTGAACAATTACAATTTTTCACACACTAATGAATTTTTCCGTTTTTCAAAAATAATCCAAAGATTGCTGAAAATGTGTTGAAAAAATTGTATCTTAAATTTTGTTTAAATTTAAAAAAATAAACATTTTTCTGAAATTACCCTAAATTTTGTTGAAAAATAATAAAAAATGTTTACTTCGTTGTGGATTTGAGCAGGGACCAGAGTGAAGGCGATCAGTTGAGCAGCGCAATACATGGCATCGGGGATCGAGAAAAGGGCACCGATCATCGTGTCCCTCCTAACCAAAACAATAATCGCGAATATCGTCGTCGGTATGCCGACAACCATCATCAAGAGTATGTAGTACTAAAGTGTCACATATACGATTACTAACAAGGAACTCAAGGCCAAACGCATGACAAAATTAAGCGTAAAAATTCTGATACAAAATAAGAAAAAACCGAAATACCTTTTTTTCAGAATTTTTGAGCAAAAAATTTTTCACGATTTTTTCAACCGGTAGCAAAAAAAATTTGAAAAAAATATTTCTCTAAAAATTCTGAAAAAGGCGCTATCTTACCCGAAAAATTACGTGGAACACGTATATGACGTTATTTTTGGCACTTTCGTAGGCAAAAACGCCCGAAAACGGCCTCTGAATTCGGATTTTCTCGTATTTTTCTTGTAAAAATCCAATTTTCCGTATAAGGAAAACTTTTTTCATAACGTATGTGCCAAAAAGATTGGTACCGTTTAAATGGCCACAAGGTGTGGTAAATTCCTATCCATCACGTTTCTCCAGGTGAGCGTTTCACCAGGTGAGTGTTCCTTGTAAGTAACACAAGGCCAAACGCAAGACAAACTAAGCGTAAAAAATTTTGACACAAAATAAGAAAAAACCCAAAATACCTGAAAAATAATATCGCACTTTCGTATTTTTCTCGCCAATCTGTTGTGTATGTCGAAGGCAAGCGATAAATTCCTGGAAAGTCTATCAGGATGACAGTCGGATAAGCGCGGATATCTGTCAGCCATTTTCACTTGGTTATCTTCCTGGAGTAACTGAAATATTATCGAATAGTTACGTCATTGTTTTGTCAACAAAAATGCTAGCGGACACTTAATAGGAAATTTGGAGAAAAGGCTTAAGTGGCACAAGTAATTCCCTTAGGCTATTTGCACTTGGAGTTACTCATTCAGATTCAACAGACTCAAATGGACTACTTCAAAGGATGTCGCTTTATCCATCAAATTAAAAAGAATTTGGCTCAACTTTTTTAACAAAAAGTTATCTAAGCATAGATGGATATATTTCCAGTTCCTAGCCCAGGGCCAATCTATATCAAGTGTTCAGATGCTCAGATCTGAGCATTTTTTGGTCAGATATCTTAAAACTTATTTTTTATGGAAAGTGTAAAATTGTTGATTGTACATAAAAATTTTGAGAGAAAAATATTTGTAAAAATAAATTACTTTCTAGATCGCCAAAAACGGCATTTTAGTCAAAAAAGCCATTTTTCACATTCTACCAAAAATGCCATTATTAGCAGAATAAGGTTTCTGAGCACAAAATGCTCAGATCTGAGTACTTGAGTACTTAATATAAATCCACCCCAGCGCTACTTAATTTGATAGTTTGGTCAGATACCGTATTTTCTCTAATATAACCCCCCCCCTATAATAGATAATAATGAGAGGTTATAATATAAATACACCAAAATTAGATTGCCAATTGTCGTAAAACAGTGTCATAATTTTTGCAAACAGTTTTTTGGTAAAGTCCTTATTCTGTCTTTACGCTGTCCAAAATTTGCAACTCTAGCGCTAATATTTCTTTGCTCTGGAAGAGTTGGTATCATACATCACAATACTTAAGCCTGTCCTTATGTCTTACCCTGTCCAAAGATAGTTTAAATTCCTTGAGCTCCAATGAAAGGCATTTCATAACAATAACAAAGACACATAAAACAATGTTCCGAACGAACACTCCATATATGGGTACTAGTCTGTAAACAAAGTCGAACGGATGGATTCCCATGGTAGGCTAAAGAAAAAATAAATTAACACATGCTGATTACATTTTATACTAATTATGATTAGTTTTAAATATTACTTAGAATTTTCTAAAATTAAAAATATTTTAATTGCCACAGGGATTGTGCGCCTCCCGAAAATCGATCTCGGAAAATCTCTCCCAATATACGTTTTTGGTTCTCGCGCAAATGTGGCTATAGGCGAACAACCCTTATAAGGGCATACATTAGGCTAGGTTTGCTGTCAAGCAAGTCTTAGTTTTTGGGAGAAAATAGCGGCAAACGTAAATTTAAAAAAATATATAAGACTGAAGGCGATATTTCTGATCCGGAAAATCGCCCCCTCCAAAAAAAAATTGGTCGTAAAACATTTTAGATGATTTCCTGAAAATTTTGACTTGGAAGTATGTCGACTTATTTAAAGAAAAAACATTTTAAACACATGGCTTTGTAGAACATTCTAGACTCTATGGCGACTGTCGGCCCATTTTCAAAGTTCAAAGACCAAATGAGTCACCTGCCATATGTGAACACTGTTAATAATTTTTTGGGCAGTATCAGTGACAGTTGTCGCGCCGAACGAGCTGGTCATCGTGACCACCAAAATGATCCATTGGTAGAAAGTGCATCGCAGCTTGCCGTACATGACGAATGATTTGGCGATGATCGACGAGTTCGAGATCACATCTTCCAGCAGGTATTTAATCACTCCGTGGCGCTGCCAATAAAAAATAAACACCTGAAAATTTGAAGAAAGTTAAAAATAAGCAAAATATGAAGCAAAATCTTGATATTATTTTTATAGGGAAGGAAATTTCACACGGAAAATTTTAGGTACTAAGAATTTTGGTTCGAATTTCCGCCAAATCATTGATAAATTTTATTCAAGATTCCACATTTTTGATATTTTTATAAACAGTTTGCAAAAATAGTTTTAACATTTTATCGAAAATTTCTATCAAAAAGAATAAAACTATTAAAAATTAGTCAACAGTTGACAGAAATTTGTAATGGGAATTTTTGACCAAAAATTCGTACTGGGCATTTGGAAAATATTTATTTAAAAAGGTGACAGTTTTTTAAATGTTTTCCATAGTTTTCGCATTTTTAAATATTTTAATGGTATTTTCAGCTTTTTCCGAGCTTTTATTTGTTTTATGAAACAAAATTGACCCAGCAAACCAAAGTATTTACTTTGGTTTTCTAAATCAATACCAAGGGCTCATGTGACTCTACACTCTAAAATAACCCTCTAAAATAATTAAATCCTGAATCTTAAACGTGTCGGGTTTCCAGGAATGCACTATTTGAGTCAAGCACGTGAATGACCTCAAGCAAAATCCGTACATTCCAAACTATACACTCGACACTTAAGGTTAAGTTTAGCCTGGAGCGATTAGTACGCGCACCTACCACTTGGATAGTAAAGTTGGGTATCACAGGATAACGGACCCTCTAACTTTTTGTACACTTAAGCTTAACTATAAGTCTTAGCTTAAGCCCAAGTCTAAGCATAAAACTAAGCCTAAACTTAAACTTAAGCTAAGAGCTGCGGTGCACACCAAGCCTAATTTGGTGTCGCCGTAGATTGAGCTTAAACTTAAGCTTAGACTTAAGTGCTTTTGTAACTTTGTTCGCTTAAGTCCTAGGATCATTTTAAGATCAATCTAAAAGCTTAAGCTTAAGTGTACAAAAAGTTAGAATGTCCGTTATCCATGTGGTACCTAACTTTAATATCCAAAGTGGTATCACCCCATTAGTGCAGTCATCGACTTGATTAAAGCACAAAGTATGGAAAAAGTAAATATTAAACGTTTTTTGAAAAAAATTTCAAAAGATTACTCTCATTTTAGAGCAATTTCAGGTAAATGTATACCAATTTTCCAGATGATCATTTTTATCTACAAATCAAAGCTCCGGCTTACCATGGACATGACCGCCTGCACTTGCCAGCCACATATCACGATGTATTGCAAGTCGATGGGAACTCTTGGGATAACATTTATGACCGTTATTCGAACCAAACTTCTGCCGAGGTACAACGTCGCTAAATTTTCCATATAAGCGGAGAAATAAGAAAAAATGTAAAAGTAACTAAAAATGTAGAAATTTAGGATGGTTTCATTTTCGGGATTGGAAATTTACTCATACTTAGGCCCGTGTGTAAGGGCTTGAGGAGTTATCCTCATAGGAATTACCTTCATAAAAAATTCGGAAGATGAAAAAAATTAATGGGTACTTCTATGGTTTTTAAAAGAAAATTTTCTTGAAAAATTTCAAGAAAAATCAAAAAACGAACTTCTAAGAATGTACTTTTCCCCTCTCAACCCCTAAAATCTGTTAACCCTCCCCTACTTTTTTTCAGCTGTGTGCTACCTGCTCAAATTTATGCCATTGCCTCCGGAAAAATCGATGTGTCGGATCGTAATTTGGATTTTTATTGAAATCCGAGCCGCTGACTTACGTTTTTAAACCTAACCGAAATGGAACAAAATAACCAAAAGTTAAAACTTTTTTCATATTTTCGCGATTTCTGTTGGCAGTTTTCCAAACTATGCAAAATTTTCCTTACAAAAACTTCTCCTAGCAAAAAACTTGAAACATACTCAAAGAAAACAGAACGAATGCCCTTGCCAGACGAAAAAATCTGACTCGAAAGCTCAGCTTGGCAAGATTGACGCAATACAGACCCGTTATGTTCAATAAAAATTCGATCATTTCCTGAGGCGAAATACTTTATAGGCACAAAATAATCAATGTCAATGCCAATCCATGAAAATGCAAGTCTGCGCTGGATGTCTCCAAATTTGGCAAAGAATGTCATTTTTGTATGCGCAATACTCTAAATGGGCAGCAAGCACCACCCCCAAGCCTTCAGGGCATCGAACACGATAAAGGCTTATTTAACCCAATTAAGAACGCAAACAAAGAATGAACACTGGCAGTAAATTTTTTTCCTAGATTAAAATGACCTGAAAAATTTCGTTTTCAATGATATTTTAAAAATGAGAGAAAGATGCTGGTTTTTCTCGAAAATGAGAAAACCAGTAACTAACACTCTCTATTTTGCATTCTTAACGGGTGGGAAAAAATCCGCCATGGTTGAAATAAACGCTAATTTGCAAAATTATTTGGTTTAAAAAATCAAAATTGTTTTGGTTCATTACGCTCATTACGAACGAAATTTTCCTTTTACTTGAAAAGTGGCAATTTTACACCGGCGTTAATGTTTAAAATTTTTCTGTTTTGATTTCCTGCTTGTTGATTTCCAACGTGTTTTCCCCCTTTTATTGGCTAAAGTCATTAGTTGTAAACATACCGAGTAGAGAAGATCGCTACGGGACCACTTTGTGTTCAAACATTTTTTATTATAAAGTGCCATATTCGCAATTTTCTGGATATCAATTTTATCAGCTGACTTTTCCTATCTAAGGGGACGGAAAACAGTATATAAAGTGCACTCAGTTTTTAATTTAAGGGTGTCTAATTACGGGGAATACTAAATTTACGTGTTTCTAAGCTAGTACTTAAGACCAGCCTTGACGTAGGCTAAGATAACTTTTTGGTTGTGAATAGGGTCAATAGTCTATCACTCTCTAAAATTGTCTCGCCATCTGCTGGCCAGTTGGCATCTCTCGCCACATCACTGTGCGATTGTGTTGGAGTACGTGGCTCTATTTTGTCTCAAGACAAATCGAATAAAATTTTCGCTGATCCAACTTCTTTTACTGTATTGTTACTTATATTATGTGCAATTGTATATTCTTAAATAGTAGACAATAATTTTCTGTCATTATCTGTGCATTATATTTTCGTGTATCGTATTTGGGGTCAGTTTTGGTCTAGCACCACTTTCTGCCAAAAATGGGCAGCATGTCGAACATTGGTGCTATATTGTCTTTTATGCCAAAACAGGCCTGAAATTCGGAATCAGCGAGGTTGTTTTTTAACGAAACTCGGGATTTTTGCGAGAAAAAAATAGATTGTCCGACCCCGGAATCGAACTTGAGACCGAAAACTCCAACTTTGAACGCTTATATCTCAGAGTGGACGTCCATTTAGCAAAAACGGACATTTGTGTCGTCGAGTTACTTTTTTATAATCTATCGATTGGCAAAGGCCAAATTCCGAAGTCGCACACCCAATCCTATGTCACTCCTTCTGAGGGAGTGACAATGCAGTGTGACACTGCAGCAGCCCACTGTTACTTTTTGAAAATCATACTAATCCTGAAATTTAGAGCCACTTTTCTGGATCTAAAACTAAAGTGGAAATGAGTCATAACTGTGTAACATTCATAATATCTGCACTATTAACATTGGCCGTATTCATTCATCTGCCGCGATTAAGTGAGGGCAAGATAACGGAATGCCGATGCAGTATCAATCATTCACGCGCGAAAACATCGATTTTAAACAGAGAAAATGGACTTTTTAAAGTCACACCGGTTGAGCCATTAAAGGAAGTTTTTTCACTTAAAGGTAAGTCTTTGATATAAGGCAATAAATTTTTCTTGAAGAATTTTTTAGATTTCTATAGAAGAAGATAATTTTTAGAAAAATTTCGGTTTTTTTGTTTTTATACCAAAAGTTATGATAGAAATACAAACAAAGTGCAAACTTGCGATCAACACAATACAAGTCACCGTATCTTTTCAGATCGCTTGAAGCACCCTACTACTACACCGAAATACCGTACCTGCGAACTAGATAAAGGAACTGAAGAAGAAGGTGGTTGTAAAAAAGAAGGATATGAGTGCAAAATGGTCACCTGTGACACTGATGAAAAGTTAAATTCAGAACGAATACTGGCATGCTGCCAAAAAGGTGTAAGGCTATCTGATTCACAACAGGTGGAAGATTCTCGAAGAAATGGGAGTTGAAATGGAATGAAAATATGATAGATTCTAGATATGTTAAATTATGTCAACCAACTTTACATTTCAATAATGTCAACGAACTATATGTCTTAATGAAAATTTTTTTCTATACTGTATTAATACCTATCATAAATTTTCTAGCTGAATGAATGCAATTTTATCATCCACATCTAAATAACTTTGGTTTTTTCTTCGTACAATAAGCCTGTCAACCATGGTTGCAGAAAACTTCAATGGCTTTGAAAGCCTTTGAAATAATTTTGAAGTATTTACAGTGTAACGCAGGCAGTAGACTTTGCTAAATCTATCGCCTGCGTTACACTGTATATTATACAGAGCATCTAATGAGGTGTAACGCAGGCGGTAGATTTAACAAAGTCTACTGCCTGCGTTACACTGTAAATACTTCAAAATTACTTCGAAGGCTTTCAAAGCCGTTGAAGTTTTCTGCAACCATGTTGTCAACACAAATTTGGTTCGATTCCAACCGCGGTAATTCAAATCGTATTTAAAAGAAGAGAGATATTTATTTACGAAAACAACAGTAACTTGTTTAAACAAGGCCGTTAACAATTTTATCTCCTTTTATATGATTCAAACTCCCGCGATTGAAATTGAAACCAATTTGTGTAAATACTTCCTTGAGCGCGGAAAAAAACAAAGCTGTTCAGATATGAGTTTTCATTTTATAAATTTTTTTTAAAAAAAAACCCCCATTTCCCTTTTGGAAAAATTTTTTTGGGGCCCCTTTCCCTGGGGGAAAAAAATTTTTTTTAGGAAGGGAAAAATTTTTTTTGGGGGCCCCCCCAAAAAAAATTTCCGGGGTTTTTTTCCCCCCCCTTTTTTTTTAAAGGGTTTTAAAAAAAAAATTTTTTTTTTTTTTTTGGGGGGGGGATTTCGGGGTTTTTTTTTTTAAAAAATTTTTTAAAAAAGGGGAAAAAATTTTTTTAATTTTTTCCAAACCCAAAAAATTTTTAAAAAAATTTTTTCCCCCCCCCCTTTTTTCCCCTTATTTAAAGGGGGTCCCAAACCCGGGGGTTTTTTTTTTTTAAAAAAATTTTTGGGGGGGCCAAATTTTTTGGGGCCCCGGGGTTTTCCCCCAAACCCCCTTTTTAAAAACTTTTTTTAAATTTTTTTGTTTTTTTTTTTCCGCGGATTAAAAAAGGGTTTTTTAAAGGGTTTTTTATCCAGGGAAAAATTTTTTTTTGGGCCCCCTTGGGAAAAAAAATAAAAACCCCCTTTTTTTTTTAATTTTAAAAAATTTTTTTTTAAAAAAATTTTTTTCTTTAAAATTTTTTTTTTTTCCCCTTTTAAAAAAAAATTTTGGGGAATTTTTTGGGGAAAAAATTTTTTAAAAAAAGGAAAAAAAAATTTTTTTTTAAAAAAAAGGAAAAAAAAAAAGGTTGGTTTGGGGAAAAAAATGTTTTCCCAAAGGGAAAAAATTGGGGGGAGGGCGGGGAAAAAATTTTTTTCCGAAACAAAAAAATTCCTTTTTTTTTTTGGGGGTTTTTTTTTCAAAAAAAATTTTTTTTAATTTTCCCCCTTTTTTTTAAAATTTCTTTTTTTTTTTTTTTAAAAAAAACAAAAATTTTTGGTTCGGGGGAAAAAAAGGGGGAGGGTTTTTTTTTTTTTCCCCCCCCCCCCCCCCCCCCTTTTCCCAACCCCAAAAAAGGGGGAAAAAACCCCCGGGAAAAAGGGGCCCGGGGGGGTTTTTTTTTTTTTGGTTTTTCCCGGGTTTTAAAAATTTTTGGGGGAACCCGGGCCCTTTTTAAAATTTTTTTTAAAATTTTTTTTTTGGGGGTAATTTTTTTTTTGGCCCAAAAAAAATTTTTTTTTCCCGGGGGGGCCCTTTTGGGGGGGCCCCCCGGGGGGGGGGTTTTGGTTCCCTTTTTTAAAAAAACCCTTTTTTCCAAAAAAAGGGGGGCCCCGGGGCCCTTTTTTTTTTCCCCCCCCCCCCCTTTTTTTTTAAATTTTTTTTTTTAAAATTTTTCTTTTAAAAAGGGGTTTTTTTTTCCCCAAAAAAAAAAAATTTTTTTTTTTTTGGGGGAAAAAATCGGAAAAAAATTTAAAAAAAATAAAGGGGGAAAAAAAGGGGGGAAAAAATCTGGGTTTTTTTAAAAGGGGAAAAAAAAATTTTTTAAAAAAAAAATTTTTTTAAAAAAAAAAAATTTAAAATTTTAAAAAAAGGGAAAAAAAAAATTTTTTTTTTAAAATTTTTTTTAAAAAATTTTTTTTTAAAAATTTTTTAACAAATTTTTTTTTTAATTTTTGGAAAAAAAATTTTTTAAAAAAAATTTTAAAAAAAAAAGAAAAAAATTTTAAAAATTTTTTTTAAAAAAATTTTAAAAAAAAAATTAATTTAAAAAAATTTTTTTAAAAAAATTTTTAAAAATTTTGGTTTTTTTTTTTAAAAAAAAACCCTTTTTTTAAAAAAAATTTTTTTTTAAATTTTTTTTTATTAAAAAAAACCCCGGGGGGGAAAAAAAAAAAAAAAAAAAAAAAAAAAAAAGGGGGGCCCCCCAAAAAGGGGGGGAAAAAACCCCCCAAAAAAAAGGGCCAAAAAATTTAAAAAAGGCCCCCGGGTTTTTTTTTTAAAAAAAAAATTAATTTTTCCCCCCCCAAAAAAACCCCCCCCCTTTCCCCCAAAAAATTTTAAAAAAATCAAATTTCCCCCAAAAAAAAAAAAGGGAAAAAACGAAAAAAGGCCCAAAAAAAAATTTTTTAAACCAAAACCCCCTTGGAAGGGGGGGGGCCCCCCCCCAAAAAAGGAAAAAGGGCCCCAAAAAAACCCCCCCCCAAAAATTGGGGCTTTTTTAAAAAAAAAAAAAACCCCCCCAAAAAATTTTTCCCCTTTTTTAGCCAAAAAAAAAGGTTTTTTTAAAAAAAGGGGGAAAAAAAGGGTTTTTTTTTTTTTTTTTTAAAAAAAAAGGTTTTGGGGGTTTTTTTTTTGGGGGCCCCCCCGGGGGGTTTTTTTACAAAGGTTTTTGGCCCCTAAAAATTTTTTTTGGGGAAAAACCCCAATTTTTAAAAACCCCTTTTTTTAAAAAAAAATTTTTTTTTTCCCCAAGTTTTTAAAAAAAAAACCCTTTTCCCCCCAACCCTTTTTTTAAAACCCCCGGGGAAAAAATTTTTTCCCCAAAAAATTTTTTTTTTTTTTTTTAAAAATTTTTTTATTGGGGGGCCCCCAAAAAAGGGGGGGAAAAAAATTTTTTTTAAAAAAAAAAAAATTTTTTTTTTTTTTTGGGGGTTTCCCTTTTTTTGGGGGGGGGGGGGGGGGTTTTTTTCCCCCCTTTTTCCCCCCCCCAAAAAAAAAAAAAAATTTTTTTTCCTTTTTAACCCTTTTTTTTGGCCCCCCCCTTCCCCCTTTTTCCGTTTTTTTTTCCCTTTTTTTTTTTCCGGGCCCGAAAAAAAACCCCCCCCCTTTTTTTAAGGGGGGCCGGTTAAACCCCCCTTTTAAAAAAAGGTTTTAAACCCGGGGGGGAAAAAAAAGGGGGGGGGAAAAAGGCATCCAAAACCCCCCCAAAAAAAAAAACCCCCCCCCAAAAAAGGGGGGGAAAAAGGGTTTTTTTAAAAAACCCCCAAAAAAAAAAAAAGGCCAAATTTTAAAAAAAAGGGGGGGAAAAAAAAAAAACCCCGGTTAAACCCAAAAAAAAAAGGGGTTTCCCCCGATTAAAAAAAATTTTGGGGGGAAAAAAAAAAACCGAAAACCCCCCCCAAAAAAAAAACCCAAAAATTTTAAAACCCGGGGGAAAAAAGGTTTTTTTAAAAACCCCAAAAAAAAAAAAAAAGGGGTTTTTTCAAAAAAGGGGGGAAAAAAAAAAAGGGGGGAAAACCCCTTTTTAAAAAAAGTTTTTTGGGGGGGGGAAAAAAAAATTTGGGCCAAAAAAAAGGGGGGGAAAAAGGGGGGAAAAAACAAAAAAAAAAGGGGGAAAAAAAAAAATTTTGGAAAAAATTTTTCCCGGGGGGGTTTTTTGGGGGTTTTTTTAAAAAATTTAAATTTTTTTTTTTAAAATTTTTTTTTTTCCAAAAAATTTGGCCCCCGGGTTTTTAAGGGCCCTTTTTTTTTTTTTCAAAGGGTTTTTAAAAATTTTTTTTTTTTTTTTTAAAAAAATTTTTTTTTTTTTTTTTAAAAATTTTTTTTGGCCTCTCGCTATGTCAAGGTTCAGACAGGCTGCATTGGCCGTAATTGAACAAAATGCGATCAAGGCAAAAGAGAAACGAGAGCAGTTGCTTAAGGGAATGACCCAGGAAGAACGCCTGGAGCATATGAAAGAGCATCTCATCAAGCAGCTCGCTTCAGGCACTCGAAAACGAGACTACATTTCCAAGGTTTTGACGCGACGTGACACTAAGGAATATTTTATGCCAAAGGACATCGAAGGCGTTGTCACCTTTAAAAACGGCCGATGGGAAGTTGAAAAGAAAGTAAGAGACGAAACTGTCGCGACAATCCTGGATTATGTCGAGAAAAGAGTGAACACAACGTTCAACGCTCGAGTAAATGAACTAAAAGTTTTGAAAGGACTGAACAAGATCAAGGAGCACGAGAAGAAGATTCTAGAAGATTTAGAAAAAGTGCTTCATGTGACCAAATTGCCATTGCCTCAGGAGGGATGCAAGGTGGTTTTTAACGTGGACGAGAGCGTGAAGATCAATGCTTACATGTGGGAACTGGGTCTCATGTTCACTGAGAACGAAGTCAATGAGGAGAGGCAGAAAATTAGTGACTTGGAGCTTATGTACAAGATTGGGGAAGAAAAGTTTAAAAATAAGAAGGAAGCTCAAGCTGCATATGAAGCGAAAAGGGCCAAGATTAAGGAGGAGCATGAAAAGACAAAGAAGGAAAGACAAGCAAAGGTTGAGGCAAAAAAGAAGGAACTCAAATTGAATAGAGCTAAGAAAATGGCCGACAAGAAGAAAATGCCAATAGAGGCGTTTTTGGGTAAGAATATTCACTGTTTTATTAATATTTCTTTTCTAAAAATAGGTCTTTGCTTTTTCAATACAAACCACATTTGAGCCACATTTGAGTGATTGAATGTGTTTCAACATTTGAGTGATTGAATGTGTTTCAACATTTGAGTGATTGAATGTGTTTCAACATTTGAGTGATTGAATGTGTTTCAACATTTGAGTGATTGAATGTGTTTCAACATTTGAGTGATTGAATGTGTTTCAACATTTGAGTGATTGAATGTGTTTCAACATTTGAGTGATTGAATGTGTTTCAACATTTGAGTGATTGAATGTGTTTCAACATTTGAGTGATTGAATGTGTTTCAACATTTGAGTGATTGAATGTGTTTCAACATTTGAGTGATTGAATGTGTTTCAACATTTGAGTGATTGAATGTGTTTCAACATTTGAGTGATTGAATGTGTTTCAACATTTGAGTGATTGAATGTGTTTCAACATTTGAGTGATTGAATGTGTTTCAACATTTGAGTGATTGAATGTGTTTCAACATTTGAGTGATTGAATGTGTTTCAACATTTGAGTGATTGAATGTGTTTCAACATTTGAGCTTAGAAAATTAAGCCTTAAAGTTAAAAAAATGCCAATAATATCATTTTGGGTAAAAATATTCAATTGTTTTGAATTTGACGAACATTTTTAGATCCAGAAGAGGATGAGAAGAAAGATGATGAGGATGATGACGACGACGATGATGGAGAGGCTATAGAGCTGAGCACTTACGCAATCATTAACAGTCTAAAATATGGCGACAAAGCTTTTTCTCCGAATGCTGTGATAGATTTCAGCAAGATGCCGATGAAAGAGGACAAGAAAGAAGAACGCAAATTCAAGGAACTGATAAAAATCCTGAAACAAAAGCTCACGAAATCTTATTACAAATTGAGGGAACATTTGATCAAAACGCCCGAACAGAGAAAACTGGAAGAGCAGAAAGAGATTAAGGAAAAGAAAATCAATCCGATTGAATCCAAGCTCCGAGCAGAGTCCGAAGATAAAAAGAAGCAGCTTTTGGATGCTTTGGATGACATTCTCAGAACCGAGGATCCGGAAATAGAACTTGAAAATGCCGATGACAAAAAGAAAGAGGACGCGGAAGAGCAGAAGGTCGTCAACGCCGGAGACTACCCCCATTTTGCCCATTATGAGATTACGAAAAAAAAAGTGAAACCGTTCGACTTCCTGAAAGATGTCCGCTACAATATCTACGTGAAACCTTTGAAAAAGGATTTCAAGAAATTGAAAGCTAAGGATTTCTACCGAATTGTGAAATTCCTGAAACGCGACACCGAAGACTATAAACAACTTGACCCGAAAGTTTGGTCTGAATATGCGAGCAAAGTCAACGCAAATGATGACAATATACAGAACTGTTATGACGTGGCTCAATTGTTTACGAAAGCGATTTACTATAATCCCAACCCAACGAAAGCAGATCCTATCCGAGAACAGTTCCTTGGTCGGCTAGGTGCGCAGACATTGAACTCGGTTATTAACGCCAAGAAATTGACGAAGGAAATTGGATGGGCATTGTAAGTTATGGATTATCATTTCTGATAACATATCATGCCATGGCATAATGCCAGGAAATCGATTTGTGCCAAAACAGATTTCAAATCATTGGTCAAGTTTTCAAATTCGATTTTTAATAGCAAACCAAAATATTTTGCTAGAAATTGTATGATTTCCCGTTTTCTTCTTCATCTTTGTGATAGTATGGTCAATTCATGATACAATATTGCAGAGGTCTGAGCATGGGCGCCGCTGGTGGTATTGCTGTAGGTCTTAACTTGTTTGCCTGGCCAGCGGTGATCGCAGCCGTTTGCGGTGGCACATTGGGTGCTGGATGCCCTGCAGCCATACCACTAACAATCTTTTTGTACTCCATGACACCCGCCATTACGGAAACTGTTGATTCATTTGTAATCGGAAAACTGCTGGATTCCATGAAAGGAGGAAATTTCTTCCCGAAAAGCAAGAAAGAGTTCTGGAACACTCTCACAGACGCGTCCAGAGCAGGAGGAGTTTCTGCTTTTGGTTCGGTGTTTAATAACGTCATCTTCTACTACAATACAATCGCACTGAACTTGTCCGCTGGATTGTTCACCAATGTGGTATGTTTTAGTCTCGCATTTTGATCAGACAGCTAAGTACTCACAATCGACTCACGCATTTGAGTTCCATTCTTGAATTGAATCATACGTTTGAGACAATCGTTTTACATTCAAAAATTGCTTTGCAGATTGCCACCGCGACCGCAGGCGCTATGGTTCCAATGGAAATTGGAAAAATGCAGAAATCTCTCAGCGCAGCGCTCTACATGAGAATGAAACAAGGATTCTTTCCGGCACCTTCTCCGGAAGAGCTTGCAGGTCTTGTGCCTGAAGTGAGAAAATCATACACAGGAACTGCGAGGCAGTGGCTAAAAACTCATGTTTCATGGAACGCGCATAAACAAAAACAGTCGGTGCCATTGAGCGAGATCACAGAAGAAGAGAATGAATTGGCTTTGTTCCTGTACGCGAAAAAAGACATTTCGTTCTCAATGGAAGTTTCAAAGACTTCTGGATTGGCAATCAACTCGCTGGGTATTGGATCGTTGATCAGTATGGTGACATACATAGTCATGGCCATCCTGGACTACACTGGCGTCATTCAAGTGGCAGTCTCCCAAGTTGTCAATATTCTTGTGAACCAGCCGACAGAAATTATTAGGTAAATAAATTTACCGAGGAAAGTTTTACCATAAACACTTTCATTTCATTTCACTTTCTGAACAAAAACGATGTGCAAAATATTCCAAAAGTTTTTCATTGCGCAAATTTTTAGTTTGGGAAGCGGCACTTTGACCGCTACTTTGCTTGGAAGTCGAGGGATGAAAGGCTGGCTCACCACCGATGCCATCAAAAATGAACAAATAGTGGATCTCATCTTCAAAAAGACAATGAATCAAATGGAGAAGCAGGAGAAAAACGAACCAAACTGGGAAAAAACTGAGGAGATTACCTCCAGCGAACTGCACTACATTTACGATACCATTGCCCATAAGATCACCAACGTGTGGGGTAAAATTATCAACAGAGTAATGAATTCCATGATAGACGGCTTGTTTGCTGGTCTCTCAACAATGTACAATGTCGTACTTTCCGACGATGTGAAATTAAAAATTACCAAATCCGTTGGAAAAATGATGGAAAAGATGAAAAATTTCAAAGGTAAGTATAGTTTTTAATATGAATATATAAAAATATACAGTCAATTACTATTTCCTCTATTACTATTCCTCGGTTACAGGTAAATACGACGTGTTTCTCCAAGGTTTAAAAGGACACTTCAAGATAATTGGCGATGAGGTGAAAGGATTGAAGCCTTTTCTTAGCAAATTTAAAAAGGACAAAGTTAGTGACCAGGAAGTGAAAGCTATCAAAGAAAAGCTCGAGAAGGGAATGGGAGATAAGCCCGTTAGTGAGGAAGACGCGGATGAAGAATGGGATCAGATTCGCAATGATATTGGCAAATAAAAACAAAAATTATAAAGCGGAGCTGTGTGAGAGATGTTTAAAATACCAAATTCCTAATTTGATTCTATTTCGAAAAATGTACGGATACGATTTCTGACCGTCTATGATGAATCAGTATGCACTTCTATTACAACTTTCTGTATAGAGCATGAATTAAGTTTTGCTCATTTCGGTACATAGATTAGTCTAATTTCATTTTGCAATATTCTAAGTTCAATAAATTTTGTATCCATGGTAATTCACTTTATAAATTCAAGGATTCCAAGTCGGTTTTATAAAAGGTAATCACTGATTGTTCTTGCTGTTTAATGGGCTCACAGAAGCAGGCAGTGACCTGTCTGCAATAGAAATGATCAGTGGTGGCTTGGAGGCGGCCACGCCCTATCGGGCGCGGCCGCCTCCATTTTTAGGGTTTTCGATCAGATGATAGGTCATCTGACCTGCTCAAACCGGTCACCTGACCTCTGACCTGACCGGACACCTCCGGTCAGGTCAGCATGACCTGACCGGCACCCACGGTCAGGTCAGGTCAGAGGTCAAGTCAGGCGAGTTTAAACCCGGTCAGGAAAACACTGATAGAGAGGGACGACTGTATTCGCTTCCGATTCGTATTGTAACGGTTGAGTAAAGTTGAAGGCCTGCAGAATGTAGAACGGAAGCTCTCACGTATTTTTTGTGGTAACTGTTAATTTTGCCAAGAAAATGCTACTAATTGCGGTCATTGTCTTGAAAATCCCAATGTTTAGTCTTACTAAAAGCGTAAGAATGTAGGATGGTAACTCTCACGCATTTATTGGCAACAAAAATGATCATTCTTTCCGGTCAAAATGCAATTTTCACACGAATTACGCTGGCTAGTTCTGGCCATTCAGACATCAAAGTGCATGCCGTTATTTGAAACAAGTTATCTAACAATGCCGTGGGAGTATTATAAGTTCCATGTCAGGTGTTGGAGACTGGCGCTTGAAGCCTAAGTGTATATTTGAAGTGTTACTAAAGACTTGGATTAAAGGAGAATTGACTTGGCTTGTACGATAGCCTCCGGCTAAAGACTTTGGAATCAATGTATTTTTAATCATGATTAGACTCGAAAATTTCGGCCCTGACCATATTTGGCATAATGACCAATTGATATATGTTAAAGGACAGACCTGAGCTAGAATGGAAGTTGTAAAACGATGACAAATGCAAAAATGACGCGCGCACGAATTCAAATAGACATTTTGGTTTGATATATAGGGCCGTCTCAGACACCCATGGTAACTTTCTAAAAGTTGTTCAGCTCATCGAACTGTAGGCGATATTCCACTTTTTACAGAGGTACCCCTATATATGCTATCCCACAAAATGTCCATTTGAATTCGTGCGCGAATTTTCTGACGCTCTGTTTGCTGACAACGTCTCTTTTGCTGTCCCAACTTCGATTCTAGCTCAGATCTGTCCTTCACGGTTTCTATCTCACATTTTCCAGTAAATTCCAACACATTTTTAAAAATTTTTTCCTGTTGTGATTTTTGTATTTAAAATTTATACGTTGGTTCAAGAGAAACTCACAATTGTCAGATTTATCCGTTCATTTTATCAACTTTTTATTAGAAACTCGGATTTATTGTTGGATCAACTTTGTATTTAAGGCTACTTAAGACCTTTATAAAACATATGAGAGCTTCTAATTCGTTTGATCAACTTTTTATCCAGCATCCGAACATTCCGGCTATCAAAACCGCTACCCGATGCGCTTAAACAACTCTGAATATTGCGCAGCCAACTCAAAATCGTCGTGCTGCCACAACCTCAAGGATTGCTACGGGATTGAATATCCTTACTATTGCCAAGACGAAGGGCTCTTTACTACCTTGGCTGCCATAATCGAGATTCCCCTCGATGTTCTTGACTTAGTTCTCTCGGCTACGATTATTTTCGTTTCTATCAAAGGTAAAATCAATGGAACCTTCAAGTGGTGCGTCATGAACATTGCCGTTTTCCATTTGTTTTATCCGATTTTCGGCAGACTTATCAATAAGGAAATCTTCATGCCAACGTACCTGTCCTGGGGCTGGAGTACACTGGCCACCGATCTCGTTGTGAACGGCGTAATGGGTAACGTTTTTATCTACTCTAACTAAGTCGCATGTCTGCGTGCCTGCGTGTGTCTCCAAAAATTTTTTTCTCTCCGAATGCCCGGAAATTAGGGGAAACCCCGTTTTAGGGTAGGTTTAGTTTGTGAAATTTTTTCAGACCCCCCTGCATTCACCAAAAGGGAGTAAACGACCCCCTTTACCCCGCAGTGGGCCAAAAATGCAAATTTCTCTGAAGTATGCTTTCTGGGGCGTGTAATAGCTCATTTTGCTCCTCACGGGCTAACTAGAACAGATTTATAGGAATTTTGGTGCATCTTTCAATTTTTGGCCAAAAAAGTGGCCATTTTTGGCATTTTTGGCCTAAAAACCCGGGTTTAGGTACCTTCCGCTCCCCTTTCCTGGCAAGTTTGGTACCAAAACGCTCTCCAGGATGTCCCGGGCAGATTCCCGATGGAATGGATGCCGACACTGACAACCTGCGCGAGATATGCCTTCCTAAAAATGTCACTTTTTCCGGATTTCTGGCATTTTTTTTGCTAAAAACCGAGGTTGAGGCCGCGGCGCATCTCTATTTTATGAAAAATAAACAGAAAACTTTTTTGCCTAAAAGTTTTTCTTTTTCCGAAAGTTTTTATGGAAAAGGGCGTGGTATGGGAAAAGATCAAGGAATTCCCTGGATGATTCTAGACTGTGTCACTTTAACTCAGATTTTAGCTATCGGCGTTCAAGGCGTGACGACCTCCATCGCTGGCTCACTTCCCTTGGCTCTGAACCGCTTCCTGCTCACCCATAAATCTCGGTTTTACAATATGTTTTTCGAGACAGGAATCCGCTGTTTTTGGTCTCTCTTGTGTTATGACATCGCGACATTCGGAACATTTTACCTGCTAAACTCGCTCGTCCTCCTGAGTAACGGAAAAGTTATAAGCTTCCCCGCCTCAGTGTATTACCTGACGACAATTTCGTTGGTGACAGTTACAAACACGGTCGGACTCATCCTCATGCTTTTCGTTCTCTATCACATTCATTCATCTGTGAAGGTATGATTCTGAAACACTTGAAGAAAACCGAACACCGTTTGATTTTTTGAAGCGATTTCGCAATATTGGCTCTGGATTTAATATAAATAACTAGGTGCTACGCACCTAGTTAGGTGCGGGGCGCCTAGAAAATGGTGGAGTAGAGATTTTTTTAAAAATTTTTAAAAAATTTCGCACCTCGGGGGTACTCCTAGAATTTTTTGACCCCGGATTCGGATTCCCCACACCCGAGAACCCCGGGGGCAAAAATCCCCGTGCCAAAAAACGATTTCAACCGCGCGGAACCGAACCTTCATCAGCAGGCTGGCGCCTGCGCTCCATTGCACTCGGACATGGAGGCACAGGCGCCGAATTCGTGTGCAAAATCTCGAACTTCGCGCACCTGTAACTTTCCGTGCGCCGCTCGGATCCGCGGAGGGTTGGGACTAAAAGTCTTAGAATTTTATGGCGGTCATTTTGAGCTATCACTTGCCCTGGTCTCGTGAAATCTATTCTTCCTGACTGCCTACAGAGAAGAGTTGCGCAGGCTTTTCTCAGAAGTTCCGTTTCTCCGAAGTTGCAAATTTTTCCGAAGAAACGTGATTCACGTGGTCACTGTGTCAAGTGTATCGCCGCGAACTATTACCGTTATGATCAATTAGTGATCAATAGTATTGCCGAATATTGAATACCTGCCCATAATTTTGTTGGAATAAATCTTTGGTATTGATGTTTTACAGTGAAAAGTATACCGTTATATCGAGAAATGTAGTCTCATATGTCACGTCAGCGAATCAGATGTTGATTTGATAAGTCATGCAAATTAGGTAAAAATTAGCTTAGTCTAACTCTTTACCCTGCTTGATCAAGATTACGGGGAAACTTCGGACCAGTAAAGTAATACAAACAGACAATAAGTATAATAGTACAGTAGACACAATATTGTTAAATGTTTTTTGCTGTTCTATCATGGGATATGTAATTTATATAACGGAATGATAAATATTATGTATAACGATTTTTGAGAGCGCATAACATGATTCCATCCATTTTATTTACCAGAATAAAAAAATATTATATAAAAATTATTATATAAAGTATTTAGGCATTTTAAAATCCAATTTTTTTTTATCGAGGTAACCAATTTCAAACACATTACAGACCCGACCAATCAGACTGCGCATGTTGCAATGATGCCGCTACATTTTTGCATTGGCGGAACATGACTCTACACTACAGTCAACAGAACGTCCCAGACGATAATTTCACTCTCACGAACTATTGCACTGCAGAGCAAGCACAAATGGGATGCAATGAAACCAAATACAAAAAGACTAGCTTGGGAGGAGCCGCTTCGCGGCTCTCCCAAGCTAGTTCCGCGGGGAGCGTGCATCAGCGGCGCTTCGCGCACCGCCATCAGTATGCCCACGGCTATTGTTCGGGAGTAAGGGTTGTTCGGGAGTAGAGCAGCATGAGACTATTTCGGGCCTTCGGCCCTCAAGCAGCTGTTGTTCGGGAGTAAGGGCTGTTCGGGAGTAGAGCTGCATGAGACTATTTCGGGCCGAAAAAGCACTGGAAAGAATGGCCCTTCCGAAAAAATTTGTCTATATTTTGTCTAACTTTAGCTAAAATTTGACCTCAAAATCGAAATTAAGCACCCCTAAGAATGACGTGAAAACAGCGTGACGGAGAAAAAGCACTGGAAAGAATGGCCCTTCCGAAAAAATTTGTCTATATTTTCTATAAAAATTCGTCTAAAAAATCGTGATTTTCTCCGTCACGCTGTTTTCAGGTCATTCTTAGGGGTGCATTTTCTCCGTCACGCTGTTGTCACGTCATTCTTAGGGGTGCATTTTTCCTAAAAAATACACTTTTGTCTAAATTTGTCTAAATTTAGATCTCAAATCGGTCTAAAAACTGGCGACCGGTCTTCCTTATAGCTGACTTAGTCCGTACGAAAAAAAACCCGAGCTCTATATCGCGATTTAGAGCGATTTAGAGCCCGGAGAAAAAACGTTACCCCAATCCTAATACTATAATAGATGGACGACCACACAACCGAGAATCCCGTCAATTTGGCCAATGCCGCATATGCGACTTTTATTTATATCAGCTTTGCCATTATCTTGATCTTGTAGAGAACTTCTTGTAGAGAACTTCTACTTTCGCTCACCACCGGAATCGCCCCAAGACCGGTGTCAATCGACTCCACTCGACCTGCTAGTACCGAAAAAAATACTCCCATGGCGCGGAAATTCTTCTAGAACATTTCAGAATTCACTTGGAAACATGAGAGAAAATAGTTTTGTAAAACATGAGAAAAAACCTAAAAATTCTCCTGTTTTCCAAAAGAATCCTGAAAATTCTAGAATGTTCTAGAAGCATTTCCGTGCCATGGGAGTATTTTTTCGGTACTAGCGGGTCGAGTGGAGTCGATTGACACCGGTCTTGGGGCGATTCCTGTGGCGAGCGAAAGTAGTGCGTAGCCAAAAAACACATTCTTATGGGTGCATTTTTCAAAATTTTCTTGAAATTTTCTTTTTTCACTTCACAACCCCTCAAATCTCTACCCCCTCCGAAATTTTTTTCTGGGCACGGGCCTAGTAATAAGAGGACACACAGTCGAGTTTAACCTTTTCTTTATTTTTTTTTCTCAGTTTCTGATTTTCCGCAAAAGGATACCCTTTTATTTTTCTAAAATAATGTGGGTTTTGGTTACGCATCTTTTGAAAACCGCTTAATTTAAGAAAAATCGGCAAAAATTCACAATTAACCTCTTCTCAGTAGTAAAAATCCCGGATCATCTTCCTCTTCTCCGTTTTGGGCAATGGAGAGAATCGAGTGACACTTTTTATCAAATGGTTTGAATGATAAATCGTTTTGCCAGGTTTTCTAACTAGGGGGTTGTAACCCGCCCCCCCCCCCCCCCCGAAATTCGGAACCTAAACAAACCATAGGGTTCCCCCATCGCTTCAAAATTTTTGAGAAAATTTTAAAAAATGTACTCCTAAGAATGTGTTTTTTTACTTCTCAACTCCCTGAAATCTCACCCCCTCCCCCAATTTTTCCTGAAGCTCAGGGGTAAGTGGGAGGAGTGAGGAGCTTCAGGATTCAGTTGAATTTCATCGAAATTCATATAGGTTATTTTTTGGTGCGCCTTCCTTCGGGTGGCGCAAATTTGAGCGGCATGTGATATGGCGGAGAAGGAAGTCGCACCAAAAATAAAGGTGTGATCCGAAAAAGGAATCCATAATTTTCTCCGAGATTTTAAATATGTAAGCGCCATTTTTCTTCGAGAAATGGAATGAATTGCTTTGTGGCATAAGAAACAAATCCATAGCGAGTCCTTCACAAAACTTTTTGTACTCATATAAATTCTACTCAGGACCCGTTCCCACGATATCATGGATTTCTGACGAGACCAAGCCTCCCAGATTTGGAAAGTTTGACGCGGCATATTATCTTGCTTCGTATCTCTTCTAGGCGTTCTCACCCAATACCCCGTGGCATCCTCAAGAGTGTAGCCAAGCGGCTACACTCCATAAAATTATACCGCTTAACACTTTCAATCCATGAGTACAATCAAAATGAGAACATAATGATTTCAAATTGCCGCCATTTTTATGACTTGGGATGAAGACAGAAAAGTGAAACTATGCCTATTCCGCATACTGAGAACTCAGTCAAACGCTCCAATTACCCTTAAATGCAACATATCCATAAACGAATAATTTTATTACAATAATTCCAAAAACAATAACAATAAAATCCTAAGTTATCGCAACATAAAAGTTCTCATATTCAATTTTTATTTTTTGAATCCATCTATTTTCTGTTCGATACTACTCGAGACTTATCCACTGGTTTATCCGTTGCTTTTCGTACGTTCACAATCACGCCATCGATCTCATGAGGATTAGCATCCACTGCTTTGTCTGCCTGAAAATCATTAAGTAAAATATACAGTCGAACCTCTATATAACGACACTCCTTGGGCCCGGCCCAAAGTGCCGTTATATAGAGGTTGGACTGTATCATTTTTATGACAGGTTTTTTTTTAAATTTTAGTTTTGTTCTGAAAATAAAAGGTCATACCTCTTGCCTAGTACCATACGAAACAGATCCATAGCGACCTCGCTGATTCTTACCGCTGATTCTTCTTCCGTTACCGTTCAGCACTTCCAAATAAACAATTTTGCCGAATTTGCTGAACGCTTTGAAGAGTGATTCCGGAGTGGTATTTTCTGGAAGAGAGCCGACGAAGATGGAAAATAGGCCTTGCTTTATGGGGTAATCAGTCTTCAGGATATTGTTGTCAATAATGTGAGGGCGATCTGCCATTGCGCGATTCACCTGAAAAAAGATAGCATTGTTTGAGTTTAGGGGTTTTCGGGACTACAGAGGTAGTTTTTTTCGGGATCTGTTTTTGGCTTGGGCGCAGGTCGGGTTTAATTCGCGCGCGAGTCGCGCAGCCGAAAGTAGGGGCCAGGGGCGGTTTTGGCGCAATTTTTTGCTCCCGGGGGTTTTCGGGCACGGGGAATCCGAATTTGGCACTCGGTTGGGGGTTTTGTGGCGTTCTGCCCATTTTCAGGTTTTGGGGGTTAGCGGCGGGATTTTTTTGCCCACGGGGGTTTTCGGGCACGGGGAATCCGAATTTGGCACTCGGTTGGGGGTTTTGTGGCGTTCTGCCCGTTTTCAGGTTTTGGGGGTTTAGCTGCGGAATTTTTTGGCCAGGGCGGTTTTCGGCGGCGGGGATTCCGATTCCGGAGTTTATTTTGGCATTGGCACAGGGGTTTTGTGGCGTTCTGACTATTTTTTTAGGTTTAGGTCTTAGCCTTTAGGCTTAGGATTAATCCTGTGCATATTTATTCACCCGCCGTGCGGGTGAATGAGTACAGCTAGTGGATTCTAAAAAACTGGTCTCGTTTTCACCTCGTCCACTGTCGAGAAGGTCAAAAATGCGTGAACAATGCGGTTTTTTCCTTTGAGCCATTCACATCGCCTCACTCGACCATACTGAGAGAAGAAAGTGCGCAGTGACTCTTCGGTTATTCCCTCAGGCACTTCCATGATCATCAAATCCAATTCCCCCGTTGAATATCTGAGAAACACTTCGGAGCCATCGATCACGTGCGGCTGAGCGTCGAGAGCGCGGTCCAGCTAAACTTTTTATTTTTGGCTTTTCTCACTTTACCCACATTGATTCCTTATTCCCTAGCTTAGAAACCTTAATTCCAAGCTTAGAAACCTTAATTCCAAGCTTAGAAGATACATTTAACATCTATTTCACTTTCTCCAACCAGGACCTAGTTAAAATAAAATCCTTTACCTCTTCATGTGACGCAAAAGTGACGTAACCCCTTCCATTCGACTTTCCTATTTCTGAGCCCTTATTCACTCCACAATAAATTAGGTTTCCAAATCTGAAATAAGCTAATTTTTTATTACCAACCAATACCGATACTTACCTGGAGTAAAACGCCCGCAGCGATTCTTCCGTGGTCTCGTGAGACAAATCAAACACGCGCAAGTCGTTGAATTGATTTTGATAAGTTCCAATTTCCGCTGTCACTTGTTCTTGATTGATACGGTGAGGGGAAGATTCCAAAGCACGGTCCATCTAAATGCGGAAAATGTCAACTTCATAATGACACGGTTGGGATGTGGAATGATTCATTTTTCTTTCTTTTTTCAACAAATTCCATTATAAAATTTTTATGAATACAAAAAAGTACCGCTTTCTTCGATTCGAATACCACACGTGCTTTAGGCACACGGTGCTTATTCTTATACAACACACATTGAATAAGTTTTCCAAATTGGGAATAGAATTTTTCCAGAACGAATGGCTGGCATTGCCGAATTCCTGGCATTGCTTTCGAAAAGCCGCGAACACAAATATGATATCTTCGAAAGTTGAGATTTTTTGAGTTTTGGGCCTTTTCATCCTCGATAGCTGGTGGAGTGGAGTTCACTTCTGGATCGTTGGCTATAGCCGGAGGAGGCTTCTTCTCGGAACTCGATAGAATTTCGTTTGCTTGTGGATCGTTGGCTATCGCCTGAGGTGATTTTATCGCATCTGCCTGAAATTCAATTTTGTAATGAGAGAACTATAAATATTTATCTATGTTCAACTTTTCTTATTTTCAACTTTAATACAAATTTCTATTTTTTAAAACATTTTCATATAAGTTCTAATATACCATTTCTTCTTAATATATGCCATTGTAAACTATAAGTAATATATATAAGAATATATGTAAAAATATATATACATATGTTGTATTGAGATTAAATAAATTAGTTATTAAATTAATTTTCACCTGCTTCTCACGATCTTTGATATATCGATACGACATTGAAGCTCCTTCCGCTTCTTCACTATTGTCGTTGGAATAGGATAGTCGAGAAATATGAATGGCATTGGAACTTGAAATTTTCTTAATATATGGCATTGTAAACTATAAGTAACTTGTATAAATATATATGTTCTAGTTCAAACTGAAAATCAGGTAGTATTGAAAATCCGGACCGGGGCCGGATGTGGATCGGGCCGGATTTTCAATATAAATTAGAAAATAGATTAAATTAATTCTCACCAGTTTCTTACGATCTTTTTGCGCTGATATAGAAGATCCTTCCGCTTCTTCAATGTTGCCATTGGAATAGGATAGTCGAGAAATATGAATGACATTTGAACTTCTGGAAGTGTGATGACGAAGCGGAGAATTTCCAAGGATCGACGCTCTCCGGACACATTTCTGGAAAGCGATGCGAAGATTGAGCATTGAAGTGAATGGGAGGCACTGAAATGAAAAGGTTAATTAAAGGTGTCTGAAAATTTAAAAGGTACCTTGACTTAAAATAACGGTAAGACAAGAATAGAACACGATCCAATTGTTTGTAAGTCTTTGCAAATATTCAGAGACTCAAATAAAGCCGTCCAGCGAAAATTGTTTGAAGGTTAAACGTTTTGCCAAATAGAGATATTTTGGCGCAAATTTGAACGTTCTTTTTTGAAAAGGTTAGGGAATGGGAAGTCTTCAGTTGATATCCATGACTCCAAAGATGGAAATGGCGAATTGAATGCTCCAAAAATTATAATAATATAATAATTGCTCCTTGCAATCCAATTGCAACTTTTCCCACAAAATAAAAGGTCATACCTCATCCAAAGTGCCGTAAGAAACTAATCCTTGATTCATTTCGCTACCACTTTGCGGAATTTGTTGAAGAGCCATGCTCTAGCGACGTTTTTTGACGGTTTTTTGACATTAGAAAAGTGTCAATGCAAAGATCGATATTTTGAAAAAGAAGCCATGTGTGTAATCAAATTTTCTACTATAACATGGCCACCATTTTAAGAACACTCTCGATTTAACGAATTTGTTTGTCCACAGAGAAAAATTAAAATTTTGTGGCGGCGTTCTCGGTTTTTTGCGCACCTGATTTTTTCAATACAATGCAATTATAACCTGTAAGATATTTAAAATTGACGTCCAAAACTAATAGTTTATTTCAACAATTCAAAAATAACAAGATCCTAAGTACAAAACTAAACTCAAAATTTTATTATTCAAAAAGCTATTTTAGGCGAGCTTTTTTTGTTATACTCGTCATGCTTCTGGCTTGCTATTCGCACGTACACAATTGAGCCATCGACCTTATACGGGCGTGTGTTTAGCGCATTGTCTGCCTGGAAATAAAGTAATACAACGGCGTTTTACGTCAATACGAAGTTTCCGGATTACCGTACACAAAAAGTTAACAGTCATACCTCTTGCTTTGTGCCATAAGAAACAAATCCATAGGGCCCACGCTGATTCATTCCACCGTCATTGTGCAGTTCCAAATAAACAATTTTGCCGAATTTGCTGAAAGCGTTGAAGAGTGATTCCAGAGTGGCATTTTCTGGAAGAGAACCGACGAAGAGCGAAAACGAGCAGGATTTGTTCAAAAACTCGGTCCTCAGGATTTTTTGGTCAATAATGTGCGGACGATCTTCAATTGCGCGATTCACCTGAAAGGTAACAGGAATAGCGATCAGTTATTTGAGCAATTTGATACAAGCGCATATATTAAATCACGCTGGATTGAAAAAGACCCGTTTGAATTGGCGGCTTTGGCGCAGTTGCGCCAAACCACTTCTGGAACATTCTAGAAGGGTGAGTAATGGCTTAATCGAAAGTCCAGAGCCTCAGCATTAATATGAGCCATTACTCACTTTTCTAGAATGTTCCAGAAGTGGATAGGCGCAACTGCGCCAAAGCCGCCAATTCAAACGTGGTTTTTTTTCGATCTAGTGTGATTGTTTCTGAAAAGCTTGGGGCACTAACTCTACGCCAGCCAATCGAAATGTATCAACAAGTCAATTTAAAAGCGCGGCAATTTGAATTGAGTTTTCAGGAATGGAGATTTTGGACATAATTTACTGTCTAGATTAGTCTAAATAAAAGTAGTCTAAAGGTATGTTAAAACCCTTTAAAACAGTCCATATAATACAAAAACAGTTAATTATACCCAAAGTCCTGAAAATTGACTTACTGGCATATTTCGATTGGCTGGCGTAGAATTAGTGCCCCAAGCTTTTGAGACACAGATAATATACTAGTTTTTTTTCATGGATACTGACATCACTGCCATCCAGCCCTCTAATCCGACGACATCCGTTTCGGCTGAAACGTATCGGATTAGAGGGCGAATTTACATACAAAAAAACATTCATTTCGGAAAAAAAGTTAGAGGGACCTCTCAAAAACCGATATTACCTCATCTATCGCAGAAAATGACACATATCCATGTTTATTGCCGTCGGACGTTTTGAGTAATTCGCACTGCCTCAGTTGACCGTATTGTGAAAAGTGAGTGCGAAGCGACTCTTCGGTTATGCCCTCAGGCACATTCTTGATGATCAAATCCAACTCGCCAGATGCGTATTTGAGAAACACTTCCGAGCCATCGATCACGTGCGGCTGAGCGTCGAGTGCGCGGTCCAACTGAAAGTAATTTCATATGAAACACAGCAATTATACTAGGCTTCATGAAGAGTATTTTAATTATTTTAAGTTACCGTTTTTCTCTTGAATAAGCCCCGGGTCTTATATTTTTCAACCCCTCGGGGAAAATTTTATGACATTTTCATCAAAAATCTCCAAAATTTTTCAAATTTTCCTGCAAAATGAGTAAAATTTTCGAAATATTTCGGCGACAGTTCAAAATTTTTGGGGTGAAATTTACATTTTCCTATGTTTTCACAAAAATTTTCAGATTTTCATAAAATATTTAAAAAATACACCAATTTATAAACAGCTGCTTTCTGTCAAATTTAGTCTACACATCAAATTGCAGGATTTTGCACTGTTTTTTTGTAGTACTATTGCAGGTTTTTAATTACAAAACTTTAAAATTAACAAGTTCACATTCAAAAATGTTGGAAAAATTTTCTAATAGATTTTTTTAATTAAAAAAATTTCTAATTTTAAATAGAGATTATATGTCTGAAAATTATAAATTCCAGGACAGCTTTTATCTAGTTTGTAATACAATTTTATGTTCAACGTTTACGTTCATCGGGGCATATTCAAGAGAAAAAACGGTATGTCAAATGTGGAAGCTATTGGGACATTTCACAAAATATTTCCAAATTGGCAGTCTTTGTAATCTAGATCTGTTCTTGGCCATCTTAGAAGGCAACTAATGGCTAAAATGAATGCTAAGACTCGATGGTGTAGATTTAGCCATTATGTATCATAGCTAGGGATTAGATTTTGGACCTTGAAGAAAGAAAAATTTAACACAATAGCCACATTATCACACATTTGAGCCTGTCAAATGTGGCATATTTATCACACATTTGAGCCTGTCAAATGTGGCATATTTATCACACATTTGAGCCTGTCAAATGTGGCATATTTATCACACATTTGAGCCTGTCAAATGTGGCATATTTATCACACATTTGAGCCTGTCAAATGTGGCATATTTATCACACATTTGACAACTCAAATGTGGCATATTTATCACACATTTGACAACTCAAATGTGGCATATTTATCACACATTTGACAACTCAAATGTGGCATATTTATCACACATTTGACAACTCAAATGTGGCATATTTATCACACATTTGAGCCTGTCAAATGTGGCATATTTATCACACATTTGACAACTCAAATGTGGCATATTTATCACACATTTGACAACTCAAATGTGGCATATTTATCACACATTTGACAACTCAAATGTGGCATATTTATCACACATTTGACAACTCAAATGTGGCATATTTATCACACATTTGACAACTCAAATGTGGCATATTTATCACACATTTGACAACTCAAATGTGTGATAAAGTGGCCACCAGGAATTAGGTATTTAAATTTTTTAATCTATTCCCAGGGATGATATTTGGGACCTAACACAAAGGAAAATAGGTCATTCTGAGGTCTAAATAAACCTAACAAAGGACACATTTTATCCGCTGGCCGGTTTTTTGCAATACGACCCGATTTGGGTCGCTTCCATCTGAACGTCCCAAACTAGGCCGTTCTCTTCGAATGTGGCTGGCAAGCTCTTTGTGAGAAGAGTGTTGTCTGTTCGTCTGCCTATTCCTCATTCAAATCAGCCCTCTGTGCTGTATGCGTACAAACTTGACGCTATTGTGTGAAAGAAATAGGCAGACGAACAGACAACTCTGTTCAAGGTCTAATATCTCATCCCTGGCTCTGGTACATTCCAGAAACACCACTTACGTCATCGTGAGATGCAAAAATGACGTAGGATGGTCGAGGGGCCTTGTTCAACGCGCAACGTGTTACTTTTCCAAATCTGAAAAAAGCAGATTTTTACAAAAAATCAAAGAAAAAACTTACTTGGAATAAAATTTTTTCAAGGATTCTTCCGTGGTTTTCGGAGACAAATTTAGCAATCGCAATTCAAGTTCGTGTGGACCGGTCCAGACTGTCACGAACACTCTTTCGTTGTTGATGCGATGCTGCACAGACTGCAGAGCACGATTCATCTAGAATGTCAGAGAATTATTTTAGTAGAGACTGTCTTTTTTGTCGCATATTTTAGGAGTAATTCGCGGCAATTTGAACACTAATTATGGATGACTAACTTTTGCTAGGCTAGAGGCGATCGACCGATTATTGGAATGGTAGATATAGTCGTGGATCTATCTATCTACAGTCCAACCTCCGAATAACGCGGATTTATTTTTCGTCTTATGCTTAAACACGGCGTCTCCTTTGTTTGCACACTATTTCCTTTGTTAGAGAAACTGTCTTTTCAGACGCTATATCGTTGGAACCTCCCAATAACGCGGTTTTTCACAAAGAACAAAAATACACAGACAATGTTCATTGCGAAAATCCGCGTTATTGGGAGCTTCCAACGATAAAGCGTCTGAAAAGACAGTTTCTCTAACAAAGGAAATAGTGTGCAAACAAAGGAGACGCTGTGTTTAAGCATAAGACGAAAAATAAATCCGCGTTATTCGGAGGTTGGACTGTATATATAGATAGATCTAGTCATGGTCTATGACTAGTCCATTTCTGACCATTTCTAATTATTGCGTTTGAGAGTCGGTTTAAACACCAAATTTTAAATTTTTCAAAACTTTTTAAAGAAAATGTGTCAAAATTGGGCACATTTTCCTAACATCGATCGTTTTCATAGCTTCGAACTTGGAAAAAGTGCCTAATTTTTGACATGTTTTCCTAAAAAGCACATTTTACATACATTACAAAAATAATTGTAATAATAGACCGACCCTCAAACACATGTATTAGCGATCAAAAACAGAGTCCATATGAAGAAACGCTAACAGAAATAATGTAGCGGCAATTTGAATGTACATTTTCTAAGGGAAATAAATAATTATTTCCCTTGGCAAAATTTACATTCAAATTGCCGCCACATTATTTCTGTTAGCGTATCTTTATATAGCCTTTCAATTAAAGAAACGTTTGTTTGATATCGCTAATAAACGAAAGCCTGACTACTAAGTGATCTTTGATCCCTAAGTGATCCTTAAACTTAACGGCGAAATAGTTGCATTCCCACAAAAACGAACCGCTTTCTTCGAGCTGAACGCTACCACGGCCGACATTTCCCCATTCCGTTGTTTCCGAACCGAGCAACTGACCACTTCTCCGAATCGGGAATAGAATTCTCGCAGCATATCCTCCGTGACATTCTCTGAAAACCCGCAAGCCCAAATATGGTACCGTCTAAAGTCGAGCTTGTTTGAACTTTTAGTCGGGTTCGATGCTTTGCTCTCGGCAATCGACGAACTCTTCACCGCTTTTGGTTCATTCGCAATGCCCTGAGGCGGCATGGCGGCAGTCATCGATATCGTTCGGTTCGCATCCTGACTATAGTTGACCATATCCAGAAGTGATTTGACGAAATCAATTGGAATTGTGATAGTAATCGCATTCTGGAAGAGTACAAGTAAGAAAATTTGCCATGAAAATAAAAAAATCACCCCCGTAAGACGAGCTTCCGGCGCCGTTCTTGATGTATTTTCCGCAACTTTACTGATGCCATCGGACTCCAGGAAACTTTTGAGTTGTGACTGGATCGGGTCCAGTTCCTTGTCGACGACAATCGATCGATTCCTGTTCGCTTTCGGTTCACCGGCCATATCAACCACCTCGTCGAACATGCCCGGAGGCGTTTTCTTCGATTGGTTCGGTTTGTGGACCGATGTAGAAGTTTGTCTTTGACCGTGCGCAAGTGTGCCTTCGATCTCATATGGGCTGTTCTTGAGGGCTTCGTTGACCTGGAATCAATGTACTCATTTCGTGCCATGATGATGGAACCTCATAAGAGTAAATCGACCCCGCTGAATCCAAATCCTGGATCAGATTTGAACCTTGATCTTGGATTTTTGAACTTTTGCCTTTATATCCTGGAAAAATTCAGATTTACTGGGAAAAGTTCAAAAACCAAAGATCAAAGTTCAAATCTGATCCCGGATTTGGATTCAGCGGGGTCGATTTACTCTTAAGAGGTTCCACCATATCATCTCGAATCATTTAGATATATCCCGAAAATTTTAGAACTCGTATTCTGGAAGAGTACAAGTCAGAAAATTGGCCAAGAAAATAAAAAAATCACCCCCGTAAGACAAACTTCCGGTGCCGTTCTTGAGGTATTTTCCGCAACTTTACTGCTACCATCGGACTCCAGGAGATTTTTGAGTCGAGTCTGAGTCTGGTCCGGTTCCTTGTCGACGGCCATCGATTGGCTCGCTTTCGCATCCAAATTTTTGGCAATACCCGCAGGGTAACTGTTTTTTGGAACCGATCGATTCCTGTTCGCTTTCGGTTCACCGGTCATATCAACCAACTCGTCATCGAACATGCCCGGAGGCGGTTTATTTGATTGGTTCGGTTTGTGGACCGATGAAGAAGTTGGTCTTTGAGCTTCGTGCGCAATTGTACCTTCGATCTCATGTAGGCTGTACTTGAGGGATTCGTTTACCTGGAATCAATGTACTCATTTCGTGCCATGATGATGGAACCCCGGATTTGGGTTCATCGGGGTCGATTTACTATACAGGGTTCCATTACATTGAAATTTTTAGAACTCGTATTCTGGAAGAGTACAAGTCAGAAAATTTGCCAAGAAAATAAAAAAAATCACCCCCGTAAGACGAACTTCCGGCGCCGTTCTTGAGGTATTTTCCGCAACTTTACCGCTGCCATCGGTCTCCAGGAAACTTTTGAGTCGAGTCTGAGTCGGATCCGGTTCCTTGTCGACGGCCATCGATTGGCTCGCTTCCGCATCCAAATTTTTGGCAATACCCGCAGGGTAACTGTTTTTCGGAACCTGGAATCAATGTACTTTATAAATGATCATTTCGTGCCATGATGATGGAACCTCTCCATAGTAAATCGACCCCGTTAAGTCCGAATCCGGGATCGGATTTGAACTTTTCCCTTTATATCCTGGAAAGATTCAAATTTTAATGGGAGAAGTTTAAAAACCAAAGACAAAAGTTCAAATATGATCCCGGATTTGGGTTCAGCGGGCTCGATTCACTATGCAGGGCTTCCATCATATCATCTCTAAACATTTCAAATTCAAACATAATGTTAAGTTCAAATTTTCCAAATAAAAAAATCACCACCGTAAGACGAACTTCCGGCGCCGTTCTTGACGTATTTTCCGCAGCTTTACTGCTGTCATCGGACTCCAGAAGATTTTTGAGTCGTGTCTGAGTCGGGTCCACTTCCTTGTCGACGGCAATCGATTGGCTCCTGTTCGATTTCGGTTCACCGACCACATCAACCAACTCGCCATCGAACATGCCCTCCGGGGATGTTCGACTGGTTGGCATCCTTTCTTTGTTAGAACGACTGTTCAAAAAAAAACGATTGTTCAAACGATTCACCTGAAATCAGGTCTTTATACAGATCTTAGCGAAAAAGGAATGCCGAATTTATTCCAGAACGGAGATTCAAAATGGCGGGGTTTGGTTGAAATGATGAGAAAGAGTGTATCTCTCTCCGTAGTGTTCAGCGTCTGGCATTAGGTTGGCGTTAGTTTTCTCGTAACGCGTCGAAAATGGACATTTTTGGGCCATTTTTGACCAAAAATGGCCATTTTTTGAAGAAAATAGCAGTTTTCCATATTTTCGTGGCGGGACCAACCAAAATCTGACCTCAAATTCGGATTCCCCGCATCAAAAACCCTATAACTAAATAACCCCCTCTAAAATCGTATTCTAGAGGGGGTTAGCAATATCAGATTTAAGCTAGCCCCCTTCTAAAAAGGATAAAACAGAACGCCAAACATTCAAACATTAATTTTGGACCGACTTTAATATACCGACAAACAGATCTACTCCAACTAAGTCGCATGTCTGGGACTCCAAAATATTTTTTGTCCCCCATGGAGATGAAATTTGGGTAACCCCGTTTTAGGATAGGTTTAGTTTGTGAAATTTTTTCCCCGCTCACAAAAAAGTGGCTTTTTTGCCAAAAAGTATCATTTTTGGCCCATTTTCATTTGATACAAAAAACATTACCGCTTCCTTCGAGCTAAACTCCACCGTTGCATTTTGTCTCCCAGTTTCCAGATCTGTGCCAATCGTGCATCCGACAACTTGGCCAAATTGAGAATAGAATTCTTTCAACGATTCCTCTGTGACTTCCTTCGTAAACCCATCAACGGTGATACTATTCTCTCCGGGATTCTGAGCCGTGTCCAATGCTGTGTTGGCAATTGAATGAGAAAACTGAAAAAAACGCGTCCAAAATTTTTTTTACTAGAGAGCCTAAGAATTGTGAGAAAATTATTGAAAACTTATTCGTACTATGTATACTCCTGGGGATTTGAGTAATTGGGGAGATGTATAGTGTGAAGTTTTTTCAACCGAAAAACATTTTAACCCAGCTAATGGCATATAAGTACATTTTTTCCAAGCTTACAAGTAAATAACTCAAGTCAGCAAGAAAAATTCTCACCTCTGTAAGATCTTTCGGCACCGGTATTGACGCATTTTCCGCTACTTCACTATTGGTATTCGACTCCAGGTTCGTTGAATCCTGAATAGGATTCAATATTTTATTTAATTTTTTTTACTAAAGAGCCTAAGAATTGTGATAAAATTATTGAAAAATTATTCATACTATGCATACTCCTGGGGATTTTGCTTTATTGGTGATTCATATGAGAATGTCATATACGGTCAACCCCCCTTTGACTGTACCAAAATGTTCCCAACATTCTCAGGAACATTTTGGTATGTGACACGGATATGCATATAAAGCATCAGTTTGCATTGAAAATTTCCGTCAGTTTTATAGGCTTGTTCGACTGGAATTGACATTTATTCATATTCAAAATCTCATTGAAATGCTACATTTGGCGATCTGTCCTATGAATTTATTCGATACAGCAAAGCATTCCGCATGTGTTCGTTGTCTCGGGAATGTAATTTTAACGTTTCATACATGAAATATTATAAAGAATTATTAAATATTCAATAATTGATTGATGTGAAAAGAAAACATGCGGAATAGTAATAATATTTCATGTATGAAAATGCTCAAAAACGTTAAAAATACATTCCCTAGACAACGAACACATGCGGAATGCTACGGATGCTAATACCTTTTTGAAAATTGTATAAATAATATTATATTTATTTTATTATAATTAATATTAATTATGCTAGCCTTACAAGTAGTACTAGTCCATTTTTGTAAAGGGTCAGTAAATATTATTTCAAATTGTTTATTAAATACTAATAGCTTACTGGGGGGATATTTTTAATTTAATTTAATAAAATAATAAATACTAGTCACATTATTTAGACCCTCCCAATTTGATGAAACAGGGTGAAAAAACTTTTTTCTACCACTTTTCACTATGTTGGCTATAAATCTGATGAATTCGCGCCAAAAAGTACCCTTTCTATCACGATTTTGTCAGATTTTCATCAAAATTTGTTGAAAATCTTATGAAATCGGGATATTTTGGATCATAATACCTTTTTGAAAATTGTATAATTTTTAACACATACATTTTTATTATCCCTAAATTATTTGAAACAAAAATTGGATACAAGAATAAAAAATTTAACCTCAGTAAGATGTTTCATTTCCGAATGTCGCGACGCATTCTCGGCCACTTCAATGTTGCCATCGGCGAAAGTTTGTCTCGAAACGTAAATGACATTGGAACTTCTGGAAGTCTGATGACAAATTGGAGAATGTCCAAGGATCGACGCTCTCCGGACACATTTCTGGAAAGCGATGCGAAGATTGAGCATTGCGGTTCACTAAAATTGATTTTTTATTCCGAGATTCACCGATAAAATAATAATCATTTCAAACATTCAAATTCAAAGATCAAAACAGCTACGATTCCGGAAAACAGTCCGCAAACAATTTTTCTGGATCGAAAAGTTTTCTGGATCACAAAACCACATACGTTTTCAAGCCCTCAAATAAGAATAGACCGTAGTGAAAGCGTTTGGCTGAAAATTATTTAAAGGCGTATCGTTTTGCCAAATATGAAATTTTGGCGCAATTTCAAACGTTATTTTTGAAACGCTTGGAGATTGAGTGTGGCATCTTCCTGGACCTGTCTTCCGATATCATAGCTTCTCTCTGGTTCAAAGACCAATGCGAAATCGAATGCCTTACATTAGAGCTTAGGTTTTAAAGACGTTTTCAATTTCAAGAGTGTCTCCAAATTTGGTCCTTTTTGCGATCGAATCACAGTTTTGACTAATATTTTTTCACGATATTTAGGTAAAACTGATTATGATATAAATAAAAATAATTTTGATAAAAAAACATATTTTACTCAGTTATTTCAATCAATGTCACATCTGGATTTCTGCACAACTCCTCCATTATCATCGCAAATATTTTAACCAGTTTATTATAATTTTAACCTCAAGAATTCGTAAAGGTACAAACTTAAATCCTAGAAAACAAGAATAATGCTGCACTTAAAGCACTAGTTATGCTAAGGATACCTGCCAAAACGTTGAGGTTGGTCTAATACAAAGTTCCATCGAGTCAGGTATAAAAATTTAAAGATGGATATCTCACTTCTATGTATATCTCGAAGTTTGTTCAGTGCGAAAGTTTCTCAGCGTTCGGGTGGAATGCTTTATAAGGGCATATTTTCAGGCGTAAGCGTGGATCCTGTTCAAGGTTAAACTTAGGCGTAAGCACACTTGGCCTTATACTTAAGCATAAACTCGGGTTACAGAGAGTGCTTATATCCCATCCTGGATTTCTCTCTTGTCGCGACTTCATCGCACTTGACCTTTTATAAGGCATCCTTAAGCTTAAAGTATGCCCTTTTAAGGGAATAATAGCACAACATTCAATATTTCGTGACCGAAAGTATCAGGCATAAGATCAGCCTCAACGTTTTGGTCATTACCAACTTCATGCTCAAAGAAACAAATTTCTTTTTTCGTTCCAATAAGATTTATGGCAATAAAGTCGTAAAAAGATCAAAGCACAAAGTACACCAACAGAAAAAAATAAACCAAAGAGATCAACAAATGTTTTAAATGCGCATTGCGACGGCAAACTTGATGACAAACTATTCCTCAGGATTGGCCTTCGTTTGTTTCTTTTTCGCATCAGGAAAGAGTTCTTTCTTGATTTCTTTATACGTTACCATTCGTACGTTCACAATCACACCTTCGACCTCATGTGGGCCATTCTTCAGTTAATTTTTTAACTTTAATTTTTAACTTAAATTTTTTAACTTCAGTTCATTCTTCAGCCAAAAGTTCTTTGAAATTTGGGTCGTGTTCAATGCTTTGCTCTCGGTGATCGATTGAATCTCGTTTTCTTCCGGGCCATTGGCATTGTCCGGAAGTGGGTCTTTGTTGGACATGACAATGCCCGAAGATGATTTGGTGTCCGTAATGGATGTAGTCTCTTTCGCTTCTGGATCCTTGACCGTATCCGGAGATTTGATGTCAGAAGATGATGGGGTCGTTTCCGGCACTGGATCATTGGCATTATCCGGAAGTGGTTTATTGTCGGTAATCGATGTCGTTTGGATCTGAAAATATTTCCGATGAAAGTAAACAATGTTATATATGGAAGATCATACTGGTTTATTTGGCGTAAAAACGATCATAAACTCTAACTTTGACGAATTTTGATTATCATTTCAGTTTTTCAATTTTTTTCTAATAGCTTTTTACCCGCGCACGATGATCTTTTTGCGCTGATATCGAAGCACTTTCCGCATCCTCACCGTTGTCATCGGAATAGAAAAGTCGAGAAATATGAATGACATTGGAACTTCTGGGAGTGTGATGACAAATTGGAGAGTTTCCAAGGATCGACGCTCTCCGGACACATTTCTGGAAAGCGATGCGAAGATTGAGCATTGAAGTGAATGGAAGGCTGAAATGAAAAGGTTAATTAAAGGTGTTATGAAGTGGCACTGAAATCAGAAAGATGATAGCAGGTATCTAATGAAATGATGCCCATTTCAACTTGAGATAAACAAACTCAAGAAATCCTTCATGTTTTAAAGCGAAGATACCTTTCGAGGATTTGCTTGGTAATAAGAAGAAAAACGTTCAATTATACGGATTGTTCTTAAAATTTTTTTCGGTTTCTGACCTTTTAAAAAGGAAACCTCATATTTTTCAAAAATAGTATCGATTTTTCTTCTGCAATTCTATCCTTAAAAAATCGGTAGAAATTCAAAATCTATTCGCTCTCAATAGTAAAAATTCGGATCTTCTTCTTCTTCACCGCTTTGTAGAATGAAATAGGAGAATCGAGTGACACTTTTTATCAAAATGATTTGAACGACAAATCATTTTGCCAAATGGGTACTTTTCGCGCCTGTTTTTGCCCAACATTTTAAAGGTATGATATGGAACCGAAGGCTTCGGGTAATATCCAGAGGACAAGGGCTGAATGTAGGGCTCTGTTTTGAGGAGAAGTCACAGTCCGGTTCCAAAGGTAATCCCTTTGGAGGAAAGCGGGCGAACTCTCAGTTTTGATGATTGCCGCGTTTCGTTCTTGACGATCAAAATTGAGGCAAAAGTACGTTAGGGAAAGTTCGATATACTATTATCCGAACTCTTAATTACAATTACAATTTTATAAATTACGGTCTTTTTTCAATTTATAAAAATTCAAATCTACCATTCCCTATAAATAATCTCCTGCTAATCACAACCCTTTTACCAATCGATCAGAACTGGCAGTTCCAGTAAAATGGATGTGTTTTGAAATTTTTACACAAAGAAAGCGGATGTTATGAAACGGGCGTGTTTTATGAGAAATTCAAATGCAATGAAGCAAGATCCCAGGGGAAGTTAGAGTTGGAGAGTTTTGTTGAAAAGGGCAAAGAAATCGTCTGCGCGAAACATATTAGTCACAATTTCAACACATCTTGGTAAAAATAAGAATATGCCTTTCAGCGTTAACAAAAATGAGAAGTGAAGAAATTAAAAGTTTTATAAAACGAAAAGTCAGATTTCTAGTGGGAAATTATCCGGGACACACTTCCCCTCGCCGATTTTGTGGTACCTTATGGACGCTAGGAGTTTAGATTCCGAAGAATTAGATTCTGAGGAATCAGTTTCTGGAGGTTTAATGCAGGGCTAGAGGAGCCATGCAGAGTATAATAAAGTCACACATGGACAGACAAATGTGGATTTGAGACAGTGAACACTGCAGAAATTTGTTCAAAATCAAATCAAATTTGTACCCACCCAATTTACTATGGGTGGGTTCCATCATATTGACTCGAACTCCTTTGGAAACGCCGCGTACCCCTCGAAACAATAATTAAATTTTCAAACTCTCATTCTGGCGCGCGCGAGCAGCAAATTGGCTATATGCAATGTTTTGTAAGAAATTTTACCCAGAAACTATTTCAGGGGACTTCGTCTATATAAAACTTCTCAATCAAGTTTAAAAATCTGGTGTAATAAACAGATGAGACGTTTCGGCGCTTCTGAAGTATATTGTAGCGGCAAGTCGGGAGATGTAGAAGGTAAAGTGTCAGGTCTTTTCATTTAAACATTCAAAGTTGAATCCATCTCGTCTGAGTCATTCACATTAGACATCTGTCAAATGGGTTTACGAGACCGAATTTTCTCGGACTCGTACGAAACTGCAGGCGAGACTCTCGTTTCGGCCGATCACTAAGTCATATTACACTTTCACTCATTTTTTAGTCTGAAAGACCGAAATACAAAGTAAGTCATTTCAATCTTTAACCTTTATTATTTATGATCAAATCTCTCAAGATTTAGTTATATTTCCTTGCTGTTTCAATTTCACAAGTCTTGACTATACAAATTTACAATCCATCCAAACTGTCAAGCCAAAACTTCTAATACCAATTCTCCCTATCGATTTAGTATTATGATGATATGATTCACGCAATATTCTCAATAGCAACCAGCTCCTCACTATCTTTTTTCCTCTATTTCTCTGCCTTCCCAACTCAACAAGCAGAGACATAATGATCAAACACCACGACACTATAATAACAAGTGGAGCTCTCCCCCCATAGGAGTTCTCCCCCCCATAGGAGTTGGGCCTCTTCCCCCCTCACCGGAGTCGTCCAGCGCCGCTTGCCATTTGACTGCCTTGTGCAGAGAGTGTCAGAGAAAAAGAGAAATGGCCATTCGCTTCATTTTTGTTGTTATTGTTTACTGGAAGAATTGTGCTCACGGGCCGCGTTTCTGAGTCCCTTCCGTACACTCTCTCCTGGGCCGTGCATACGGCCAATTTTAGATTCATTTTCTGTTTTGTATATGAATTGGAATGATTTCGAAATAGTTTTGCTGGGTTATAGGCAAAATTATCCTGGGAAATGGTGTGGGGATTTGTCCTCGGAAAAGTATTGAGAGAGTATAAGAGAGGGAATGTCCTGAGTGTTAGTTGCTAGGGAAGTTACCTGGTTTGGTTGCTTTCCGGTTTTGCTATAGATTTTGTGGCCCAGATTCCTGATTCCTATTCCGATTTTGGATATCGAAATTTGGAACTTTCAGGGATAAAAGTTTTTTAATCGCTATAGTCTTCAGGATCGGATTTGAGGGCCAGGTAGTTATCCTTGAAATTGGGAGAATGTATGTAAAAGGGCAAAGGCATCTATAAAAGTGAATGGGCAGAGCAATATTCCGAGAGTCTACTCATCTCCTGAGATTTCGCTTCCCAAAAATGCCGTAGATGACACTTTTCATTTTTTGGCTGTTTTTGGAGAGTCACAATTTTCCTAGGATTTCAGCTTTTTCTGCTAAATGTTCGTTATAGCTTGCTGGACCACCTCTGAATTGTCACACCGAGAACAAATTTTTTAGTCATAGTTTCTTTTCTGGGTCCCCTTGGAGATCAAAGACCAACCGCTTTCGGTTGATCTTTGATCTCACACCCTCCTTTTCCTCACTTACCTCTGACATTTTTTATGGATTCTCTCTGAATCACATCCTCGAAGACCAAAGAACACAAACATTTGTTTATGTCCTTATAATATAGGGACCAACAGAACGCCTCCTCCCTGCATACACTCTCTTCTCTTCTTACACTCTCTCCTCCCTGCACACACTCTCTTCTCTTCTTACACTCTCTCTTCTCTGCACACACTCTCTTCGTTTTGTTTTGCTTCGAACGTCAAAAAGCGTTTTGTCAACAATCGATGTGTTGCCATTTTGTTATTGAGAGTGAGGACCTGAGTGAAGATTTTTTCGATCAAAAAGGGCTGCTTCGTTTTTGTTCTTGACATTTCTCAATATTTTATTTACGAAAATAATATTCAAAATCATAATTTTGTGATAGGGATAAATATAAGATGTGATAAGATTTTGGATGACAAGGCGATGTCATTTCAATTTTCAGTTCAAGATTGTGAACCGGTTTCGGACCAAATATTTTTAGGCTAGCAAACTAAATTTCCAGAAACCCGATATAATTCCGGGAATCTTTCCATTCTGCCTTCTCTGATTGGTATTGATTATGCTCACAAAATCCGTCGATCCAAGATTTTTTTCTTCCTGACTAAATTTGGGCCACTTCGTGACTTTCTCTCAAAATTAATCAAAAATTTTCATCCGAACCGGAAATATATCCTAAAATTCTCGAAAAACACGAAAAAGTTGCCAGCATTGTATACAAAACTATAGTATTGTCCTGGAGCAAACATTTATAAGTCGAGAATCTTGATTCAATACCTTTGCCATCTACCGTTTATCCCGTTATAATTTTCCCTGAATCACTTTCTTTCATTTCAATTGCTAACATCAAATAAAAAACCTAAATTTTTCAGAACTCACAACATTTCACCCCAAATCTCGAGAATGGGCATCTTCTCGGCCATCGGCACCATGTGCTACAGCCTCTTCGTAGGCATCCTGCTGACACTCCTCTATTGGTACGTGCTCTATCACACCACCTGGGCGTATCCGGTGGCCATATTCTCGATCGTTTTCTTCGGCCTCTCGACCATCATGCACGTCCTCAGCGCCATTCTCGGTAAGTTTAGCGGCTTAAAAGGACATTTGGATTTCAACTCTTGACTTTTCAGGTTTGGTGACGATTTGTGCCACGGGCACTATCGCGCTCGTCTCTTTGCCTGTGGGTGGTCCGATTTCTTGTCTCGTCATTGCGATCGTTGGTCTCTTCGTCACTTTCATTGTGGTGAGTTTTTTATTGTAGCAAATAGTTTTTTATTGTAGCAAATAGTTTTTTATTGTAACAAATAGTTTTTTATTGTAACAAATAGTTTTTTATTGTAGCAAATAGTTTTTTTATTGTAGCAAATAGTTTTTTTATTGTTACAAATTGTTTTCACTGTCATAAATAGGCCATTACCATAGGCATTTCCTCAGGGTATAATGAAGGCTAACGCAGCTTGTCAAAAAATTCTATGGAATAATGAAAAAATTGGATTCTCCAGTTGTACCGAAATTTTGTCTACTCAAAATATTCAAAAAATCCTAGAATTTTTATAATTTTGTATGCTTCTCTGAACAAATCTCAAGTAAACTTTAAGTTTCTAGATTGTTGAAGAGAAGAATTTAAAGTCTAGTAATATTGAGGGTAATATAAACGTGACCTTTACTCAAAAATATTCCGTATGTGATAAGTATAAAAATTACATACAAATGTATTTTTTTCATATACAGTCGTCCCTCTCTAATCCGACACCGGTTTGGCCGAGACGGAATTTTTTGTATGGAAATTCCCTCTCTAATCCGACACATTTTGGGGGTCAGGCCTCAAAAGTGTCAAAAGGGTACCCCCTATCGATTTTCAAAAAATTTTTTTTCCGGCCGCCGCCATTGGCGGCGGCCGGAGAAAATTTTTGAATTTTACACCAAAAATTCAATTTTCAAGTAAAATTTTTATCTTAAATTTAAATTTTTCTCAAAATTTCGCAAATATTTTTTATTAATTTTACCAGAAATTTGCATAAAAAGCCAAAAATACATAAATAATTGACTCGACATGGAATTTGTCGAGCCCGGAGTCGAGCTTTTGGAAAAAGTAGATGTTTTTTCCAATCAAGTTGAAATCTTTTTTTGACAGAATAGTAGAGCAGCCGAAGTTACACAACTTTTGATTTGGGACGTTCTCGGTTTGCAACAAAATAACAACGTTATTAACCAAAGCTCGAATGGCAAAAGCTCGATTTTTTTCTCTAACCAAAAAGTGTATGTTGGGAGAATTGATTTTTCTCTGTTGTTTACAAAGTGACGTCATCGGGATTTTTTGCTCCTTTTTAGACAACTAAATTATCTAGGTTAACGTTCCTTTAGATTTTCCAACTTTCTTCAAAAAATTTGAAAAATGGCCGAAATTCGCCAAAAATTCGACGAGAGAGTGCGCCGACCCCTAGTTTTTAATAAGTAAAATTTTACACTTACTGAATGCCCTTCATAAGTGACTTTGAGATGCCATGCATTTCATCGGGGGTTTAATGATGACAAACGCAGCTTGTCCAAAAATTCTATGGAATAATGAAAAAATTGGATTCGCCATTTGTACCAAAATTTTGTCTATTCAAAAAATGCTAGAATTTTTATAATTTTGTATGTTCCTCTGAACAAATTTTTAGTAATATTTAACAGTTTCTAGTTTGTTAGATCATTGTAGTATTGTTTTTGGGTTCTAGAACATTGTAGAATATGTTTATTTATTTATTTTTAAGAGCTTATTTGAGGATAAATTTTTTGACACCAATTGCTTGGCTTCAAAAACGTTTTTAGCGCTAAAGTTCGAAGTGCCAAAAAGTATTTTCATTCAAAAAAATTTGTACCACAAAAAGTTTCTGAATTTTTCTGGCAAATTTTGGAATACATTAAAATATTTTTCAAAGTGTCCGAAAAAACTTATAATTTATAAACAATTTTAGTAATATTGAAGGTAATATAAAACTGACCTTTACTCCAAAATATTCCACATAGGGTAAGGATAGAAAATACACTGCTTTTATCAAAATTGGGTCTAATATTCCAGAAAATCCTAGAGTTTTTTATAAAACATTTAATTTTCGTAAAAATTTCTAGTAGTTCTTCACAGGTACTATTGACGATGAAGGTTATATAAAATTGACGTTTCCTCTAAAAGAAAAGAGGAAATCACATATAAATAGTTACTAGTAGAACCAGCAGTACCATATAGTTACTACTCCACTTGTTCTTAACTTTCTCCACCTGTTCTTAAACTTTCTCACTGTCTCTTCCCACATTCCAGGCATTCCAATTCGGTGTGGCCATTTGGGGCCTGGTGATGTCGATCAATCTTCTGAACAGCGGCGCTCAAACCTGTCCGGTCCACTACTACGACGGCATTGACTGCGGTTGGCTCGTGGTTCTTTTCGCGCTCACCGTTTTCACCGGAGTCCTCAAGGTTCCAGGATTTTTAAAATTTTATCCGAATAGTTTTTTTTATATCAAATCAAATTTAGTCGAGGAAAGTCGAGTCGCCAGGCGAGGAGATTCAGCCGATCCACGAAGGCGAGCAGCGTCAATACACTTATTCGGATGGCTCGAGAATGCTCGTCAATACCTTCGTTTTCAACCGTGAGTTTTTATAGTTGTTCTTTGCTTAGGGTATAGGTATAGAATGGGTATAGGGTCTAGAACTGAAGCACTCTGTTAAAACTTAAGCTCTTTTAACGCTCCATAGTTAAAAATTAACTTAAAGGATCTTGAAGAAGACACTGAGCCTAGTAGTACCATAGACACTTATTATCGTCCTGACTTTTCTAGAAGGATCCAAAGTATTTGTAAAATGGATTTTAATTTCTGTCCAAAAATGAAACTGTCATAGGTATTAAAAAATCTTGGAAACCCATGAAAACTGAATCAACATAGGTAGACATTGACGCTAGTTGACATGAGGTATCACTTATGAACATGCGCAAGATTATTTAACAGGGATGTTATAGACTCGGCTCCAAAAATAAGGACATTTGCCCCAAAAACTAAGATTTCGGGGTCAAAAATAAGGACATTTTTATAATTTTTTCAAACCATAGGGTCCCCCCTATGGTTTTTTAGCAAAAATTTTTTCCAAGTGCATTCTTAGGGGTGCGTTTTTTCAAATTTTTCAAATTCGCGCCGAAACTATAATGCCAATGTTTTATTCTGCATGAATGAAAAAATAGCGTCGCAGGCGAAAATTTTTAGGAAAAGTTGCTTTTATTTCAAAAATTCCCATTTGAAATTGGATATTGCGTAAAATAAGGACATTGGCCGAAAATAAGGACAAATCTTAGAAATAAGGACATTTTTGTTTTTCTAAGATTTGGACCCTCAAAATAAGAACAAATCTTAGAAATAAGGACATATAACATCCCTGTTATTTAATAACGCAGTATACAGTTGGCGCTCGCTATAACGCCACCCTATGTCACCGTTTTTCTCGCGTTTTTACTCGGAAAATGCCAAATCTGATGTAGGTGACCTAGACTCAACTTTTTATTTTGGGTCTAGGTCATATACATCAGATTTGGTATTTTCCGAGTAAAAACGCGAGAAAAACGGTGACATAGGGTGGCGTTATATCGAGCGCCGACTATATATGATTAGGTAAGCAAAAAAGATATTCTATTATATATTTGAAATGGCCCTTGTTAGTCAGCAAATATGATATAATGATTCATGATAGTAACAGTTTCAATTCCAGCTCGAAGCGCTGCTGGCTATCACTACCCGACTCCGACCGCTCCGCCTCCTCCATACAGCGCGTAAATGGTCGACCACACACGACGAATTTCAAGTTTTACTTAATCCCTCAAATATTTGTTACCTTTGTTGTCAATCTTTTCTGTCGGTACCGTTCATTCCTGCTCAACTTTTGTGTATAAAACACTTTGTTTCTTTGCATTTATTATACATTTTTCTGAAATAAACTACCTGAAATTTATCGATACAATTCATTGAAGAACTTGATCTCTCCATATGTTACCTAATGGGTTCAAATTGAAGCCTAGACACTATAGGATAGCCATTGTACATCACGCCTTATAAGTAAAGACCCCAAAAATATTTTTTTAAATTCCGGTTTTAATTAATTAAAATATTAAAAAAATCGCAAAATATTAAAAAAAATATTTTTTTAATTAGCTATTTTTTGCCGATTCTAGACTTTATTCTGCTTTTTTAGCCTTCATTGTTACTTCAGACTAAATTAAAAGCTAAAATTCAACAAAATATAACAAATTTTGGAAAAAAACGGCAAAATAAAAATTTTTTTTGAAAAATTTCGTAAAAAAATTTTTCGGCAAAATTTTTTGGTAAAATTTCTCCGCCAAAAAAAATTTCACAAAATTTGTCCAAAAATGCCAAAATATTTACTAAAATATAAGTAAAATTCCCAAAATATGCAAAATATTTTTTAAATAAAAAAATATTTTTAAAATATTTTAGTTAAAAAAGGCCAAAATATTTTTTAAATATTTTTTTATTTTAAAAATATTTTTGGGGTCTTTACTTACCGTTTTTTCTCTTGAGTAAACCCCCCTCCTGAAGTAAGCCCCCCTAGAGGGGGTTGAAAAATATAAGCCCCCTCTAATATACGCCCCCTAAAAGTAAGGTTTTTTACATTAAAATGCTCTTTTTTACATATATTATCTGTTTAAATACATTCGTTGAATAAAATATCAACAAAGGACATGTGTTTGGACAAATTCTTTTGTTTGATGAATTTTCAGAAAATAATTTTTCAAAACCATAGGGTCCCCCCTATGGTTTTTTGGGCAAATAATTTTTTAAAGAAAATTTTTTGCCGAAAAACCATAGGGGGGACCCTATTGATTTTTTCGACAAATTTTTCAGAAAGTGATTTTTCAAAACCATAGGGTCCCCCCTATGGTTTTTTGAGAAAAAATTTTCTTTAAAAAATTATATGCCCAAAAAACCATAGGGGGGACCCTATGGTTTTGAAAAATCATTTTCTGAAAAATTTGTCAAAAAAATCAATAGGGTCCCCCCTATGGTTTTTTGGTCAAAAAATTGAAATTTTGAGAATACAAATAAATCTCGAAAATAATTTCGCATAATTACCGATTTGAGCCAGAGCTTTAGGCTTTGATTAACAATATAAGCCCCTCTGAATGTCCGAAAAAGTTAGCCAAATCCTGAGGGGCGGGGGATTTTTTGTTGAAAAATATACGCCCCGGGGTTTACTCAAGAGAAAAAACGGTATAAGGGTTGTTCGGGCGTTTAATTTCCACACACTATTTCGTCGTTACTGCTTTCGTTATTCTTTTGAAGAAAGGTTCCTTGCCAAAATTTTTTGTGAAAAACTAAAATTTTTCAATGTTATGCGCGATATTTTTGGGATTTTTAGCCATTTTCCGAGAAATTTTTAAATTTGAACCAATTTTCAATTCCCGCCACTAATTTTTGGGAAGAAATGTGAATTCCCATTTTTTGGCCCTATTTTTAAAAATTTTCCAAAAACGGAAAAATTTGTACTAAAAATTTAAATTGATTAAATTCAAAATTTGAATTTGCGCAAAAAATTTGAAATTGTGGTAAATTTTAGAAGACAGACCATTTTTAGGGGGTAACAATTACAGGGGGAAATAATAAATCATTCAAGGTCCAAGGAGTAATAATTAGACGGGCGATAATTTCAGGAGTAATAATTGGAGGGAATACGGTATGTAAATATTTAAGCTGTGTTGTGTCAAAACAAAGTGTTGTGGATCGGTTCCTCTCAAGACGGAATTCTTTCGTAATATTGCAACGAAATAAGAAAAATGTTTGGTGGACATTATTTATTCGAGATTTAAAATAATTTATGTAACAATATATCGCAATAGCGAAGATTTATTCGATTAGATTCTGTATATATTAAGTAATCAGACACTATGGTAATTAAGTAATCCATCGTTTCCTCAATCATCCTCATCACCAGAAAGTGCGCCCCTGCAAATTTTTTGCTTAAAGCTGCCCGGCGTCCGATGGGATTTGTGGGAGGTGCATTCTTAGGGGTGCTTATTGTTTAAATGTACCTATTTTAGGGTAATTTTTTGCGGGGAATCCGAATTTGAGGTCAAAATTTACCTATACGCACCTAAATTTAGATAAAATTTAGCTAAAGGACAGATCTGAGCTAGAATCGAAGATGGGACAGCGTGAGATAGGTTGTTCATAGAATAGTACGTCATAGAATTCGCGCGCGAATTCAAATGGACATTTTTGGGGGTTAACATACATAGGGTACCCCCTGTAAAAAGAATACTATCGTGTACAGTTCGATGAGCTGAACAACTTTTACAAAGGTACCATCGGTGTCTGAGACGATCCTAGCGATATATAGCGAAAAAATCAATCCAAAACGTCCATTTGAATTCGCGCGCGCGTCATTTTTGCATTTGTCATCGTTTTACAACTTTGATTCTAGATCAGATCTGTCCTTTAAAATGGAACATAATTTTTGGAAGGGCCATTCTTACCAGTGCAAATTGTCTGTCAGCATTTTTGCCCGAATTTTTGGAAGGGCCAATTTTTCCCATTGGAGCTTTTCGCCAATATCTGTACCGTTTATTGTGTCGGCAAAATGGCAGAGGATTATGAAAACCCCTTTAGAAGGGGGCTAGCTCAAATCTGATATTGCTAACCCCCTCTAGAATCGTATTTTAGAGGGGGTTAGCAATATCAGGTTTAAGCTAGCCCCCTTTCTAAGGGGGCTAAACTGAAATGGCGCCAATTTAAACGGACAAATAAAATTGCACGATTTTATGTCGCCGCCTGGTAGATTGATCTCTGATGTTCTCCAAGTTCTTCTTACTGCCGCGCGTCTATCCACAGCATACATGAGAAAAGTAATGCCACTGGCAAAGTAGTACCAGTTGCCAATTCCAAAAACGTTACGTATGTCCAGGATGACACAGATGCCAAAGGCGACAACAAGAATGAACGGAATGATTGAAACGATTTGACCTGCCACAACATTTGACCGGCGTTGCATTGTACCTGAAAATTTTGGGATGTTATTTGGTCAAAAATTGAATCGAATTGAGCCGCTTAACCCTTCATTGCCCAGCGGTGGGTCAGCCCCGTATGCCCTTCCGTAGGATTTTGCTGATTTTTGGTGTATGGGTTTATCTCGAGATTCTATTATATACGTATTTTTTCTTTTTTTCAAAATCCCCCAAAAATTCCAATTTTTGGGGGGGGGTCAGAAGTCGGGATTTTGGCGAAAATCCAATGTCCCCCTATGGTCTCGAAATTTTCAAAAAATTTCGAAATTTTTTGATGTCTAAAAAACACTTTTTCTGGTCAATTTCGATGCGCCGAGCACGAATCTGAAGTTAGTTTTTTTGTTGAGTCTCAAAAAATTATTTTTTCGTAAACTTTCGAATTTTTCAAGAGCGTACCTTTTTTAGAGCGCTCTAAAAAATTTTTTAAAGCTAAAACACAAAAACTAATTAAATATCCTGATTCAGGACAAAAAGTTGGCTATATAAGTGCAATATCAGATTTGAGCTAGGAGGTCTAAAAATTGGTGAAAAATTACTCCAAAGTTTGCGTATCTAAAAGGATACACATGGAAATGAAGGGTTAAGACCCTACTCCTACTGATACAGCCTCATTTCACTATCAACGAAAACGACGGCACATGCAAAGCATGATTAGTCATCATTCCCGCGTCTCCTCATAAGCATTTTACCACAAACATTCTTAACCATTCCTCTTAACCATGGCAAAGCAAACAAAAAAATCAATATCTGCATCAAATCTCGGACAGAATTCTTTTTCAGCTTTTTATCGTTAATTATAGCCAGGCACGTACACAGAAAAAAATTTGAGGGGGAGGTTGAGATTTGGGGGGGTTGAGATTCAAGGGGGTTGAGAAGTGAAAAAAAAACTCATTCTTAGAGAGCATTTTTCAAAATTTTCTCGGAAATTTTGAAAAAAGGTTTGAGGATTTGGAGAGAGGATATGGAGGAGCTTTGCTGAGTAGAGTTCTAGATGCGTAGCGCCAATTTGCTGTTTTTTGGCGCGAATTTGAACAATATTTTTGAATTTGGGAAAAACCAAGATTTTGTCATTTTTTAAAGGTAACATCATTTTTCTGAGTTTAATTTTCCTACCTAGCAAGACGGAAAATAGGATGCAAAGTGCGTTCAGTTTTTACAAAAAACCCAATTTTGGCCCAAAAATGGCATTTTTGCCAAAAAATTCAAATAGTGATAGTTTTGGATTTGGAGAGAGGAATCATGCTATCAGGTTGCAGCCCTATTTTTTAGCTCTGTTTTTATTAACTCTTTTTATTAACCATAGAATTGAACACCGCCTCCAGGCAAGTCACCATTTCGATCCCAAAAAAAGGTGTCGTCAAAAGTTTATTGAGCCGGATATTCGCATAAAATCTGGCAAGAACAATATAGAAATATGTAAATATTTAATATTTAAGCTGTTGTGTCAAAACAAAGTGTTGTGGATAGATTCCTCTCAAGACCAAATTCTTTCGCGACATTCCTACTTGGATTCATCTTCGTCGTCGGTGTCCGAATCCGTAAAGATGCCCGGTCCGCGCGTTGTCCAGCAACGATTTCGGTTGGGTAAGGTGCCCTGAAATGAAAATATTTTGGAAGAAATTCAGGCAAATTTGTATAAAAAATCGAAGATCCCACAGGATATCTAGAAGATTCTAGAAGAATCCGGATTTTTAAGACATATACTGTGAAAATTCCGGATTCTTCCAGAATGAAAATATTTCTGGAAGAAATTCAAGCGGATTTCTAGAAGATTCTGGATTTTTCCAGAATCTTCTAGAAATCCGGTGGGATCTTCGATTTTGGATATATTTCGCTTGAATTTCTTCCAGAATTATAGTCGACCAGAAGAAGATTCCTACCTTAAACTCCCTGTTCACTGGCGCTACGTTCACGGTGGTCCAGTTGGTGAAGTTGGTACTGAATGAGCCGCTTTGGCCAGTCCCGTTTTTAGTGCCTGCGGCGTTTCCGTTTCCGTAATGTCTCTGCGGCTGGCCGTAAAAGGTTTGCGCTTGTGGATTGAAAAGCGGCGGTCTTGAGATCGGAGCGTCGGTCGCGACATGCGCATGTGGCTGTCTCGCGTGCCAGCTCGGCTGGGATAAGGGCTGGGGTTGATATGGCACGTAATGTGTTTGGAAGACATAAGGGGGCGTTCCGTAGGGATAACGGCCCTTGTCGTGTTGACAGACGCAGTTCTGCTGACGTCTGCGCAGGGTGACCACTTCTCTGAAATGTCGCGGGTTAGACATAAGTTTGAACTAATAAAATTCAAAGTTTTTGCTCAGGGAACTGGAAATTTCGGGACCGGGACAACTCCCACCGGACAACTCCTAACGGACAACTCCTAACGGACAACTCCCAACGGACAACTCCCAACGGACAACTCCTAACGGACAACTCCCACCTGACAACTCCCACCGAGACAACTACCACCGGACAACTCCCACCCCGTCGTAGAGAAAGTGAGTAGTGTGCGAAAGAGACCACGAAATAATGTTTATCTCTAACCGTCTGCCGTTCCTGAGCCCTATCGTTCCTGCGGCCCACAGCGATAATAAGAGTCTGGTGGGAAAGTTGAGGGTGGGAGTTGTCCGGGTGCCGGAAATTTCACCCATTGTAATATTCTAGGACGTTCTGGAAGGTTTTCTACAGCATTTTGGAACTTTCTTGAAATTTTTTCGAAAATTCGCTGGGAGAGACATAGAAATTAAACTGATCTTGGCCTGGATCAGTTTAGCGTAAATTCAGAGGACCGGGCCCAGGAGATTGCCCGTTGCTTTCCCTTTGAAGGCCCAGTATGAATTCTTCGTTTACTTTTTCTAAATCTGATAGAGCTTATGGAGCATTCTAGAATGATATAGAATACTTTTTTAATTTTTAATGGGGTGAAACGTGCCCTGGAGCGAAATGGGATGAGGGTATGATCTTGAGAATCATTAATAGTAAATGAATTTTAATGTTTTTGGTGGATAGAATTAATGAAAAATGAGATAAGAAAAGTTACGGAAAAGTATATTGAAAAACAAGATTTATCGAAAGGGTGAATTCATTGTTTCGCCTATTTTCTCTGACAATGAAATTCTGTGGAAAAACGAGTTCAAGAGGCTTTAGGCATCTTCAGAGAGAATCCCACTTGAACTTTGTTGAAATACAAGAGAAGAAATACTTCAAACAGAACAAATTTGGAAGAGGGAAAGAACAGATTTTGAACTTTATTTTCGTGGCAAGACAATTAAGGTTTTGAAAACTTCAAATTTACGAAGGATTTGTAAGCATTAAACTTGGAAATTCATGCAGTTCGGAGCAAACTTTCAAAATTTTCAATTGACAACTTACTTGAACAGGTAGTCGAGACGGTCATCCAACTGACTGATCTTGCCGAGCATTTTGTTCATCGTATTCTGAAATTTTTTTGATTGAAGTCAAATTTCGTATCAGAAAATTAGCCCTAAGAATGTGTTTTTTTCACTTCTTGAAAATTTTCGAACGTACATCGCCAAAGACTTTCAAAAGGTGTTCGATCTGACCGCCGAGTGACGTCATACTCTCCTCGATTTTCGCCACCTTGCCCAGCAGTTCTTCGTTGTTCGCCGCGCTTGAATTGGCCTGAAAATGAGAAAAAGTTAAAGGATCCATAGGAATGAATCGGCAATTCTCCCCGAAAATACACTGGAAAAAATTTCACTTTTACCATAGTCATACTTCTGTAGCATTCTAGAAGAATGAGTAATGGCTCAAACGATAGCTAAGACTCGGGGCTCTGTATTGAGCTCACATGTGCAGTATGTCGATACGAAGTAATCGAGATCAGTTGTTTGTCCTAACGGTTGTAACCCTCCCCCGTAATTCAGAAGCTACAAAAAACCATAGGGTCCCCTATGGTTTAAAAAATTTTTGAGAAAATTTTTAAAAATGGACCCCTAAGAATGCGTTTTTTCACTTCTCAACCCCTAAAATCTCAACCCCTCCCCCAGTTTTTTTCTGGATACGGGCTTGTCTTCATGTCGAAATTAGGCCTTGGTGGCAACACTTGACCCACAAACCGATCCAGTCAAACATTTCGCCAAAAATCGTCTCATATGAAGCTAAAAAGTTAACATTCCTATCTAAGATCCCAGGAATTAGGTAAGAAATGTAACATTAGTTTTTGGATTTGATAGGAAAAAATGTCAAAATTTCGATTTTACGTTGGATCGGACCGATCGATTTGTGTGTCAAGTGTTGTCTCCCAGTCCTAGTCGAGATGCGTGACGCATATGAGGTCAATCGATAGCCCTGAGTCTTAGCTATCGTTTGAGATATTACTCATTCTTCTAGAATTTTCCAGAATTTCCGAAATTTTTCCAGAATTTTCTAGGGGTATGCCAATAATTTCAGTGCAAAATCAAAGGTTGTGATGAAATGACCACACTTAAAAGGTCAAGTGCGCAATGAATCATACCATGTCAAGATTTGATGAGCCGAAGGTTCGCCGTCCCATGGATCCGAGGATGGATCCAAAGCTGGAAGAAGAAATGTCCTCTTCGGTGTCGACTCCTCCGCGCACGACATAGCACTTGTCATCGGTCGACGGCGACGGAAGGCTCACTTCTGGAAGAGTCACCGCTGGACTCATCTCGGGAAGGCTCACCGGAGGGGATTTCATGTCTAAATTTTCATTATTGGTTTGAAACATTTCGCCACAAAAATGAAACCTCTGTCGAGTCCGAGCTCAGCCTCGAGATCGATGATGCATTCGGTGTAGGTAATGCGCTCGTAACACTTCGAAGACCTTGGCTTCACTGGAAGAAAAGTTTTTACATTTTAGTGGTAGAAGTGCAAAAAAGATGAAAAATAAGAAAAATGGCGAAAATGTTTGTAAATTTTGCAAAAATTAGGTAAAAATTGATGAAAAATCCAAAAATGATCAATTTCCTTCAAAAAATTGGAGCAAACATTTTACAAATTTTGCTTTTGAAAAGAAAAATCTTTTAAAAACAAACGAAAAATTGAAAAAATTACCAAAACTGGAAATTTTTCTCGCATATCAGTTTTAGAACTAATTTTAAGGCAAATGGGCAAAAATCATACCTGTGGATTCTAGTGTAATCTCTGACTGCCGGAGGAATCCAACGTTGTTTTGGAGCATTGCGTGGAAATCTTGGGCGTTGGACACAATCAGGCGATGGCTGGTGATATCTGGAAAGGAGAGGTGCGTTATGGATTTTTGTGAAGAATTTTGTTAAAATTCGCTATCCTGTGGTTGGACTCATGATTTAGGGCATTCCGAACCAGGATAACGGAATCCCTACGAAATAAATCGGTCCAAGTGAGTTCGAATCCGGGTCGGGTTTAAACTTTGATTTTTCCAGGATTATAGAGCAAAATTTCTTAGCTGTTCACGGATCGGGCAGATTTTGGTGTCAATCGACAGCTTATCCCTTTGGAAAGCGATTGACACCAAATCCAGGACGGGGTTTCTATTTTTCACAGGTATGGCGTATTTAAAACATAAACCCTAAGGTCATGACCGGTCCTCTCAGCTAGCTTTCCCAGACCATTCTACTATTTCTGGGACCTTTATCGAAAATTTTCTAGGACTTTCCGAGAAATCAAATAAAAATTCAGCTTTTTCCAACTCGAGAGTCTCGAACTTTGCAATCTCCCCCTAGGCCATCCATATTTGTCAATTGCTCCAGAAAAGTCCAACCTGAATAGCTGAAGTCGTAGTTGAATTTGGGCTCGAAGAATCGAATATCCTCAATAAATCTGGCAAAGGTCAGTCCTCTGAGCGAATAATGGAAGAGCCTCAGCTGTCCAAAATGATTCCATCTTATCACCACCGAAGGGACAATCGCGGACGGCGGGCCGAAATCCAGCAGGCTTGCCATCGAATCCAGAGCGAACGGGCGTTTGTAAGGCAGCTTGTGTGGCAAGTAGTTAAAAGGCAGTGTGGTGTGTGGCCGACCAATCTCATTCAACGCTGGACTAGGATCGCTGGGCAGTATCCTGAAAAAATGGACCATATGATTTTGTGTGGCAGAAAAGTTATAATGTGGCAGAGAACGAAAGATTCGATAACGAGAACAAAAAATTATAACGGGCGATAATTATGCGAGAAAATTGGTTGGATGAGAAAAAAATTTTTGAAAAAAGTTTTGTGTGGGAAAATCCAGAGTCGTATTTGGGCATTGAGAAACATTTTGTTAAGGGGGGGATTAGGCCGATTTCCGGTGCGGTTTGGGGTAACGGGAAACAGAATGGGGAAACTATAGGGGTGTATGATAACTGTTTGGGAAGTAGGGGAGAGCGGAAGAGTTACTTTATAAGCAAAAATGAGGGAGAAATGTATGACTCAGAATTTTGTGGATGGGCGATCCTGGTAGCTAATTTTGGTTTAAGCTGTATTTATGATGTTTCCTATAATAACATCTTCTTTTTCGTTTTCAATCAACTGCCAGATTGGGGATCATCCTTCAAAATGCCCACAACATAAAATCTTTACTGATTAAATTTCAACATCTATCGAAAACGAAACGTAAATGAAATTGAACGAAAAATCGATAGAGTGAAATGAACTAAATGTGAAACAGAAATGATGATTTCGAAATATACAATTCGAAAAGCGGAGCAGTTGGAAGAAGTAATGCTGAAAAGCGTATTAGTATTAATAGAAATAGATTGAAGAGAAGAAGTAGAGATGGTCCGCTATTGCCGACTCATCGCTGTGCCGGCTCTCCGCTTTCTTACCCAAAATTTGGGCCTGTAAAATAAATCAATGCTGTTGAAAAGGGGGGATAACGATTTCAACAGACGCTGAATTTCGCTGCAAATACATGCATTCAAGAAAAAAACATTGTGGGTTTGACGTAGAAAAGAATAAAAAAAGTGACATTTGACCAATGCAAAAAAGACGGTATTTTGAAAAGAAGTCAAAAATTTGGGGAAGAGAAATTTGTATCCATTTTTGGAAAATCCAAGTATATTAAAAAATTGGGAAAATCTAACTCAATCTTCATTCTGACAAAATTTGTAATGCCAAATAGCGCCAAAGGGGACCCTAGGAAACTATGATTTAGCCTTATCTGCCCCAGGAGTCCTCACAGGTTCCTAAAAAATATTTAGGAGAGGGAGCTCATTAAGGGGAACCTGCCCCGAAGCTCAAAAATCAAGATTATTGGATAAATTTGCGCAGAAAAACTTTAGTCGGCCCATATTTAGGCATAAGCTTTAGGCGATTTTCGGATTATCGATTGATCCGAACATCCTCGGATTTTGCGGCATAATTTGTATGTAAAAGTTCAGTCGACAAAAATTGCAAAAAGATCAATGAAAAAATGTGCAAGCAACGGTTTATTGAACCAAAACAAAATCAAAAAGGTTAGAGAAGTAAAAAAGACATTGATAAAGTCGAGAATCATCCCGGGAATGATATTATTGACCTCCCATATATGGAAAGCAATGGGATGCTCGCTAGCGGAGACTGCATAAATGATATGCTTACGTCGTATATCGATGATGTTCTGGCAGACTTTCTTTTCAAAAGACTGAAAAGCAGCGCCGATCCCATCGACAGTCGACTGACCGAACAAAGGAGAACAAAGGAGAGCACAATGGGAACAATGGACAGGAGAAAGAACAATGGCCGATTGGTTCGGTAGACAGACACATCGCCACGGCTTGGCAAGTCAAAATCGCTTTGGAATCACAAATGGAACTGGCCGTGGGAAGGTAGAATCCAGGGTCGGGAATATGGCCAGAGGTGGTATTGGCAAGGATCTAGCCAGGTGGTTGGGCCAGGTATCCCCCAAAATGGGATCTTTGTCACTGCAGGTGACACTTTGGTATTTTTTCTGGCACGCTTAGCCTGGAGATTGCGATTGTCCCAGAAGGAAGTCGCCGTGGATAGAATCCAGGGTCGGGAATATGGCCAGGTGTGGTATTGGCATGGATCTAGCCAGGTGGTTGGTCTGGAGGACTCGTATACCAGGACTCGTATACCATCTCGGGGGGAACAAGAACTAAGAAGAGGGTTCTCGAGATCTCAAGTGAAGCTTCAGTCTCCCTTAAGCCCAGGCAATGAAAAAAAAGTTGTGGTCGACAGAAAGGCTCACAAGATTGCTTTGAAACTTTTTTATAACAGGACAAAATTAGAAGAGCGGTATATGATTCAGGATGGTAGGACTCGAGAAGAGCTATGAAGCTTCAACCGGGATCGCGAGGTGAAAGATCACGAGAATTTTGAAATTTGTTATTTCAAAACATTTTCCGTTACAAAAAGACTGACTTAACTGTAAAACCAATTCACTGACGAACGTAAATCAAAAATATTCGACTAAACAGCGATCTAATTAATTCCTGAATAACAATGCAATCAATGCCAATCAATCATCACTCAACTAATCCTTAAAAGGACGTAATGAGTCCTGCACTGACTCATGCAAAGAACAGGCGGGGATAAGATAATGGAATTTGCCGTGAAGTTATCCATTCAAGAAATGATCTTTGATCTTTAGGAATATTATCGTTCTTTCTCTGGTTTTTTAATTTGTGCACTATTTCTCTCACATTTCTTTCTCTGCTCTAACACTGTTTATGCAAATTTGAGACCACACACGCAGAACCGTTGCTTTAAAGTACAACATCGAGGTACTCTTCTATGACCCATAGTGCGACAGCAAAACACAAATTCGGGAATTACTGTTCTCAGCTAACGGTGCGCATTATTTGCTCTAGTTATAATGTAATCATACCTTTCATAATGCTTACCTGGATTCACTTACCTGGAACACAACAGAAACAGACAGAGGCTTTTCTCGGATTTGTTGACACAAATGTTTGATACCTTAAAAAGGAAGGAACCAATTTATGTCTCAAATTCTCGTTTGTGTCCCGTTATGTTACCTGGTTGAGAATAGCGGCTTTGGCTTTATAGAAATTTTGACATTAATTCCAAGGCTCAATCTGGATTGTGTTCTCGGATGAGAACACATGCCATCCAGAAAATGTCGCATATCGTTTTTCTTTACCGATATTTCAAAGTTTTCGGGATTCCCGGAGAATGGATTCATACCGGAATGCACTCCGGATTTGAATATTTTTAATATTTTTTCATTTTTCATTCAAAAATGCATTTTTCATGATTTCTGAAAAGAGAAACTTTTGTATTTCCGTCGTTTTTGTTCCTAAAAACCACAAAAGCTAAAAAAATGTCTGACGAGAGTGGGATTCAAACCCACGCCTCCGAAGAGACTGGTGCCTTAAACCAGCGCCTTAGATCACTCGGCCATCTCGCCGCATATCAGGATTAGGAAAATTTTCCTTGATATAACTAGCAGTAGTGCGATAAGGCTACCAAGAAGCGATAGCTATCAAGAACTAATCAGATTTAATGATTATTAGTTTAAGATCGTTCGGTCCATCGATCGGGTCAATACAGTAAATTGGAGTTTCCCGGGGTAACCTGCAATTTCAGTTTTCGATTTTTCGGAAAACCATTCTGATCAAAAAAAGTAGTTAGTTTTGAGTTGATTTTTTGCCATTTTTGCGTCACCTAAAGGTTTAATTTGACCAAATTTATACTATCTTTTGGGCAAAACAGCATAAAGTAATGTCTAAAATGGCCAAGAGAGTCCTCAAATAAATATCCGTTACGTAACTGATTTGACCTTCACTTTATACAACCGACTGATATCTTCCCCATCGAGCTCAAAGATGTTATAGATATTTGCCCATATATAGCATGCGGCGAGATGGCCGAGTGATCTAAGGCGCTGGTTTTAGGCACCAGTCTCTTCGGAGGCGTGGGTTTGAATCCCACTCTCGTCAAACATTTTTTTGACCGAGCTATTGAAAATTTTGGGTATCGAAAAAGACAAATTTTCAACCAAAATTGCACTTTTTGTCCCTTTTGCAGATTTTTGGACAAAATTAGCAGAAAATGTATCAAATATGGAGAAATTTGACAAAAGTTTTGAAAATTTGAAAACATTTGACTAAAAATGGTAATTTTAGACTGAAAAATTAGATTTTTCGGCATAAAAACAATTTTTTGTTCTTTTCTCTTCTAAGCTTTAAATTTTCAACCAAAGTTTTTAATTTTTGACCTCGGCCTAATTAACTCTAACTTAACTAACACAAAAATTTGATAGCTTCGAGCTCGTTAGTGAATTGCCACCAGCTAAGCAAACATTCTGGAATGAAGCCCAAAATGTCGATTGCCTGGGGCTATGCCTAGACAAATGCATCCTATACCGTTAGAAGGGGTGAGGTGTAAGCGAGAGACTGGCTTTCTCACCTTTCACTTCGATCTTTGATCTATCCGTAAAGGTTTTCTTTTCTTTTCCGAGAATTCCTTGGACTTTTTCTTCCTGGATTGTTCTCGGATCAAATTTAAAGGTCATCGGTGACACTTGAAATCCTAGCTGGTTTTTGAGACTGAGGTACAGTTTGCACCTCAGGATTTGGTCTCATGGATTTTGCCCAAATCCTGCAATGGTTAGGCAGAGAAAAAGAACAGCTCAAGAACAAGCTTAAGCTATAGCCTAATCTAAGGGTAGTTCGGGAGCTTAAGCCATTCCATACCTGAACCTAATAGAATACCTGAACGGTTCAGGTATACTATTTTAGGCTGAACGCTCAGGTGTTTATAATTAGATGTGGTGGTAAGCACAGGAATGTAAAAGCTTGAGATCGATAATCCAGCTAAGATTTCAATGGGCGCAAAGGAACTTTCAAATTTGGAGCCGGATATGAGAAACTTAATCCCGGCGAAGAGAGCGAGAATAGGACTTGTTTTTCTGACAAAATCTCTGAAATTTTGACAATTTTTGGTCAACGAATCACAAAAAGTTCAAAACCCAGAAATAAAGGGGTCCCTTCGGTTCTGTACCTCCCCGGAAATGACCCGAGTATGGTGTCATTCGACTCCCCAGAGCCTCCCAGTGACGGAAAAAATAGTCCCAGCTTGCGTGCTGACTTCTAGAATTTTCTGGAATTTTCGGGATTTTTCGGGATTTTTCGAAATACATGATACCCCATATGGTTCCAAAATTTTTTTTCGCAATTTTGCCTGAAAACGTCTAATTAGGGGTTTTCGACCAAGCTGATCACGAATCCGAAGGCATTTTCAATATCCGATCTCACCATTCCGAGATATGGCCTCAGGGCATAATGTCACTTTTCGCGCATTCAGGCTAAAACAACCCTTATAAGGAGCCAAACAAATTCTAGAAGTCAGTTCGCAAGCTGGGACTATTTTCCGTCACTGGGAGGCTCTGGGGGTCAAATGACACCATACTCGGGTCATTTCCGAGGAGGTACAGAACCGAAGGGTAGTCGAAATAAAACAATCTTTGGTTTAAGTTTGAGCTAAGTTTTTGACTTTTGGATGAGTCACTCTCAAGAGTGACAGTACTCCTCCAAAATTAAGAATCGTTCTCGTTGCGCGCCTACCACTTGGATAGTAATTCTGGTAGGTGGAAGCAGCTCACCTATTACAAACTTTACGCAAACTTATGCTTTAAGTTTGGTCTTAAAATGATCCTCAGGACAAAGCCCAGCATTTTAAGACCAAACTTAAAGCTTAAGCTTGAGTGCATCAAAAGTTATGGCCATTTTACGAAAAAAGGGTTGTTCGGGAGCTTAAGCCCAAGATTAAGTCCCTTAGGCCCCATATTGTTCGGGAGCTTAAGCCCAAGATTAAGTCCCTTAGGCCCCATATTGTTCGGGAGCTTAAGCCTAAGATTAAGTCCCTTAGGCCCCATATTGTTCGGGAGCTTAAGCCCAAGATTAAGTCCCTTAGGCCCCATATTGTTCGGGAGCTTAAGCCCAAGATTAAGTCCCTTAGGCCCCATATTGTTCGGGAGCTTAAGCCTAAGATTAAGTCCCTTAGGCCCCATATTGTTCGGGAGCTTAAGCCTAAGATTAAGTCCCTTAGGCCCCATATTGTTCGGGAGCTTAAGCCTAAGATTAAGTCCCTTAGGCCCCATATTGTTCGGGAGCTTAAGCCTAAGATTAAGTCCCTTAGGCCCCATATTGTTCGGGAGCTTAAGCCTAAGATTAAGTCCCTTAGGCCCCATATTGTTCGGGAGCTTAAGCCTAAGATTAAGTCCCTTAGGCCCCATATTGTTCGGGGCCCCAAGCCTAAATCCTTGTTTGGGAGCCAAGGATCATTTCAAGCCTAAACTTAAAGCTAAGCTTGAGAGCATCAAAAGTTATGGCCATCTTAAGTTTATAAAAAGTCATCGAAAAACCTCAGAAATTTTTCCGCCCTCTCCAAGGCATAATCCGTTTTTCTCTAATCGCCTATCGAATCTTTTCCAAATTTAAACCGTTTATTAGTTTTCCAATCCACAATTCCACGACCAATCACCAATTTTTTTCAGATAACGTGAGCCACGATTTTACGTGAACACTCTCGAATAAACAGGTCCGGTTTCACATGACTCTCCTCCGAAATTCCTCGTAAATTCCACGTAAATAGCCGTCGTTCTTATCAAAAAACTGTGCAATGACTCTCGACCGCTGACGAGTTAAGACAAGCCATTCTATCGATTGGAATCTGTTTACCTTTGCCAGCCGCAAAGGTAAACACTACCTCGCTACACTCCGTCTGAGTGCCCGTTGGAACTCTAATTCGGGATTTGCTCTGCCGTTTTTCAGTTTTTCTCCAGTTTTTTCTCTCCAAATATGGACAAGCTCAACGAGAACCGCGTCAGACTTATTGGTGCCGGTCTTGCCGTATTCCTAGCTGTACTCTTGATTGTGCAGTTGATCATCTCGATTGTGGCCTTAGGTAAGCCATTTTACCTGGTGGGGTGACATTTGAGGGGTGATATCTGAGCTCGGGTGACATTTACCTGTTTGGGTGACAAAAAAACAAGAAGACCCGCCGATCCTGGGGCATTTCCCGCAGTTTTGCCAATTGACAAATGTTTGACAAGCCCAATTGGCACCGTTGAATGTCATTGGCATTTTGCCAAGCGCCAATGCCAAATTTTCACATACCGTATTTCCTCTAATTGCCCCCCTATAATAGACCCCTACAGAAAGAGAAATAGTGTGTAAAATGGAAGATAGAACGCCCCTTCTAGAGGGGTATTGAAATAATTAGGGCCCCGGGGGCTCAATTAGAGGAAATACGGTTAATGTACAAATTTTTGTAGAACGTTGTTAAAAGGTCAAAAATGGAATCAAAAAAGAAGTGTGTGTGTGTGGGCAAAAAGTTCACACCAAACTCACCGCACCGGCTTTTTTAAGGGCATATATTAATTTTGTACCAAAAAGTCTTAGTTTTGTAAAACAAATCAAATTGATTGTACAAAATCCCAGCCGAAAATGGTCAGGAATATGCTCAAATAAATTTGGTACAAGATTAAGACTTTTTGGTACAAAACTAAGACTTTTTGGTACAAAATTAAGACTTTTTGGTACAAAATTAAGATTTTTTGGTACAAAATTAATATATGCCCATTAAAAAGTGACACAAAAAAGGCGATTTTATTTTTTGCACGAAACTTTTTCTGCACGGCAAAATCTATCACGCACTACTGTCCAGGGCTTCCATTACAGAAAATTTTAAATGTGTATTGGATACAAAAGTTTGGGGTAATTTTTGTGCTAAAAAATATTTTTTGCCCAAAAAAATTTTTTTTCGACCTCGAAAAAAGTTAACATCAAAAAATTTCTAGTTGCGATCGGAAGCGTTGGCAAGTCACAACTGTCCGACGACTACAGTCAAGACACAAGTTACTCATTCTATTACTTTGACTATCGCGGCCGCGGCGAAGAGACGCGTCTGTTATTGATATATGCCGATCAGCCCTTCGAGGATGTCCGATACAACAGATCCTATTGGTTTTCAGACATCAAAAAGAGTAAGATTTTTTGCCCTTTTAACTTTTCGTTAAGTTGGTTGAAAATCTAGATTGGAATAGAAACAAGCTTAGGCTGTGATTAATTATTAAGATGTTAGAATTAGGGTTCCGGGCCTTCTAATTTTTCGTACACTTGAGTTTGAGCTTTAAGTTTGCTCTTAAAATGATCTTAAGACTTGAGGAAACAACTTAAGCTCAAGCAAGATTTGGCCATTCAAATTGAGCTCTAGCCTACAACCTCAGCATACTTGGCCCAAGACCACACATGACGCCTAAAGTCGTAAGTAAACTAAACACGGGCAAAAACAGAATGTATGCATAACCAGTTAAGCATACCAAGTAAGCATAGGTATATCCTCGTCATCCTAACGTGCTCAGATTGTAGTCTAAAGCCTAAGCTTCAACTTAAGTCTAAGCTTCAATTTGAGACCATCCTGGTAAGATAGGCACTTCCGGGTCAATAGTTTTCGTAACTTTTCACATGTTACCTTTTCAGCGGCCCGCTACGGCCAATTACCGTACCTGGACATAAACGACGGCCGCCGATTGTATGAATCATACGCAATTTCGAGATATTTGGCCAAACGATTCGGTAATACTTTTTTTAATTTCAGTCTCATCTGCGGACTTTTTCGATTCTGCCTTCAATCCAAGTATTGATTCTTGTGTCAAAAAGCGTAATAAATAAAATAAAAATGAAACTGGAAACTATGAAAAAAAGAAAAAAATTTGAAATAAAAATGAAGCAATTTCAGATTTGTCCGGCAAAGGTGCGTGGGAGCAGGCCAAAGTTGACGAGTTTGCCGACTTTCACAAAGGTAAACACTTTTGACAAACATTTCTCTGGAATTTGAAACTTCAGGATCAATTTTTCAGACAACGACAATGAATGGTACGACTATGGCTACATGGAAGTCTTGAGCGAGGTAATGACTCATAACGAATCTCATCTCAAAATTTTTTTGGCAAAATTTTTTGATGCCAACAAAAAAAGAGTGGGACTTTTTCTGGTCCTGAACCGATCCTGGAAAAATTTTCCAATCCAGGATTGTAACCAAAAATTTGGAATAAATCTCTCATTTCGGATTTGAATTCGGGATTGGGTCGAAAATATGGACCGGTTCGATCTGAAGTGTGAAAAAAAGTAACTTACGATCCAATCTCTTATCCTTGCACGACGGAGCGTTTCCCTTATAAGGGGGTCAATGAACGTTTTTTGGGCCATTTTGTATCAAAAATGCGATTATCCAAACTTTCGTGGTGGGACCAGGCTAAATCTGAGCTCGGATTTGAACTCCCCGGGGTCGATTAGGGGGGGGGTATAAGTAAGGCGAGAACCAAAACCAGGTTAGAACGCTTTCTGACCCCTGCCGCGCCATCGTGCTTGACCAATGTCCAAAGATCACATAGAGATGTGATCTTTGAATTGTGGCGAAATGGCTAAAATTAGCCATTTCACGAAGACAATTGACCTCAGTTCACCTTTCTAAAGGGATTGTGACCTTTTCCAATGCCTCTGACCAAAATTTCTGATACCGGCCGAAATTTTTATATACAGACCCAAAATTTTCACAATCCCGAATTTCTAATACCGTAAATCCTCTAATTAATCCCCCCTCAAATAATCCCCCTTTAGAACCTGACGAAAAAATAAATCCCCCTCAAATAAACCCCCCCCCCAAAATGGGTATTTTTCCAATTTTTTCCAAATTTCAAATTTTTTAGCGCCAATTTGAACGTTTATTGCAAAATTTGCTACTATTTACAAAATTTGGTCAAAAAATTGCCGAAAATTCGTTCAAAAATCCAAAAAATTCAAATTTTTGGCGAAATTTTTTTGGCGGCAATTCAAAATTGGTTTAAATTTTCAAAAATTTTCGCCGCGCCTTGGGCGCGGCGAACGCCAGACAATTCCCCGAAATTTCTATTTCCCCCTCAAATAAATCCCCCTCTCAAATAATCCCCCTCTAGAACCTGACGAAATAATAATTCCCCCGGGGATTAATTAGAGTATGACTTTCCTGGAATCGAATTCAATACCAAAAATTTGCACTTTCTCCAAACTTTTTTCACGTCAAATTCCAGAACGACACTCGTTTACCTCTGCTCAAAGAGTCCACAGACAAGAAATTCCCCACATACGTCAGCCAGATCGAAGCCTCCGGATCCGGCTTCCTGATGCCTTCCGGAGTCACGTGGGCCGACTTCCCTGTGGCCAACTTCCTGGAGACGTTCAAGAACACTCAGCCGGACCTGTGGAGTGGGCGATGGCCAGTCCTGGAGGAGTTCCACAGAAGAGTGCACGCACTCCCGAGGATCGACGAGTACGTCAAGAACCGGAAGTTCTCGCTGATATGATCTTTGATCTTTGATTCTTGAGCTCATGATATATTATAATGTAATAAAGTTAAAAATACAATAAAAATGTGGTTTATGGATTGAGTTCTTCCTGGAAATATGAAAATCCAAGCCAAATCGATCCTGTGGATTCCCTCTGTGGTCCAAACTTTATCCTTTGGCTTTTCCTAAAAAGGGTAAAGCCTAAGGTCTATAGTAAGGATACGGATCCTAGTGACACCATTTTAGGTGCGGGTGGCCGGTTAAATTGAGTGCTGGCCAAACCGTTCTTATCAGGGATTTGTACACTTGTCCCCTTGGACACTTGTCCCTTCGAAGAGTATTCACTTGTCCCCTCTAACTTAAGCTTAGGCACTTAGGTTTAGGCTTAAGCTTAGGCTTAAGCTTGTTTGTAGGTTATATTTCTATAACCTTCGTTTTTAGGTCTCGCCGATAACATTTGCGTTTTCCGGAAGATATGGCTTCCGGAAATCCGGAAAATTGGTGGAAATCCGCCTGAAAATTTCCGGAAATCCGCCACCATGCGGCGAAGCCGCATGGTGGCCTATGGAATTGGTTCTAAAATAAAGGCTTCGGTCAGACAATAAACTTTAATCTAAATGCAAACATTTTCTTGCATAATTTTTTTTGCCATAACAACAACTCAAATATAGATTTTCGGTGGAAACTTCTATGATTGATTGAAACTTGATTTCTCAATTTTTTATAACGGCAGACATTTTCCTGCATAAATTAGTTTCAATTTTGGCTTTTAGAAAATCATAAACCGGTTCCCGCTTTTAAAAATTTCTTAATTTATGGCAATAATTTGAAAACGAAGAAAGAAAAAGCGCCAATAATTTTGGTATAATCATAAAAAATTAAAAATCCATTAAAAATTTGCCATTAAAAATTTACATTTGTGGAATAAAGCGAGCGAATATTTAAGAACGCTTTTTATGATATTTTTATCATTCTTTACTATTTCACAAAACATTCGCCAAAATGTATTCAAAAGTCTTCTTCCTGACCGTTATTGTGCTAGTGACTCAAGGTAACTTTTTATTTGGATAATTATAGCTGAAAATTTGGTCTTTCAAAATAATGTTTATTTTCCATTAATAATATCAATATAAGTTTTAAATAAGCTCCTCCAAATTTGGCGATCCTAAGATTTGAGCTTAAGGATTTGGGCAAATGCCAACGGATTTGCAGGTGACATCCCCTCTGAGACATAAGCGGACAAAGGTGGAGTTTTCGGTCTCAAGTTCGATTCCGGGGTCGGACAATCTATTTTTTTCTCGCAAAAATCCCGAGTTTCGTTAAAAAGTAACCTCAAATTCGTGTTCCCCGAAGCAAAGTTACGCTTACTTTTTTATAATCTATCGATTGCCAAAGGCCAAATTCCGAAATCTCACATCCAACCCTATGTCGCTCCTTGTGAGGGTCTCAAAAGTGAAAGTGGCCTTGAATTTTTTCAAGGCAGTGTTCTTCCAAGACCTTACCTGCTTCTCGTAATCACTTCATATGGAATATGTTGTTGTATAATGTGAATGCAAGTTTAGTGGCCGCCCGACCTCCAAGTTCAAAAGATGAATGCGTCCTGGGTGACAACAGCACTTGTCCCTTATCGTGTGTCGGATATGCTTGTGTGCAGTACGTGTGCGTTCGGATGAATGGATGCGGTTATGGATGCAAGGGTGATGATTGCAAGGGACAACCTCCTCGTCCTTGTAAGCCTCCCACTAAATGCGGTATGTGTTTCAGGAAACAGTTAAAACTCCCTGAAAACTTAAAATAAAATAAATAGCAAAAAATTTTTATAGCTAAAACACAAAAAAATGACCTTTTTTCAGGGCAAAATCATAGAAAAAGTGGGTAAACAAATTACATATTCTTATTCAGGACAAAAAGTTGACTCTATAATAGTAATATCAGATTTTAATTAGGAAACCAAAAACTTGGCCAAAAATTACTCCAAATTTGCGTATCTTTCGGATACGCTAATCATTTTTATGAGTCAAAACTAGGGGTCGGTTCGGTTTAGCTCCCGCGCCGTATATGCCCGAAACCGGTGTCAATCGCCTCCGTTTTCACTCCTAATCCCGAAAAACACAAAATTTTTTTGGAGAAATGCAACCTCTTCCGCCCACGCATGTGAATATTTTGTATTTTTGCATGCGTGGGCCCATTTTTTGCACGCCCACGCATACAAATTAAATTTTTATTGTATATTTTGTATGCGTGGGGCTTATAGCCAGCGCATATAAGCTCCACCGAACTTAGGCTTGGGACTTTAGGCGCTGTGGGACCTTAGGCGCTGTGCACGCCCAATTAGTCTTAGGCTTAAGCTGCCGAACAACCCTTATAAGGCGCCAAACAAGCTTAAACTTAAGCTTATATGCGCTGGCTATAAGCCCCACGCATACAAAATATACAATAAAAATGTAATTTGTATGCGTGGGCGTGCAAAAAATGGGCCCACGCATGCAAAAATACAAAATATTCACATGCGTGGGCGGAAGAGGTTGCATTTCTCCAAAAAAATTTTGTGTTTTTCGGGATTAGGACTGAAAACGGAGGCGATTGACACCGGTTTCGGGCATATACGGCGCGGGAGCTAAACCGAACCGTAGTCCAAAACTATATTTTTGTTGTGATATTTTAGCTAGATATTTTAGTTAGACCGGACGAAGCAGGACACCAAGGTTAAATGCGGCCGCTCCGTTGCACTTTAAAGATGTTATTTGTTGCAAATAATTATTGTAATAAAGGCATTGCACTTATATTTTGTTGCACAAACGAACTAATCTCTTCTACGCATTCTCTTCCTGGCCATGCTATATCAGCCCATCACTTAAGCTATAAAAATGTGGCAGGACTTGAAATTCGTTTTCAAACCCAAATCTGTATGCTTAAATTTGACGTTTTAATATTACTACAAGAGAGAAGCACCGTTTTCGAGGATGTAAGAATTTCACGAATTCATCCCCTAAGGGGTCGGGATATTTTTTTTTGTTTTATCTCACTGAGACCTACAAAATGAACTATTACACGCAGAGACCGGGACAGTTGTCGCGGTGGGAGTTGCTACACGCAAACAAATAGGCTACCCATAGGGTACCCCCTATGGTTTTTTTGCCAAAAAAATTACTTAACATTTTTGCCCAAAAAACCATAGGGGGAACCCTATTGATTTTTTTTACAAATTTGACAACGGTGCCTACACGCAAACCAAACTCGCCGACGAAAGAAGACGTTTGGGTTTTATGCTTACGTGTCATAATAGACGGAAAATTTCTTTTTCTTCCTGATCGGTGCGCGAAGCTGCTCATCCGAGCTTCAGTTTTAATCGAGATCCAAAGTCGAAATCACAGAGACAGGCCGCGCAGTACCATCTTCTATATCGAGAAGATTGCAAGCGCACTGGTGAGAGAGCAGGGTGAAGATAGGCAGACAGTAAGACAGTGAAATTTGTGTGAATTAGTTAAAGATTAACATCCTAAAAAATAGACGACAGTCGACGGATCGAGAACGACGTGGAAAACGTGAAAGGTTTTTGGCGTTGTGTTTGGGAGATATATGAGGGAGGGAAGTGATCGATAGATATATGAGGATATAGATAAGATATGAGGATATAGATAAGATATGAGGATATCGATAATATATGAGGATATAAGATATTTCAGGGATATAATTGGGGTCCTAGGTAGCGGTCCTAGTTTTATTTTTCCGAGGTGAAAGCTTATTGAAAGCTTCTCGATCTAGCAGGTGAGATCTTCCAGCTATTGTATTGAAAAACTAATTTATTGCAAAGTTTTTAGGACTTGATAATTGAGAACGATATTCCTCGATCTCGACATCCACTATGTCCGCAATTATTGCAACTTTGTGTCAAGTTGTGGCTTTGTTCGTCTTTTTGACGCCAGTGGTTGTAACTGCACCTGCACCACAAGGTAAGGAAACAGTTATAAGTTTGCAAAATTTGAATTGAAAAAGTTGAAAGATGTATGAGTTATCGCATGCCCGCAGGCAATCAAGCTTAGATCTTTAGAAAGGATCTTGAGTAAAAGTCTTGAGTAAGCCTGTTCTATGATGCCTTAAAGGTGACATTTGTTTGCTCGTAAGCTATGATTCCACGACATCTCACGTCTGACAAGGAATACTCACCTGGTGCCTCGCGAGTTTCGGGAAACCAACCACATAGGGTTGTAGATCTCGATGAGAGGAGTCCAACGGTACCAAACTTTTTTGCCCATGGGATTAGGATTTTTGAGTTCACAAATAGCTGAATGTCAAAAATGGCCATTTTTGGCCAAAAATAGCGGTTTTTGGCCAAAAAATGCCTATTTTTAGCGCGATACGAAAAAACCAATTGGAGATTCGTGATCAGCGCATCAAAATACCCCTAAAAACGCTATTGCAGAAAAAAAGGACAAAAAAATTTTTTCCGATTTTTTGACACCATGTGGCTTGCTACAAAAATCGACCTTTTTCAAAGTTTTCAACATTTTTCTGCAATAGCGTTGTTAGGGTAATTCGATGCGCTGATTCCGAATCTGCAATTAGTTTTTTCGTATCGCGCTAAAAAGAGGCATTTTTTGGCCAAAAACCGCCATTTTTGGCCAAAAATGGCCATTTTTGACATTCAGCTATTTGTTAACTCAAAAATTTTAATCCCATGGGCAAAAAAGTTTGGTACCGTTGGACTCCTCTCATCGAGATCTACAACCTTATGTGGTTGGTTTCCCGAAACTCGCGAGGCACCAGGTGAGTTTTCCTTGTGAGATGGTTACAGTAAAAGTTTCAATTCTCGAAAGCAGATCCCGAAATAGACAAAAAATTTTTGCAGTTGACTGCGAGTCAGACCCTTAGGGTCCAAAACTATGCCTTCTGTATGACTAAGCTAACATACAAAACCTTGATTCCAGTCTCACCTGCCGACTTTAAAACGGAAGCCGAAAAAGTTGCCAATCAAGTGATAGAGAAAAAAAGCGAAGACTGGATAGCTACACTGGGCTCAAAATTTCGCGCATTGGTCGAGAGCAAGGTAGTTCCCGCAGTTGTTCAGGCGTGCAATGGAGAACTGAAGCGAGAGTTTGACGCAATGAACAAGAGCATTGCCGCGCAAGGCGAAGCGAGCCGCAAGGACCTGGAAGCGGAGTTCGAGAAGAAGAAAAACGGACTGATCATATACTATAGAACACAGGTAGTTCGAGAAAAGATTCAGGCGGTTGATAAAGAAACTGAACTGGAGGCCCTGAAAAGAGCTCTCGATCCAAAGTATACGGCTGGGTGGACTGGTCATTAACCCCTTATTGCCTAGTGTATCCTTTTAGATACGCTAACTTTGGAGTAATTTTTGGCCAATTTTTTGGCCTCCTATCTCAAATCTGATATTGCTCTTATATAGCCAACTTTTTGTCCTGAATAATAATATATAATTAGATTTTGTGTTTTTTTTTTGGGGGGGGGGTTACAACCCCCTAACAACTAAAACATACCAACAACTTAACATACCAACAACTAGGCTAATAGTTTTAACCCTTCATTTCCATGTGTATCCTTTTAGATACGCTAACTTTGGAGTAATTTTTGGCCAATTTTTTGGCCTCCTATCTCAAATCTGATATTGCTCTTATATAGCCAACTTTTTGTCCTGAATCAGGATATTTAATTTGTTTACCAACTTTATCTACGAATTTGCCCTGAAAAATGGTCGTTTTCGAGACACACCCCCGAAATTTTTCCCGTTATAAGCGGCCCAAATGAGCTATGTATACCAAAAATCAGCAAAATTCCACGGTCGGGCAATGAAGGGTTAAATAATGGAACTATGGATCATAGTATGGAGCATAGTATATACTTTTTATCCAAGGTCTAACTCTAAATTCTGTAAACTTCGAGAATCTTGAGAATTTCTTGTATTACTGTAACTTTTTCGTAAATAAAATATTGTGAATCCATAATGGAAAGTTCTAGTAATCGAAGTGACGGTGTCTATTATACAATTGTTACAGTATTCCGTCTAGATGAAGCTTTCAGGCTTCTATATTTAATCTATCGTAAGGATTGAATAGCTGCGATAGCCACGATCTTAAAAATGGACGGACAGTTTTTAAGAAGTAGTTTACTTAGAGGGGTACCGTTGATTAGGATCCACTTGATATTACCATATTGCTTTATAATGGCTATTGTAACCAAGGTTCACATGTGAACCTTGGTTACAATATCCATTATAAAGCAAAATTACTAATCAAGTGGAGAAACAAATAACATATTCAGAATCTACACGAAAAACTGACATAAGACCGTCTACATCAGATTTTAGATATCTAAGCCAAAAAATGGGATAAATCGATGAGCCAATTCAATAAGGTCAACAATGTGAACCTATGTGAACCAGGGTTCACATAGGGTCCACAAGGTTCACATTGCACATCCCTAGCATAGACTTAAGCATTAACGTAAGGCACCGAAACTTTGCCCTATCATAGCAGAAGCGCAATTCACGTTGCACAGGAGTTCACAAATAGCTGAAAATGGCCATTTTTGGCCAAAAATGCCAAAATATCTAGCCAAAAAATGGTCTAAATCGATCGGCCAATTCAATAAGGTCAACAATGTGAACCAGGGTTCACATTGCACATCCCTAACTGTAGCCGCATTTAAGCTTCATTTCAAGCAGTTACTCGAGATTCAAGCTCAAGCTTGAACTGAATCATGATTAAAAATGTGCGCAGACTCCTTGCTTTCCAAATCTGAACTTTCCGTGACCGTAAAAATTTGTAACGTTCCACGAATAATTTCAACTCGATTTCAACAATGTTAAATAACCAATCAAATATTTTTATTACAACAATGCATAACGGTAAATGTAATAAATTCCTAACATAACAAAAAACTACTCATTAAGATAAAAGGGGAATTCTATCTCTGATTTTCTCAATCCTCAACTCTACCTTTACACTCGCACCTTCTACCATATGCGGGCCATTGTTCAGTGCGTTGTCTGCCTGCAAATAAAAAATCGAGATGTAATCAGGCATGGTACCCGCCAAAACCAAATTTTAATTGGATTACCGGTTCATTTAAGAAAATTTTTACGAGAATTTTGATAATTTTGCCCTAAAATGGTCATTCTGGTCAAAATATCGAGTTTTTGGTCAAAATTATCATTTTTAGGGCAAAATTTGTACTAGAGAGGAAAAATAAATTGCATATTCGGAATCCCCGGGAAAAATTGATATTATCTCGTCTACATCAGATTTGAGCTAGGTGGACAAAAAAGTGGGAAAAAATAGATATCGCTGAAGAGAATTAAACCTCTCCCGGGGTATTAATCACAGGGATATGGTATTTGTCAGTTAACAGCATCGCCAGACACGAAATTTTTCCCTCTAATTTCCTGAGATACACACAGGCGTGGGAGCAAGATGAGTATATCATCCCTGGGACCGACTAAGAGGGAACCCAAGGTCTCAGGTGGAGCCTAGACCATGGTGGGGAAATTCGATAAATGCAAAGGAAGGCTTCATCGAAGCTTTATCGAACTTTTCTAGTAAGCGCGAATCGCCGGCCACTATTTCCTGCTGTTTCCCAGCTGCGCGCAATCGTTGTTTTCTTTCCAACGAGGGAAACGAATGCGCGCAGCTGGGAATAGGGGAACAGCAGGAAATAGTGACCGGCGATTCGCGCTTACTAGAAAACTTCGATAAAGCTTCGATGAAGCCTTCCTTTGCATTTATCGAATTTCCCCACCATGGCCTAGACCTAACCTACAAGACCTTCTTAACCCTAATCTGTATGCAGCCTAATCCTTTTATCCTCATCAATCAATGCGCGAGATCTTCGCGTCACATACCAATTTTTAAGTTTCCCCAAAAAACTGAATGACATACCTCTTGCTGAGTACCGTACGAAACAAATCCAATGCGATCCAAGTCATGGGCCGCTGGCTCCAAAACTTGCAAATAAACAATTTTGCCGAATTTGCTGAATACTTTGAATAGCGACGACGGGGTGGCACTTTCTGGAAGGTAACCAACAAAGACGGTAAATGTGCCACTCTGGTCCGCACGCTCAGTCCTCAGAAGTTTTCTATGAATTATGTGCGGACGGCTGGACATTGCGCAATTGACCTTAATAGAGTTAGGATTAGAGTGCAAGATTTAAGGAACAATAGTCTAAAGTAGATCTATAACTAGATTTAAAAAATTAGAAAAAATTTTTTTCGTACCCCGGGGTACCTCCAGAATTTTTTGACCCCGGATTCGGATTCCCCGCACCCGAAAACCCCTGGGGGCATAAAATTCCGGTGTCAAAAAACGATTTCACCCGCGCGGAATTGAACCTTCATCGGCGGGCCGGTGCCTGCGCCCCATTGCACTCGGCCATGGAGACACAGGCGCCGAAGTCGTGTGCAAAATCCCGAATTTCGCGCACCTGAAACTTTCTTAGCGCCGCTCGGATCCGTGTCGTGTTGGGACCAAAAGTCTAGAATTCTATGGCGGTCATTTTGAGCTATCACTCGCCGCGGTCTCAGAGATTTCGCTAACTTGTGACACTTGGAGCCTTAATATAGGGGGGGTTAGAGTTTAAGTAGATATTATCAATTTTTTTATTGTTTTTTTTTTTTTATTATTATTATTATTTTATTTGTGCGAGGAAAATGTCTCAAGTCCTGCATAAATTTCCCTTTCTCAAGTGAGAAAAATTCAAATTCGCGACAGGTTCTCGGTGATCCGCAAAAAAAGTTTCTTCTCTACCTCATTTACTGTCGAGAAGGACAAAAACGCGTGATTGTATCTCCCGGTAGGTCCTGTCACCCATTCACATCGCCTCACTTGGCCATACTGGGAAAAGAAAGTGCGCAATGACTCTTCGGTTATTCCCTCAGGCACTTCTTTGATCATCAAATCCAATTCGTCCGTTGAATATCTCAGGAACACTTCCGTACCATCGAGGGGGGGGGGGGGGGATCCTTGCCTGACCCGTCATGAACCCGAGGTTTCCCAACTGCGCCTGCTTAAAGGAAAAAGGTGTTTAATAAAATTCAATTGTGGATAATGGTTCAGCAGGGTGAGTTAAACCTTAAAAGGACTCCATTGATCTTTCTCGAAATCCTTCAGAAACCCTTTACCCTTTGCATCCCCAACCCCTTTCTCCACAAACTCCCTATCTTAAAACCCCTTAAATGTTTTTTCTTGTAAAAGTTAACTACTTCAAAAACCTTAAAAGCTCCAGTTAAAAGCCCTTTCCCCAAGCTTAGATCCTTAGCAATAGATAACCTTAAATCCAAGCTTAATACGTTCATCAGGGCTGCAGCTGCTTATACAGCGGGTGTATAACCGGATAGTGAAAAACACGTCAAAATTTTTGCGTTTTCATGTGAGTTTGATTATTTCACTTGTGCAATCGGATAGAACTTTTTACTATCCGGTAAGGACATCAATATCAGATTTGACATTTTTCCACAAAAAAACCGAGATTTTTGCTACTATCCGGTTTTCACTATGCGGTCAAAAGCTATAAAACCCTTTTATAGCTTTTGACCGCATAGTGAAAACCGGATAGTAGCAAAAATCTCGGTTTTTTTGTGGAAAAATGTCAAATCTGATATTGATGTCCTTACCGGATAGTAAAAAGTTCTATCCGATTGCACAAGTGAAATAATCAAACTCACATGAAAACGCAAAAATTTTGACGTGTTTTTCACTATCCGGTTGTACACCCCCTGTATAAGCAGCTGCAGCCCTGATAGATACGTTAATCCCAAGCCTGGAAACCTTAATCCAAGCTTAGAAACCTTAATCCCTATCTTAGAAACCTTAATCCCTATCTTAGAAACCTTAATCCCTATCTTAGAAACCTTAATCCCAAGCAGGTATGAGATTTAGAACCATAGACGTAGGACGTTTTGGTGAAGTTTGAATAAACCAAACAGAAGATTCTTTTGCGATGCTTAGTCTGTGGTGAACGGTTCAATTGAATCGTTTAAGAGTACAGTCGAACCCCCGAATAACGCGGGTCTCGGGACCGGACAAAATCCGCGTTATTCGGGGGGGCGCGTTATTCGGAGGTTTCTAACCAAAGTTTGGTTAGATCGGCGTTAATCGGGGGTTTCTGTATCTTTTGCCAGTAAATTTGAATTTATTGGCGCGAATTTGAACTTTTTCATAAAATTTTGGCATTTTTTATCGAATTTTGTAACACTTTTGGCAAAAACGGCAAAAATATTTCAAAAATTTCCGGAAATTTTGTTAAAAATTTTGTAAAAGTGGTAAAAATTTCGAAAATTTTTTCAAAATATTTGAATCCGCGTTATTCGGAGGGTCATTTATAAGGCAAGTTTCAAAAAAAATCCGCGTTATTCGGGGGGCCTAACGCAAGCAAATCCTTTGACGTAAATCCGGGACCGGAGAAAATCCGCGTTATTCGGGGGCGCGTTATTCGGGGGTTCGACTGTATATAACTTAATTTGTGGGACATCTTAAGCCTAAGCTTGTGGACATTGCTTCTTTTTATAGTACTCTACTTCACCAAATGTATCCTTACTTTAAATAAATGCAATTCATAATATTGTTATAACGTTTGTCCTAAAAGTTCTGCAAGTCACGTTCAAATGAACGGTTGGTCCCGCAGCGAAGTTTCTTAGAATGGGAAAGGCACTGTCTGTGGCTGGCTTGGAAGAGAAGATTGGAAAAGAGAGACGCACAAGAGAGAATCAGAAGGCAGACAGTCAGCGCCCTTCCCATTCTAAGAAACTTCGCTGCGGGACCAACCGTTCATTTGAACGTCACTTGCAGAACCTTTAGGACAAACAGATACATACAAAAAACTATTTACCTCTGATTGCGACGCAAAAGTGACGTAACCAGTCAGCGTTTGTCCCCTTTCAGGATCATTCTTCACCAGGCATTTAGTCAGGTTTCCAAATCTGAAATGGGCAAATCTGTTATTACTAACTAATACCGATACTTACCTGGAGTAAAACGCCCGCAGCGACTCTTCCGTGGTCTCGAGTGATAAATCCAACACTCGCAAGCTGAGTTCGGTGACACGCCCTCCAATTTTCGCTATCACTTTTTCTCCACGGATACGGTGGGGAGAAGATTCCAGGGCGCGGTGCATCTAAATGTTATATGTTGTATTGAATACAAACTTAAAATGTCTAAAAATCTGACCGCCGCCGGAGAAAATTTTGAGCATTTTTCCCAAATTTTCAAAATTTTCTTTCAATTTTTCTCAAAATTTTTAAAAATTCGTCCCCAAATTAAGGTAAAATAGTGTAATTTTAATGAAAAAGTGTAAAAAAGTGCAAAAACACCGTTTTGGGCCGTTTTTGGACCATTTTTGCCTTTGGAAATTTTTCCCCGTTTATAACCTCCCCCCCCCCGGATATAACCCCGGACCCGGTCCCCGAGGAGGGCGGGGTTATAACGAGGTTTGACTGTATACGGAACATTCATCTAGAAGGTATGAAGAAAGGTTATAGAAGGAAAGGAAACCTTCTACAAAGGTAGGAGGTACAAATCTGGAGAAAATTTTGAAAGCGAAGCGTTCTAGCCAATTTTTATACTTGAAATTTCTATTAAAATGTTATATATTAGACAACAAAAAAAATATGTACCGCTTTGTTCGAGCTGAACACAACAACGGCTCCCCGACTATTTCCTTGTTCGTTGTAATTAATCTTGCACCTGATAACTTCTCCGAATCGGGAATAGAATTCTCGCAGCATATCCTCCGTGACATTCTCTGAAAACCCGCAAGCCCAAATATGGTATCGTCTAAAGTCGAGCTTGTTTGAACTTTTAGTCGGGTCCAATGCTTTGCTCTCGGCAATCGACGAAATCTTCACCGCTTTTGGTTCATTCGCAATGCCCTGAGGCGGCATAGCGGCTGTGTTCGATATCGTTCGGTTCGCATCCTGACTATAGTTGACCATATCCAGAAGTGATTTGATGAAATCAATTGGAATTGTGATAGTAATCGCATTCTGGAAGAGTACAAGTAAGAAAATTTGCCATGAAAATAAAAAAATTTTCTTAATATATGGCATTGTAAACTATAAGTAACTTGTATAGATATATATGTTCTAGTTCAAACTGAAAATCAGTTAGTATTGAAAATCCGGACCTGGGCCGGATGTGGATCGGGCCGGATTTTCAATATAAACTGCTTTATATTTGTATTTAGATTAAGTAAATTAAAAATTAGATTAAACAAGTGATTGCGGCTTCGCCGCAATCACTTGTAAAAATGGTGGAGGGTGAGTTGTTCGGGAGATTGGGTTCTTCATCGCTTCGCGCACCGCCATCAGCGGTCAGATTGTGTTGTTCCTAAGCGTAAATGGGTTCCCTGGGGAGCATTTTGAGCTATCATGCGTCCCTGTAGCGAGGGAACTCGAAAAGCTATGACCATTTGCAAAAAAACTCGAAAAATGACACTTTTTGGCCAAAAAAAGCCACTTTTTGAGATTGCCCGAAAAAAATTTTTGCAGATTCCTTCTTAGAATTCCCTGGGGAGCATTTTGAGCTATCATGCGTCCCTGTAGCGAGGGAACTCGAAAAGTTACGTTTTTGGGACAGGGGTTACGTGACGCAGACACTGCGGTTTAGGTAAGAGTGGATTAATTCTCACCAGTTTCTTTTCTGGAAATCGGTCCATTTTGATGATAGAAGAATTATAAAAATTTATCAATTTTTCTCAAATTTTTTATTTTTCTTAATTTTTTCAAACTTTTACCTTTTTCGAATTATAAAAATAAATTTTCTAAAAATTTTAACCTGTTTCTCACGATCTTTTTGCGCTGACATCGAAGCTCCCGCTTCTTCAATGTTGCCATTGGAATAGGATAGTCGAGAAATATGAATGACATTTGAACTTCTGGAAGTGTGATGACGAAGCGGAGAATGTCCAAGGATCGACGCTCTCCGGACACATTTCCGGAAAGCGATTCGAAGATTGAGCATTGAAGTGAATGGGAGGAACTGAAATAAAAGGTTAATTAAAGGTGTTTGAAAATTTAAAAGGTGCCTTGACTTAAAATAACGGTAAAACTAGAATAGAGCACAATCCAATTGTTTCTAAGCCTTAGAAAATATTCAGAGCCTCAAATAAAGCCAGCCAGCGAAAATTGTTTGAAGGTTAAACGTTTTGCCAAATAGAGATATTTTGGCGCAAATTTGAACGTTCTTTTTTGAAAAGGTTAGGGAATTGGAAGTCTTCACACTTGACTCTTGAGATATTTTAACAGCGGATGATAGTAAAAAGAGGGGGATAACCATTTGAAGCGGACGTTGAAGCTGGCGCTCTAACCATAGAGCAGTCAGACACAACATCCGCTTCAAATGACCGAATTTGCGCACTCCCTCGTTGAGGTGTTTCGATGCGCTGATTGCGAATCTGAAAGTAGTTTTTTCGTACCGCATCAAGAATTTCGAGTTTTTGATTTTTAGAAGAACAGAAATTTAGCCCACCTTATGTTTGGTCTCTTTTCTTAGTTTAGTCGAATACTAGCTGTAACTCCGGAGCCAAAGGCACCGGTGCCTTATGGGGGCACGCATATGGAACATTTTAGTACTAAAAGAAGGTTGTGGAAGCTTCTAGAAAGTTCTGGAAGGTTCCAAGGTAAATTTTAAAATTTTCGTCGTGCCCGGTCCGGTCCGAAAACGGGTGAATGGGTAACCCCCCGGTAAAAACCCCCCGCTCGCCATTTTTGCCATAACTTTTTACTGGAACATTCTAGAAGGATGAGTAATAGCTTAAATCAAAGCTAAGACTCTGGGCTATCGATTGGTATATTACACGCCGGATCTCGATTCGAGATTCTCGAGATTTAATTATTTTTGTCTCAAAATTTCAACTTTTTTTGAAAATTCGAAAATTTGAGACAAAAATAATTAAATCTCGAGAATCTTGAATCGAGATGTGGCAAGTAATATACCGATTTGTAGCCCAGAGTCTTAGCTTCCATTTAAGCTATTACTCATCCTTCTAGAAGGTTCCAGTAAAAAGTTATGGCAAAAATGGCGAGCGGGGGGGGGTTTACCTAGACTCCGAAAACGGTTCGGACCGACCAAGGGGTCGGTCCGGTCCGCTCGTCCATCCCTGGTCCGGTTTCCATGCTTGAGTAAGCATCCAAATTGGGCCACCTTTTCCTGATTTTCTCCCTGTCGACGTGTAATTAAAAGCCAGGTTGAGGATTCCTGAGCATCCTGTCTAAGCTCGCTAAGTACCGCCATCGATCGATTAGTTTTAGAGCTTCATCCTATCTTTGCCTGTCTAGTCTCTATACATTGACTACATCTCAGGATCAATAATTTAGTATACTCGTCTATGTCATGCTAGTTATATTAGGATTTTTACCTCTTCGGATGTCTTCCATATGGATCTGATAGGGCAAGCCACGGAAACGGAAGTCGCTGGCATCTCCGGACAAACGGTTTGACAACCCGAGCAGAGGTATGAGTCTGACAGTGCTGAGGCTCGCAGGTATGAGATTAAGGTATGAGACACTGCCTCTCAGGTATGAGACTCGGCCTCTCAGGTATGAGACCCATGTGTACAACTTCCCAGAGATACATTAGGTAAGCACTCAGTTTACGTGGGCTGTTCTCGAGGTGTATGCCACATAAGACATTTTTAATGGAATGTAATCCAGGAAAGCGCTGCGATACCCAATTTTACCAGTCTCGAAGTTGGTTCACCGTTTTATCTCTCGTTAATTTTACTTTGCTGTAAGCCTCTTATTACTTTTGGTTCGCTGAAGAGTGAATCACTTTTCTGTAGAGGTGAGAAGATTGCTCTAAAGGACTCTCTACATATTGACCCACGCGGACAATTGACCCACCGCCTTTTTTGAAAATTTTCAAGGTAGAAGCTAAATCTGATATTGATCACTAGGCTGCGGATTTTCGGACATGAAAAATGCCATTTTCGGACACAAAATCGGACATTTCCCAACATTCTCGGACAAGTCAAATTGCTAAATCAATAGGGGGACCCTATTGATTTTTTTGGCAAAATTTTTTTCCGAAAATGATTTTTCAAACCATAGGGTCCCCCATGGTTTTTTTGGCCAAAAATTCTAAAAAAATTTTTTTGCTAAAAAACCATGGGGGAAAATGGTATGAAAAATCATTTTCGGAAAAAAATTTTTGCCAAAAAAATCAATAGGGGGACCCTATTGATTTCATGTCCGAAAATTTTGATAGAAGTCGCAAAATCGGACATTTCCGGACATGTCCGGAAAATCCGCACCCTATTGATAACCCTAATTATTTCTCAAAAATAATTAGGGCTATCAATATCAGATTTAGCTTATACCTTGAAAATTTTCAAAAAAAGGCGGTGGGTCAATTGTCCGCGTGGGTCAAAATGTAGAGAGCCCTCTAAAGTTTAGAATGGCGTCCAGCATTTGTTTCCGGAACAATTTCATCCTTGTGCTACTCGCACTATGTGGATCGAGTAGATCTTTTGTCACAGGTGGGTCTTGAGTTCGTTGTTTGATTCGCTTTTGAATTTTGATTCAACCAACAAATTAATCCTGGCATTGACTGCGTGAAATAGAATTCGAAATAGTGCCAGTATTAACTGCAACATTACTATCAAACTTTTCAAATGAAACAATACACAACTAAAATCTTGCTATGAAACCCGAGATACAGGTGACCCTTGATAGCCAATACCAAAACTCCTCAAATATTTTAGGTTACACCTTCCACATTTACGACAATGTGGTTGGGAAGCGACACACACACACAGACACTACAAATGACCACAGATCAAAGACCAAAGATCATCTTTTAGGTTACACCTTCCACATTTACGACAATGTGGTTGGGAAGGCCAAAAGTATCATCAAATTCGAAGACGCCGCGATAGATCCAGAAAGTACCGTTCCGGAATTGAAGGAAATGCTAAAACTTTTTAACTTCTGGCCGCGCGAAGCCAAAGCTTTCTACATCAATGGAGGTCTCGCCAGGGAAGATAAGCAGTTGAAGTTTTTTGCCCCCAAAGGCAATGACAATTTGGTCATCGGCTTTGTCACGGATCCAGAAGGAAAGTACATTTTCCGGAAGGAAAGCCAATACATTCAGCCCTACAAATTTCTCAAGAAAGTGCCGGAAGCAACGCCGGAGGCAGTTAACCAATCAGGAGCCCTACAGTACCACTTTATAGTCAGAAGCGATGTTCTCGGGCGGCCTTTAACCGAGGTCGAGCAGACGTTTGCGCTGAATTCCAAGAATAAAATCCAGGATTTGGAGAACGCCATAAAGGATTCGAGATTATGGCCCGCGCGGGCAAAAGCCATATACATAAATGGGCGGTGCACTAGCGGTTTCCAGACGTTGGCAAGTTTCATTCAAAACGGTAACAAAAGATTGGTCGTGGATTTTGTGGAAGATCCATCGCCGATTTATACGATTTTGGTCAATACTGGAAAAGTGTACGAGTTGTTTAAGGATCCGGATCAGAAATTCCAGGTAGGGAGGCTCAGTTATATTTTTAGAAAACTGGTAGCGTTTCTAGGGGTTTTAAACGCTAAACCCAGAAAAGTATTGAAAAGTTATCCCATCACTGCAAATCCCAAAAATCAAATTTAAAAATTCAAATTTCGCGGGTTTTTCTGATGACCCCAGACTGACAGCCGCAGGTTAAGAGTTCGACCAAGGGACTAGTCCAAAACCGTTGAGAACAGGTCGGAGTCACGTCGATTTCAATTTTACACCTCGCGAACGTCCCTTGTCAGTGATATTTTTTAGCAAATTGTAGGTCTCCATTTCCGGAGGCAATGTGAGAAATGCCAGAGGCAATCCAGGGAACTGCTCCTGGAATTCAGAGCCAGGAACGCCTTTTTCCTCCTCCCCTCGGAGAAGGGAGCAGGAACGACAAACCCCTGGACAATCCCCAGCTCATTTTGGCCAATACCGTATGAGTTGTTTAAGGATCCGGATCGAAAATTTCAGGAAGGGAGGTTCAATGATATTTTTATCAAAGTCAGACCCGCTTCGGATTACCCCCTGGACACAAGGCCCCGTAAGCAGGCAATTCTTGAATAGTTTCTATGATTCTTGTGATCAGTGATCATATGCTTCTAATTCCAGAACAAAGAACTGTTAACAAAGGGAGATATAAGGACACCGATAGGACCGGGAACCACATTGGCAAGACTGAAAATGAAACTCAAGAAGGCAAAAAAATGGCCACAGGGCAAGAAAGGCATGATAATAAATAATAAGCAGACTTGTGTGCGAAAAGTGAAAGTTGACGAAGAGCCGTGTGAAAAGGACCTGCTGAGATACTATGAGTCGGATGGACTCTTGACAATAGAGTTTGAATAGAAGTGTCATTTTTCTATGTTTTAGTCCAAACTGTAAATCAGCTTGTACAGTGACGCAAGGGCGCACGGTAACCATCCCCCCCCCTCAAGCTTGTCATTTTTGGTCATAACTTTTTTCTGGAACATTCTATAATTTTGTATAATGGCTTAAATTAAAGCTAAGGTTCTTAGCTATCGATCGGTATATTGCATGCCGCATCTCGAATCAAGATTCTCGAGATTCTATTTTTTTGTCTCGTTAATCTTGATTTTCGTGAAAATTTAAGAGTAAAGACATTAAAAAAATAGAATCTCGAGAATCTTGATTCGAGATGCGGCATGCAATATACCGATCGATAGCTAAGAACCTTAGCTTTAATTTAAGCCATTATACAAAATTCTAGAATGTTCCAGAAAAAAGTTATGACCAAAAATGACAAGCTTGGGGGTTTACCGTACCCCGACGCAAGGGCCAGGCCCACGTTATGGGACCGAGCCACTATCCACCAGGAAATAGGCCCGGAATATGGGGAGAGGTGGCAAAATCTAACTGACACAATTTTCGTATCGGGACCGGATATTTTTTTTTTCAAATTTTATCCAAGGGCTAAAAAATCGGGCCCAGGGGCGTCGCATCATTTAACCGATTTTCGATTTGGACTACCATACCTGTAAAGGTATGTAGTAGAGTAGATTTGAAGTATAACTTTTGTAGAAGATAAAGTCCTCAAGCTTGTTTTTAATGTTGGTATTGTTTATTTTGTTGTCCGAGAAAATTTACGTATGCTACAGCGTATCTTGACACCTGCAAATCTTGATACTGGTCACCTTACTTCCAGTATGTGTCCACTATGGCCTAGTCAGCCTGGGACTGGACCCGGCCGTCGTGGACCGGTCCCGTGTGATGTGCCCGATTTTCTAATCTAGAATCTAACCCTCATAGGCTAGTGTCTAATCCCGGAACCAGGCCGACTAACCTGTCTTCCTAAAACTCACTTTTCCTGGATCAAAAACAAAATTTCCTGGATCATAACCAAAATTTCCTGGACTATAAACAAAATTTTCTGGATAATATAAGGACTCAAATCCTTATTGACTAACTTTCATTTTCCACAAAATTTATAACAAAATTAAGAATTTTACTATAGAACTTCAGTTCTTCTTCTTTCCAAACCCAATCCGATCCCAGGATCCCATTCACTAATTAGCTTTTAATCCTCAACACGTTTTCTTGTTTTTACAAACAAAACCCCGACTGCGCACCTCACCTCTTCCCAGAGAAGGCCATTCTCAGGAAGATCGCTATCTCCGTTGGCGATCCTGGGAGTTGCCAGCCGACATCCGCATTGTTCTCTGAGCCGAAGCCGTGATCCAGAGAAGCTGAGATCCTGGGAAAATGTGACCCAGAGAAGCTGAAAATCCAGAGAATCCAGGATTGGTTAGCGCCCGGGGAGCTTGTTATTAATATTTTGTCGGAAGATTGGAATCGACTGCGCGACAAAAGTGAGCAGTCAATGCCTTTGAGTGAGCTTTCCATTGAGAAATGTCACTCACTTTTTTGGTTCTGGAATGTCGCCATTCAGGATTGAATCCTGGATTGAAGGGTGCGGCGGGGTGGGTCACTCCCACACTCGGAGGTGCGCAGTCGTTCAATGGACTGCCCGCGCGGAGCGGACCTGGGTCCTTTTTAAGCGGGAGGAAATTCAACTTTCGGTCTCAGTTATGAGCTGGTTCATTTCGATTATGTATCTTTGAGGCGTTAGTTTTCCTGGATCAGGAATCCTGGATCCATTTTGACAGGATTTCAGGATCGATGTTTTGAGTTTTGGTTCAGGATTACGGTTTTGGGATTTCAGAGTTTTGGCCTCATTTTTTCAGGGTTTGGAGTCAGTTTTATACTTTTTCAAGTCCGAAAGTCGGAAAATGGGCCAAAAAATAATATAAAAGACCCAAAATTTGGGTTTTTAACTAAAATTTTTCAAAAAGTGCTCTTTTGAATAAAAATGAGAAAATTCCCCCGCAGGGGACGAAAATTGTTAGAACCTGACAAAAATTTTCGCATTTTGTTTTTTTTTCTCACGGAATCTTCTAACAGTTTGGTCTGCGAATTTTCAATAGAAAATTGACAAAGATTTCCGAAAATTTTTATGAATAATGTAACAAATAACAGAAAATTTTATAACAATGTTATCGATTCTTAAAAATTTTGATTTGAAAAGTGAAAATTTTTCTTTTTTGAAATTTTAGTAAAAATTAGGCTTATACATTGTCGTGTTTTAATTTTTTGGAATGCAGTTTTGGAAATGGAAGAGAGAATGCCCAAAAATGGGCAGCTGTTTATCCTGGATTACTTTTCGGCTTGAAGGGTACTAAAAGTTGCGTCGCATCTCCAAAAGTTGTTTACTTAATTACCTGCGCGTTTGTTATTACAAAGTGCACTAGAAAAGTTTCGAAGAAGTGGCAATTTTGTACGTGAAAGGAAGATGTTTGTTTTGATCTAGATTATTCTGAGCACTATGCTTTGGAATGCTGAGTCACTCTTTGGAATGCAATAATTATACATAGCTATAGGCTCGTTCTAGACGTAAAACCGGAGCTTAGCATTTTCTGGAAAGATTTGGTTTTTAGTAATTCTCCAGAAAAAAATAGGATGAGTCACGCGAAATTTTTGAAAGTTTTTACCAAAGAAGGCAAAGCAAAAATGTGTTTTGCCTCGAGAATCTTGGGACTATTTTAGGTTCTTGCGCGAGAAAAAGTCCTTTGCCCTCTAACCACCTTCTTGATCTCGGGGTAAGAAGATGGTTAGACTCAGGTAGATCAAAAATTCCCAGAAATTTGAATCAAGAATGTTGATTTAATTTTTCTTAGGCCCTTGCATGAGATGAAATCCCAGTCCCACTGGGCATTTTCTTGCCTTTAGGGCATATTCCCGATTTAGACCAGAAATACCCGGAAATTTTATTTTTATTTTATTTTTATTTATCTCGATCTTTCGTTTCACAAAGTACAAAACATATAACGGTACCATTTCCAGAGTCTCCGCCCACAATGGACGTGGACAGCAAAGTGAGGGCCTATAAGTTTGTGGCCTATTCGGCCATTACATTCTCTCTTGTGGCAGTCTTGTCGGTGTCCATCACATTACCTTTGCTGTACAATTACGTGAGACACGTCCGCTATCAGCTCGACAGAGAGTACACTCTTTGCCAGGTGAGGTATTTTTACCGTTGGAAAGGCCAAATTTTTTTCTATAGCACATTTTTGTGCGAGAAGACGTCTCATGTCCTCCGGGCATATGGACCGTTTAGTCCCCAAAAGATGAGGAAAAGTTGGTCAAATTTTCTTTGTCTCGTCTCAATTTTTCTCAGGTATGTGCGCGAGTAGATGTCTCATACCCTCCGGGCATATGAACCCTTTCGACCCAAAAATGTGCCCGTAAATGGAATCGTGATTGAATCTTGACTCTATTTTTCAGCTACTTCAGATTCTTGCGCGAGAATACCTTCTATGCCCTCTGGGCATCTTCGTGCTCAGAACCTAAAAGGCATTTTTGGAAATGCGATTTTTCAGGACAAAATTTTTTTATTCCGGAAATTTTCTGGAAAAGCAACGTAAAATAAGGATTATTCTTCCAGGGTACCTCCGATGACATTTGGAACGAAGTCAACCAACTGAAAGATCTCGACTACGTCCATCACTCTAACAGAACCGCTAGACAGGCATACGGTAAGGAAGATATTTTCACTGATCAAAGATCAGAGATCATTGATCATTTATGAGTCGTAACTTTCGTGTTTTCTAAGTTCGGGATTCAGTTTAAAAAATATGGTATTCCCTTCGATGACTACTCTCGAATGGCGATATTGATCTATAATGTTACACCTTTCAGGTGGCGAAGGCGCTGGTGGCGCTGGCACCACTGCCGGACCCTCAGGCGGGTCTTCAGCTGGCTCGACCGGTGGCGGCAACGTTTGTGCCGACTGCTGTCTTCCCGGTCCACCAGGACCTCCAGGTAAGTGAATCACCTGAGCAAAATATATGCAATGTACTTTTATAACGACGTGTAATTTTCAAAGACCAAAGATCATATATCATATCCACTTTTTGCACTTTAAGATATGCAGATCTTGAACTCCTTTTTGACTTTAGTTCGAGAATATGACCTTTAGAGCCTCTTAAGCCTTTTAAGACCCTCTTTAAGGCTTAGAGGTCATAGGAAAGGCTTAGATAAACAATACGTCAACTTATGTCTTAAGTTTATGCTTGATCTTAAGCTTAGACTTTGACTTAAGCGCGTAGCTAAGCTTGGGTTAAGAAATGAGATCAGACTTAAGTTTGAGCTCATACCTAGATTTGATCTTGATTTAAGCTAAAGAAAAGCTTGAACTTAAGTCCAATCTTAAGCTTAGATTCAGACTTTTGCATGTATTTAAGACAAAGCTTACACTGAAGCATAAGCTTATGCTCAGGTTTGAGCTTAATCTTGTCCCGGACTTGTGCTAATAGTTAAGCTTGAACTTAAGTCCAATCTCAAGTTTGAAGTCGAACTTTGGCCTGCACTTAGGATTACGCGCTTAGACTTAGGAATAAGCTTATGCTTAGGATTAAGCTTATTCTTGACCCAGATTTAAGCGAAAAAGTAAGCTTGAACTTGAATCTAGCCAAATCTTAAACTTGGATTTACACTTTGAGTAAAGTGTACAAAATTTTTAAGGTCCCGCTGGAAAGCCCGGAAAGAACGGTAAATGTGGAGCTCCTGGAATGCCAGGAATGCCCGGAAGATTGCCAGGCATCTGCGGTAAGCTGCTTCTAAGTGACATTGTTCAGGTATTCATCCTGGATTTTTAGAGGCCAATACCCCGCCACCATGCAAGCCTTGCGCTCGAGGACCACCCGGCCCACCTGGACCGGTAAGTATCACCTGTGGAAAATTTGCATATAGGGGTTTTCGGATATGCTGAATCCGAATTTGAAATCAGATTTCAAATTTGAAAATTTGAAATCGCGCCAAAATAAAAAAACGTGTTTTTAAGGGTTTTTATGAGTGAATGTTTGTTCGTTTTTGATTTGTAGCGTACATATAGCTTATTTGGAGTATTTCTGCTTTTGGAATTTTTGAATTTCGGTTTTTGTACAAATTTTTATGAATTTTTTGGTCATTTTTTGGTGAAAAATTGGCTTTTTTGGTTCTGACGGTAAAAGTTGCTGAAAATTTGCATACAGGGGTTTTTGGATATGCTGAATCCGAATTTGAAATCATATTAGAAATTTGAAAATTTGAATTCGCGCCAAGTAAGTTTCAAAAATTTTTTCGTATTTTCCTGAAAATTTTTAAAATTCTCGAAATACATAACACGGAAAATGTTATAGCCCGGACCGAAAGGAGAAGAAGGAGTTGGAGGACCACCCGGCAAGCCGGGAGCAGAAGGAGCCCCAGGTGAACAAGGCGGAAAGGGACCACCCGGAGCGCCAGGAGGTTGGAATTTGTTTTGAACTCGTTTTGCCCTTATAAGGCCTCGAATGAGTCATGCAACGTTTTGCTTCTAAATGACAATATTTTAGAGCATGGAGAGAAGGGACCACCAGGTGAATCTGGCCAGCCGGCTCCAAGTGAACAGGTATGAAATGTTTGGGGTTTAGAGCTTAGGCTTAAAACTGAGCTTAAGCTGAGATTAAGCTTAGCCTTGGGAGAAAGGCTAGGTTCAAGTGAAAGTCTAGACTTTAAGGCTAAGGTTTTCTCAGAAATTTGTTTAAAAGTTAGCAAGGGTTAGGGGCTAAGCTAAGACTTGGTCTAAGATTTGAGCTTGAGCTCAGGATGTAAGCTTGGAGCCGCTTTTTAATGCAAGCCTGTACTTGAGCTTAAGCAAAAAATAGGCAGAAACTTAAGCTTGGGCTTACGTCATAAGTTCGGGCTTGGTCCAAGATCTTTGTTTACACTTAAGTTGAAATTTAACTCATCGTTAGGCTCAAACTCTAAGCTTGGGCTTATAAGGTAGGCTTGGACTTAGATTTAAGCGTGTGCATAAGCTTAGAACTAATTTAAGAATTATGCCTGTGTCTGAAAATCTCAATAATCTCGAACTTTAGCTCGTGCCAGGAGAGGCTGGACCACCAGGAGAAGCCGGTCCACCTGGCCCCGCTGGACCGCCAGGTATGTCAATTTTATTCTCAATCTGAATTTTTTGGCCTAAAACTTTGAAATTAAGGCCAACCTGGAGCACCTGGAATACCTGGAGCTCAAGGCCCGAAAGGACCTCGAGGACCCGAAGGACCACCAGGAGAACAAGGGTAGGTTTATTTTCAGGATTCAAGTTTAGAAATAGTGTAAGCTTGTGCTTAAGTTTCACTTTAACTAAAAGTTAGTCTCTAATTTGAGCACAGACTTAAAGCCCTAAACCTTAAGATAGGGCTTAATTTGAAGCCTAAACCTAAAGGCTAAGCTTAATGCTAGACTTAAGTTTGTGCTGAAACTTAAGTATGTGCCTAAATCTTAAGTTTCAGCTTAAGCCTAGGCCGACATCTTAAGCATGAGCCAAATCTTAAGCATAGGCTTAAACCCTAAGCTTGTGCTCAAACTATGATTTAAACTGTAAGCATAAAAACTCCAAAATGTGAACTAAACAATGTTGTCATTTCAGTCCCGAAGGCCCCGCAGGCCCATCTGGTGAAGGTGGCAAAGCAGGAGAGAAGGGAATTTGTCCGAAATACTGCGCCATCGACGGCGGCGTTTTCTTTGAAGACGGAACTCGGCGCTAAGCAAAATCTCATAGATTCTGTAGTGAAGATAGCAATTTGCATAGAAACTTATTCACAGTTATATTCCCGAAAATGGCAACTATAAGTCTGAGCCACGAATTAAAAAACAATAAACTCATATCGTATTTGTCATATCAGTCATATGCTAAGAAAAAAAATGGAGAAAAATGAGAGGAAGACTAATTTCTTAGGTTTGGATGAGTCCTTCTACTGGTTCACTGAGGGGTACATTCGGGGGTATTGCCCTGAGTAATCACAATTTTTATCACTCATTAAGAATGAGTCCTTCTACTGGTTCACTGAGGGGTACATTCGGGGGTATTGCCCTGGCGCTGAAGTCTGCGTCTATGTCTTATCAGTATGTCCAAGCTATAGCTAGGACCAATACCCCCTGAGGTATCCCTTAGTGGGCAAGTGAGTAATCACAATTTCGATCAGAATTTTTCGGAAGAATGTTCTGGAAACAAAATTGCATTCTAGAAAGCAATTTTGTGATAGACCCTAAGTGATGTGCCAGTCGATAGTACTCACCAAGGGGAATAAAAAACTTTTTAAACTAAATCTGGATAGAATAAAATTAAAACTTATTACCAGTCGAAGTTAAGGGATCAAAGATCATGATCACTGAACACTGACTTTGAAGCGTCAAATTTGCTACCGCAAACGATAGCGAAAAACTCTCGAATCCGCAACTGATTAAGCTTAGAAAGCACCTTGTCATCTCGGAGGACTTGAGACATGCCGGTAGCGGTATTGCGCTTAGGTTGATTACACAAGCTCAATTTATAAGGTACTTTTCTATCTCTGTAACTTCTTTCTATCTTCTGCCCCGTTGGCCTAGTGAATAAGGCGTTAACTCTCAAAAGGACGCGTTAAAAAAATTACAGCCCCGTACCGGATTCAAACCGATGACCTTCTGATTCGAAGTCAGACGCCTTATTCACTAGGCCAACGGGGCACATGAATACAGTGATAGAGAAGGACCTTATAATGCCTGGTGTACGCATGTAGGGATTTGCCGGGGGGTTCCAGAGGGGATTGGCCATAACTTTTTTATTTTCATACTAGGGGTAGTATGTGTTTTTGCAAAAATGTAGCGCCAAGTGTCTAGTTTCTAAAAATCCAAGAAAAAATTTTTACCCCCACTTAACCCCTGAAAAGTCCAACCCCCTCTGTAAAACCTGGAAAACACAATTTTGAGAGTTAACGTGTGAGGCGTGACAGAGTTATAGTGTGTGGGACACGAAAAGACAACGCAGCATGTTAGAGCGCAGAGAATGTCTGTGTCTGCCCGGTTAGTTCCCACGAACAAGCCGTCCTAAGCTTTTCAGACATGAACCGTAGCGGCATGTGTCTAGTTTATAAAAATTAAACAAAAAATTTTTACCCAACATTTAACCCCCTAAAATATGCAACCCCTCTGAAAAATTCAGTTTACGAGGTTTTTCAGAGGGAGTTGCTTATTATAGGGGGTTAAATGGTGGTTAAAAATTTTCTTCGTATTTTGAAACTAGACACTTGCTGCTACATTCTTGCAATAACACCTATCAGTCGTTTCAAAAGTAACCGGACTGCCAAGTCAGACACAAACGACAAATTGGCGGGAAGTTTGAAAATAATTCTGAGCTTACTCACGTTTCACGTGACTAAACACCGATTCTGATATTGGTAACCCCCTCTAGAATCGTATTTTAGAGGGGGTTAGCAATATCAGAATTAGGGTTTACCCACGTGAAACGTGAGTTCAAATTTCCGCCAAATTTGAATACTGCTCATCTTAAAGTATTAGTTTTTTCCAGGTTTTCCAGAGGTGGTTGGACTTTTCAGGGGTTAAATGGGGGTAAAAAATTTTTTCTTGGATTTTTAGAAACTACACTTGGCGCTACATTTTTGCAAAAACACATACTACCCCTAGTATGAAAATAAAAAAAGTTATGGCCAATCCCCTCTGGAACCCCCCGGCAAATCCCCATATGCGTACACCAGGCATTATAAGGTCCTTCTCTATCACTGTATTCATGTGCCCCGTTGGCCTAGTGAATAAGGCGTCTGACTTCGAATCAGAAGGTCATCGGTTTGAATCCGGTACGGGGCTGTCATTTTTTTCCTCCCGTTAGGTCAACCGCAGGTCGCGCGCTATTATTACTACCATCCCAGATTTGATGTCCAAATACAGGATTACAATGTGGAAAATTTTTTCAGGTAAGAAATATGGTCAGGTATATTTATTTATTCTCGTCTTCGAGTAACGGGCCTATAAAACTGTGAATAATAATTTTCTGAGCACAAAATCATTCATTGCTGAGTCACCGGCGTTTGTCCTTCCGCTGCAGCGGCCATTTCCGCAAACTCCATATCGGCCGCTCTCGATCTTCTCCAATATGTCCAAAGTGCACCGGCGAAGAGTGTCATGGCCTGAATTCGAGACATTAGCTCGGGAAAAATGAGTATTGAAGATTAGAAGGTTCTAGAATTTGGAATTGAAACTTTAGAATGTTTTGAGATATTTTTTCTAATCCTTCATGTCTTTTCTTAATAGATTTGGAGTCAGGAAAATTTTTTAATTGATTCGATAGAACCAATGAAAAAATACATAAACTCTCTAATTTAACCCCCCTCTAATTCCCCCTCCCCCAAAATGACAAATTTTCCAAAAATGCCAAAAATTCAAAGTTTTGGCGCAAATTCAAATTTTTTCCAAAAATTTGAATTTTTTACCTATTTGTAGCCATTTTTTGCAAAAAAAAATAAAGAATGGCAAAAATTTAGAAAAAATTCACATTTTTTGGGCAGTAATTCAAATTTTGGATTTTTTTTGAACAAATGTCAAAAAATGACGACATTTTTTGAAATTTGAGTAAAAATCTCAAAAATTGCGAAAAATCGATCGGTTTAATTTTACCCCCTCTAATTTTCCCACTCTAGAGGTCGATTGAATAATTATACCCCGGGGTTAAATTAGAGCATTTACGGTAGTCTCCTTTTTGGCCATGCTTAAGATTGAACTAAGTCTAGTACACTTAAGTCTAAGCTTGCGTTGCTTTAAGTCTAAGCTTAATAATAGTTTCAGCATAATCTGAGACTAAGCTGTACACCATTTTATGATCTCAAGCTGGTTATGTTATATGTTATTAGACTAAGCTTAGACTTAAGTACCAGACTAGTGTTCCAAATAAACCAATTGAGAATGCACTCACACTGAATCCTTGAATCGCAACACGAGCCTTCATATATTTGTTGGCTTTTAATGAATCCCGATTGATAATCGCCCTTGCCATACCTGAAAAATATTGCAATTTTAATGACAGTGAACGAAAATCGAATGAACTTAAGAGTAAAAAATGCGACATACCAAATAAGCAGTAAGTGACGCCGACGAGGCCGAGAGGAAGGATCGGATTCTCTTTCATTTTCTGCGCACTCTTCTTCCACATTTCGTCTTTGAATGCTGAGCTCCCGCCCTAAATGGGATCTGTCAAAATTATCTAGTTGTCCCTGACCTTTAGTAGTCAGTAGTACTGGATTAGTACTATGGGCGAAGTAGTCGTAGAAGTTAAATACTTTAAGACGAGCAGTATTCAAATTTGGCGGAAATTTGAACTCACGTTTCACGTGAGTAAACACCAATTCTGATACTGCAAACCCCCTCTAGAATCATATTTTAGAGGGGTTCTGTACTGATCATCTTAAAGTATTTAACTTCTACGACTACTTCGCCCATAGTACTAATCCAGTACTACTGTAGTCCCAGCAACTAAAGGCTAAACTAAAATTTTTCATATTGTTTTATCTTTTTATTAATTTTTGGAGAAAATTAAAAAAATTGTCGTAAGGATAAGTAATGTTTCAAATCAGAGCTAAGTCTCTTGGCTACCGATCGATGTATTGCACACAGGATCTCGATTCAAGGTTCTCGAGATTCGAGTCTTCTTGTCTCAAATTTTCGATTTTTATTGAAAATTCGAGATTTTGAGGCAAAAGACTTGAATCTCGAAATCCTTGTATCGATATCCTGCGTGCAATATACCGAATGGTAGCGCAGTGTCTTAGCTCTGATTTGAGCTATTACTTACCCTTCTAGAATATTCCAGAAATAAGTTATGCCAAAAATGGCGGCGGGAGCGAAATGACCTAGGCTCACCCTTGCTAAGGATCCTAAGGCTACTCAAAGCTACCCTAAACCTACTATAACCTTAAAAAAGCATACCAAAGAAGTGATCGGCGAAAAAACGCTTCCACCATACACGGTCGATGCCGGAGGAACCTGAAAAGCAACAAATCAATAGTCAAGAGTGGAGAACGAAGCCAAAACTTGGATACCACAGGCGGTCTCTTCTTGCCATACTTTTGTACTTCCTCCACTCTTGGTTTGTTCTGAGTCACGTCACCTGTCGATTTTGCCAGCGGCACTGCGCCGACAGGTTTGCTTTTTTGGTTTTCGTCGACGGTCTTGTCATTGGCCTTGGAGCCGACCTTTTTCCAGGTGAAAAACTTTTCGTTGACACCGTTGTCAGGTGCGCTCTCGGGCTGTTTTGTTGCCATTTTGGAGCCTGAAAATATAAAAAAACGTTAGCCATGATAAAAGGTCAAAGTTTGGCATTAGCGACATATAAGGAATGCAATCGTAATTGCGAAAGGTGATCGTGTGTGGTCTAAGGTGAGCGAGATCTGGTCGAATGCCGCAGGGGAAATTGGAGAATTTGCTGATTCTTGCCTTTTGAATTGACTTTTGAATTTTTAAAATATCAATTTCAGGCAATGTTCCACATAATTGACTCCAGAACTTTCTATAATATCCTAGAAAGTTTAAAAAATGGACTTCTGGAAGAGCTGGAAAATATTTTTATGGCACATCCCGGAAAATGTCAGCATTTTTATGGAATTATTGGCCATATTCAAACTTTGTGTGTAAAATTTTGGAAAAAACAACTTCGAAACTCAAAGAACCTGAAAAACTGATTAATTTGATGCGAGAAAACAGGTAAAAGCAAAACACAGGTAAGTTATTAATGCTCCATAAAAGGTCAACTTTGAGTTTGGAAGAAAAGCGTTCCTCAAAAACCGAAGCCGTTTCTGAAATCAAAATATGCTTTGAATTGGCGGGCAATTGGTTGGTTCTGGCGAAATGTCTCAGCATTTGTTTCAGGAATGAATGGGCGTGTGGAAGGATGTGTGTACTTTCTAGCAAACATCCAAGAAAGTTGTGTGACAAATTTCTGGAAGAAAACTTGGAAAACGCAATAAATTTTAAAATTTTCAAAAGCAGAGATAAAAATTACTAAAATGTATTTAAAAAACTAGCTTACAATGTAAATTTTGTTTCAGAGAACGAAAAGTTTTATCATAAAAATGGATAAAAGGACGGGCTTTTTTAAAACCTCAGTCTTGAATAAAGCCGGAACCTCCAATAAGCCCCCAGGGGTATTGAGAAATACAGCTTTGGATCTTATTAGAATGTTCTGATCTCTTATCTCTTCTCTGCGTGTCTGCATTTCTCTTATCTCTTCTCTGCGTCTCTATGTTCTCACTTCTCTTCCTCTCTTATCTCTTCTCTGCGTGTCTGCGTCTCTCTTATCTACACTCTGAGTCTCTCAATGTTCCCACTTCTCTGCGTCTCTCTCTCACTTCTCTGCATATCTGCGCCTCTCTCTTCTCTACGTCTCTCTCTCACTTCTCCGCGTTTCTGTTCTCTGCGTCTCTCTCGCTTCTCCGCGTGTCTGAATCTTCCCTATCTGTGCTCTGCGTGTCTGACTTCTCCCTTTTCGCCTCTTTATGTTCTCACTTCTCTGCTTGTCTGCACCTTCCCTATCTCTTCTCTGCATCTCTAACTTCTCCCTCTGCTCCCTCCACCCCATCATTTGTTGTAGCCAGCGCCTGGTTAAAGGGAACGCACCTGTTAGCCCTGTGACTCCAATGATGAGAACAAATCGCTGAATGCATTTGTGTCGAGCATTGTTCCCTATTGGCCTGAGGAGTTGACGACAAATTGTCACCAATTTGTCACCAAACCAAATTTGGGTTTTGGACTTTGAAAGTGAAAGTTGGATTGGGATTCAATTGTCAAGAGTCTTGACTAAAGTTGCACTAATTTGGGTTGTTTTTGTCGCAAAAATGGTGAAAATTGGGTAAAATTACTGCTTAAAAACCGAGAAATTTCAAAAATTTGGGTAAAACTGCAATTTTAAACAAGATGTGATGCTATCTATGAAAAAACTATAATCCCCAAATAACGGGACCGGGCGAAATCTGCGTTATTCGGAGATTTAAAAAAAATTGGATAGATCGGCGTTAATCGGAGGTTTTTGAATGTTTTGCCAGTAAATTTGAATTTATTGGCGCGAATTTGAACTTTTTCACAAAATTTTTGGTATTTTTACCGTATTTTGTAAAATTTCGTAAAAAATTTTGTAAAATTTTTTAAATTTTCAAAAATTTGTTCAAAATCTTTGAATCTGCGTTATTCGAAAGTCCTTTCACAAGGTATGTTCCAAAAAATCGGCGTTATCCGTTATCTATTCTCTGACACTTTTACGTGCTTGTAGTTTACGTTTTATAAAGCGTATTAGGGCCAGCTTTCCCAGAAGTAATTTTTCTCACACAATTACTTTTATTTTTTGTACTTATTTTGGATCCTTTTTCTCTACTTTTATAATGATGAATTCTGCTTTATTGCCAGTTTTCCCAGAAGTTAACCCACATTTTTAACATATTTTAAAGTACAATTAAAATTCTGCCTAATCCTCAAAAGATTTCTAACAAATATTCTCATAACAATTGTTTGAATTGAAAATTTTACTTTGAATTGTACTTTTTTAATACTCTTTTGCCAGACACTACTTTCTCTTTTTTCATTCCTTTGTTCAAGGCTTGAAATGAAAACGCGAGTTTGCGGCCTGGAAACGTGAGAAAAGTTGGCGTTAAAAGGTCATGGCTATACTTGGAATATATAATACAAACGAATATTATTACTAGGGACAGGATTTTTAGGTCCCAAAAATCGCATTTTAGGTACCTAAAAAGGTCCCAAAAAAGGCCATTTTAGGTCCCTTTTAGGTCCCACCAAAATGGTCATTTTAGGATCAAATTTCGCCCAAAAAGTCATTTTAGGACCGTATTTTACATCGAATTACCAACTAACAACCAACTGTTTACCCTTTTTACCATTTTTTGCAAAATTTTTCCCAAATTTTGCAAAAATTTGCCAAAGTTTTGTAAAACATGGCAAAAATTTCGAAAAAAATTCAAAATTTTTGGGCGGGAATTCAAATTTTGAATTTTTTTGAAAAAATGACGAAAATTTTTGAAATTTGAGCAGAAAATTACGATTTTAGGCAAAATAGGATGGGACCTAAAATTTCCCAAAAAAAGGCCAAAATAGGTCTTTTTAGGTTTTTTAGGTTTTTTTAGGTTCGAACCTAAAAATCCTGGCCCTAATTATTACAGTCGTCCCTCTCTAATCCGGCACCCTCCCTAATCCGGCGCATTTCGGCCGAAACGGATTTTTTTGTATGGCAATTCCCTCTCTAATCCGGCATAAATTCTCTAATCCGGCACATTTTGGGGTCAGGCCCCAAAAGTGTCAAAAGGGTACCCCCTATTGTCAAAAGGGTACCCCTATTGATTTTCAAAAATTTTTTCCGGCCGCCGCCATTGGCGGCGGCCGAAGAAAATTCTTGAATTTCACACCAAAAATTCAATTTTCCAGCATTTTTCATCTCTTAGAATCACGCGATCTACCCGTATACCAAAAATCAGCAAAAAAATTTGCGTATTTTTGCCCATTCTTGGGATCACCCTCCCTAATCCGGCACATTTTGGCCAAAACGGATTGCGCCGGATTAGAGAGGGACGACTGTATTAGCAATTGATATCAAACAAACGTTTCTTTAGTTACAAGTAGGCTGGAACTGGTACCATTCGCCTTCTCTCGCCGAGACGAAGCGATTGACGTATCACACGCCCAAATCCGAGTTAGGCCAAATCGTTACGCGAGTTATCCGAGTTACGCCAAATCCGAGTTGGCCCATGTGACACTACCGACATCAATCCTGCGAAATAGGTTAGAGTGGAAAGGTTCTCATTGTACATCGTCGGTGTCATCGCAAGCTCGGTTCCGGTCGGGCATTCAATTTTCCAGCCTTCATTTTCAACGCATACGGATTTTCAGGATTGATGAATGCAGGTTCGGATGTTCAGTTTTCACGGCTCAGTCATCGGCACGCCGCTATAGCCATGTCCGGCACGCATACTCAGGCCCGTAGCAAGAAAAAATTTTGGGAAGGGTTGAGATTTCAGGGAGTTGAGAAGCGAAAAAACGCATTCTTAGGGGTGCAAACCATAGGGACCCTATGGTTTTGTATAGCTTTCGGGGGGTGGGCGGTTACAACCCCCAAACCCCCTAGTTACGAGCCTGCGCATGCGTAAGTTTTCGACTACTACAACTGGATTTAGAGCCATTGGATTTGAATGTATTTTTGTTAGCGTCAGAATCTAAATACTTTCACGGAATTTATTCCACAATTCTTTTTAATCAGAATTATTATGATTCAGTACGAATGAGACACGCAACTTTTGGAACTGTTATAAGCCCGGCATTTACTTCCGGATTGTTATGTCGTTTATTAGTTACAGTTTGGTGCGGAATTTCTATGAGTTAGCTTTGTGTTTCGTAGTGTAAATCTTAAAAGCCATCGGAAGGACTGTTATTTCTCGAGTTGCTTAACAGACCACCCACATCGTTGTCTAAAAAGTGTAACATGTTCTAATCAGTTTCCAACCATATTTAACTGATTTTCTTTACACAATAAACTAGGCACTTTGGGGATTTTTATGACGCCAAACACACTGTACCAGCTTTTTTAAAAAGTACAAAAAGTACTATTAGAAAAAATTTTTTACGAAAATAAAAATTTACGAAATGATGATTTTATGTTTATTTTTGAGCTACCTATCGGTGATTTTTTGCACCTAGGGGTTTTCGGATGTGCTGATCCCGAATCCGTAATCAATTTTTGGCGGAAATTTCAAATTCTGACGTATTTTTGGCATTCTCTAAAAACACTCATTTTTGTCAAAAATGAACAAAAAGTGACGTTTTTGGTGTGATATTGAAAAACTAATTTCAGATTTGGAATCAGCGCAAAAAGTTATCCTAGAAACGCTATTTGGAGAAAAAATTAACTGGATTTTGTAAAATCGCAGGTAGAGTAGATGAATGTGATTTTTATGTTTTCTGGATGAAGTATTTCATGGAAATTCCCACGCACTTAATCTTACCTTTCTTCAAAAAATGGACATAAAACTTTGTGCTTTTACTAATTTTACGTCTTGTATAAAAACTTTTTAGATTTCCAGGAAATTCAAATGCGTGGCACGGACGTCAGAGATCAAATTTCTGGAATAGATTCCTGGATTCTATGTCATATGTCACAGTTTGGTTTTGAAGCAAGACCACACGCAAAGCCTCGGTTGACCTTTGAATTCTTTCGTTTCCGTTACTCTTTCGCTTCCGCCAACACTTCCCATTATAGCCCTCGTTTCCTGGAAAGATCCTGGAAAAATTTTTTCGAACTCTTCCGGAAACTGTTCCGGAAACTGTCACAAATTTTCCAAAAAAAATGCCAAAATTAATAGCCGAACCAAATTCGAGATTGGCTTGCACTTTAACAATCTGCACTCTTATTTAATTTTAACTTTCTACCACAAATCCAGCATCGGCCTAAACGCCGGCTAGCTTTATAGCCCGAGGCATAGATTCTGGATTTGCAATGTGGACCTGCAATGAATTTTATTGGAGAGAGAAAATTAAACTATGCGCTAAATCTATTTTTACCCTCAGGGGATAGGCTTGCTTAAGCCTTTTTTACGACACGAAAGTCGAGAGCGACGAAATGCATCGATAGCGTGCCTGGAGGGCACGTGGGCGGCGACATTTCAGATATTCGGGATTGTGATTTTAATTGTTTGCTTATTTCATTGAAAGCGCAAACGGTTCGAGATCTGAGCCTCGGAATCGAGTCTCGGGATTCCTTCGAGAATGATTGGCTTGTCACATTTTCTGGAGTACAATTCCTTTGTTTTCATTCCGTTATGTGTATTATTCGGGATTGTGGCACTTCTATGGTTTCCCCCTGCACAAAACACCTCCCAAAAACCAATCTTTTGCAAAAAAGCCATAGGCGGACCCTATTGATTCCTTTGACAGATTTTTCAGAAAAATAATTTTTGATCCCATAGGGTCCCCCTATGGTTTTTTTTGCAAAAATTTTTTCTAAAAAAATTTTTGCAAAAATTTGACTCGAAGAGGAAATTAGGGGAAATGTCAGAACCAAAATTTGAATATTTGAATTCGCGCCAAAACGTAAAAACGAGTTTTTAGCGGTTTTGGCCAAGGGAAGTGGTGTTTTTTATTTCCCTATCGGTTCGCGAGGCAATTCTATACAACTTTGCTTTTTACACTTTTTCATTTGGGGCATTTTTGAAAAAAGCCACTTTTTGGCCAAAAAATGACATTTTTTGATGCAAGGTGCCTACGGGTCTGATTTTTTGCACCCGGGGGTTTTCGGATGCGCTGAGTCCGAATCTGACGTCAGATTCGAGTTTTTTTCTCACGATGTCGTGTTATTCGGGATTGTAGTGTTTTGTGACACTTTGTTTGTCAATGTGACATTTTCAATGCCGTGAGCACTTTTGGTGCTTGGTTTTCTCGAATCTGTGGGAATTTTTAATTGATATGATGGGAAATTCTTGAATTGGTTACTGTTTTTATGGACTTTTCACAGGATTTATTGTTATTATTAATAATTTTGCAAGGATCTATTGAAATCTGAAACAAAGCGTTTCTCAGGATCTATTGAGTTTTTAATCAAAACTCAATCAAGACCAAAGTGATCTGGTGCAAAAATTTGTCACACTTGTCACCAAACAGTGAGTTTTTTCCCACGCTCATGCCTACAATACATTTCTTCAGCAAAATTTGTTTCTTTCAATTTTGCGAAAAATATCAGTGTTGCTTTTGTGAGTTTTATTTTTATTTTTATTTGATATTTTATTTTATTTCTACAGTAAACACTTTAATCTAACCCCCCCAAAAAAAACAGTCAAAAAACTGGAATGCCGGAAAAATTGAAGAATACCGCTTTCAAGAATGTTCTAGAACATTCCCTGAAACAATCTGGACTAAAAAATTTTCGAGGGATAAGGGAGAAACCTTGCTTGAAATTGAAGAATACGACAGCCAAAAATTTTTGTGCAAATTAGTATTTATTTTCGTGCAAAAAATGAAAAAGCAAAAAAGTATTTTTTTCGTGCTAAAATATTTTCGTGCAAAATAGTTTTTTTTTCGTGCAAAAAAGTATTTTTTTTCTGTGCAAAAAATTTTCGTGCAAAAAATATTTTTTTTCGTGCAAAAAGTCAAAAAGCAAAAAAATATTTTTTTCGTGCTAAAATATTTTCGTGCAAAATAGTATTTTTTTCATGCAAAAAAGTATTTTTTTTCGTGCAAAATAGTATTTTTTTCATGCAAAAAAGTATTTTTTTTCGTGCAAAATAGTATTTTTTTCATGCAAAAAAGTATTTTTTTTCGTGCAAAACCTTCACACCTAGGTTTTAGGCTGAACAGCGCCTTATAAGGGCATACTTTAGGCTTAGGCTTAAGAGGGACTTAGTCTTAGGCTTAAGCTCCCGAACAACCCTTATTTTAAGCTCTAGCTTCAGCTTAAGCTTGATCATAAGGTTAATCTTAAGCTGAAGCTAGAGCTTAAAATAAGTGTTGTTCGGGAGCTTAAGCCTAAGCCTAAAGTATGCCCTTATAAGGCGCTGTTCAGCCTAAAACCTAGGTGTGAAGGTTTTGCACGAAAAAAATACTTTTTTGCACGAAAAAATACTATTTTGCACGAAAATATTTTAGCACGAAAAAAATACTTTTTTGCTTTTTGACTTTTTGCACGAAAAAAAATATTTTTTGCACGGAAAAAACTATCACGCCTAAAATCATGGTTTTTGGGGGTTCTCGCGAGTTTGGGGGCCGGGACCCCCAAAAAGTGTTACTCTATTTGGGGGGGAAGGAAGCACGGACACCTATCAACTTAGAGGGACCCGATGATTAAATTACATTTTTAAGTGTTTTGCGTTATCTGTCGGTCTCGAGGTCTTGGCTTCAAGACTTGTTGTTTTGTGACTTGATGTGTTAGCATAACAATGTGATTAGCACAACAATCGAAACATTAAGATCCGGACCACAAAGCGGACATCTTGGCCTCAAGAGTCTCGAGACAAGACTGGTTGTTTTGTCTAATCCAATTTTGCACTGTGATTTGATGTGCGGTCTTTGATTAGCACAAAAAACCGCAACATTAAGTCCCGGACCACAAAGCACACACCACAAGCAAGCATACTATTAACCATATTTGTTGCCCTTTTCTTGGCTCGCGCACTTGTTCAGTCGGGCCCCATACCTGTTCAGTCGCGCAGGAGCCAATTCCGCGCGAGATCTATAAAAAAGTAAATTGGTTTAGGCCCCGTAAGCGCCCCAGGCGAAAACAATCTGATTCGAGATTCAATAAGCCGAATGCGGTTCGGAAATTCAATCCGAGTGCGTCACTGCTGAGTTTGTTGCCAACTTTTCTTGACATTTTCGAAAACAATTTACCTTTACCTGAGTTTAATTTTATACTAAATACTACTTCGTCGAAGCTTGAAAATTGGTTTAAGTTCTCATATGACATTTTCTCGAATAATCGGACTCTATTGGGATTTCAGATTTTTGTTTAGTTTTCTTCCTGAGTCATAGAGGTTTTTAATAGTGCAAACGTGTGTGGTCTCTCTGCATGTTCGTCAGCCGGACAATTCATCGACTGGACAACCCATCACAGGATAGTCCATCAAAAAGTGACTTTTTATATAGTAAAAAACCGAAAATTTCTACCTGTATAGGTTTTCGACCCAGCAGATTCCTTAGCTGACATTGATCTTGGCATTAGGTATACTGTAGGAACGGTTTCTGGCATTCCGTTTCCGGATTTTTTCACGGTTGGCAGTCGACATTTCAAGCCCTAAGACTTTGTCCCGAATTCCATTGGCATTGGATACACTGTTTTGGCGCTTCTGACTTTCTGCTGAAATTGGCACAATGCCAGAAAATAATTCTAACCGCAATTTTCCAGTTGAGGAATTCTCCTATTGATTAATATGGGAGCCATATGAGTCATGTTCACAGGTGACTCATACTCAAAAATTCCAAGTTTACTCTTAAAATCTATAGTAAAAATTTACAGTATATACATATATTCCGACTCGCACATGTACGAACTATTGCCTTTAGTATTTTCTAGAATTTGGCGACCAATGATCAGTTTTTTAGAGACGCCTATTTTTGCGGATTTGACCTTAGAATCCGGGAAGATCCAGAAAATTTTGGAAAGATGATTGACCTCTGAGCTGACATTTTGATTTCTTTCAACTTGACCGTTATCTATACCGTTATCCGTATTCACACTCTTCCAGAATGACCTTTGAGAATGTTGCAAATAATAGTATACTATGCTAAGCAGAAAACAAACCGCCTGCGGCCGCTTATTTTACATCCTCATAATTTTTGCATCGGGTTCTTTGAGAATGTTAGTTGGAATAATAGTAGCGAAAAAGACCGCCTGCGGCATTGACGCTTGTTTTTGGCCTAATAAGGACTTTCTCACGCCCGCAGAGAGTAAATTGTCTCAGAATTCCGCATAGAATCCATTAGTACATAATAGACTTCAATCTATAATATTTCAGGAAGTATTTTGTTTTAGGAGCAATGACCTTAAGGACGTTAAAGTTTGTTTTCCACTTTTTATTTTGTCTGTTGTTGATTCATAGTTGTTCATGTTTGGTCACTGAAATGGTTTAAAAACTGAAAAAAAAACTTGCAATATGGACAATCTCGCATGTTCATGTTAATTTTTGTAAACCTCAGCGCTGCTTATGGACGAGCCTGAAATAAGATGAGGCTATCTTTTGGACAAAATTTGCGCCAAAATGAGCGTTTGAAAATTCAATTATTGTTTCGAGGGGTACGCGGCGTTTCCAAAGGAGTTCGAGTCAATATGATGGAACCCACCCATAGTAAATTGGGTGGGTACAAATTCGAGATCAGATTTGAACTTTGATCTGCGATTTTTAAACTTTTTCCTTTAAAATTAAACTTTTCCGGGATTTTGAAGAAAAAAGTTCAAAAATCAAAGATCAAAGTTCAAATTTGATCCCGGATTTGGATTCGGCGGGATCAATTTACTATGGGTGGGTTCCATCATATTGACTCGAACTCCTTTGGAAACGCCGCGTACCCCTCGAAGCAATAATTGAATTTTCAAACGCTCATTTTGGCGCAAATTTTGGCCAAAAGATAGCCTCCTCTTATTTCAGGCTCGTCCATAACTTGGCACTCAAATATTGGGTCCATTTTCTGGCTTTTTTGATGTAAAAAGCCTTGCCAAAGGCATTAGACACTTTCTCACCAGTTCCCCTTTCAGGGGCTATTGGGCATTGGCTTGTAGGATTTCTTCGTCTTTTGAAATGTCTCTGAATTTTTTGCACTAGTATAATTTTATTTAAAAAAAATATGCTATTGCGAAATTGCGACATTTAATCTCAAGAGTAGACTATCAAAAACAAGAGTATTTTTGGACAGTCTCAGCAAATATTTATCATCATTCTCTTTTTATAGCTTCCTTCTAATCCCTTCTAATCTTCACTCCTAGGATATACCTCATCCTGAACGCACTGCTTTTCGATTCATTAAGCTATATTGCAACCGATGCCCTTTAACCACAAGGCCAATCGAAGCAAGGAAATCCCCCGAGGGAATTCAAAATAAACATTGGCGCAGCATTGGCCAAGTGCCCGGAAATGGATAGACTTATTTTTAGTAGGTTGTATTGTTTTTCTTTTTTTATTGTTTTTCGTACTACGTTTTTGGTCAGACGTACACTGTTAGCTCTAGGGCCATCGCTACATAGGTTCTCAGGATATATGGGAACTCAAGATGAGCAAAGCTAATCATCTGGGACCATCATATGAACATTTCCTCATCTAGGACATTTACCCCTCTAAGACATTCCTTCCAGATATTTACCCCTGTGTGACATCTCGCGTCCCATATCCACGTCCCAGGGAACCTTTGCCCATCGTACTGAATTTACTACTACTTTTACCAAACTGAATTTATCCACAAATTCCCCACGTGAGTTTTTGCCCTGAATTTAACGGTCCGCTGACTCACGTATACTTTCACTCTCGTATTATAGCTCGAGGCCTTTATAGTACAATGCATTTTTTAAAATACATTTTATATAGTGACCCATTTATTTTCGTCTGACAATTGGCCAATTTTTTTTTTGAAAAACGTCAATCGTTTCCGATACATTTTAGATTACGCATTTTATTCATTGGATGCAATTTCTATTCCCAGCGATGCACTTTTCCAGGGAAAAAGTCTATCGCCTAAGGGTGTCACCGGAAGTAATTAATGTCACGTGACTTTTCCTACAAAGCTTTTTCCGGACCAAATCCCAGGTAATCTGTATTAATTAACGAGTGCTATACCTGAAACTATATTCACTTCAATACTATGAAGTGATTATAGACGCTCATTCTTGTTACTCCTCGCGTAACTGTTCTCTCTTGTGACAAGTGCAATGTTCTTGGGACCCGGGGGACTAAAGTGAGAAATTTGCGTAAAGTGCAAAGTTGTTTCACTTTCATTTTCCATAAAAGTTAACGTCATTCATATTTTTAAATTTGCACTTTTAACTTCTGTGGCCTAGGCCTCTGGTTGAGATTTTTTGTTTCCGGGGGGATTTCGTAGGTGCTGAGCTCGAATTCGAAATCAGTTTCGGAGTGGCGTTCTGCCCGTTTTCTTTACCTGGAGGGGTAGAATGACACGTGGATCCGCAAAATTTATACCGGAAAATTTCACCGCTCATTGAGAAAGTTCTTCTAAAATTTTTTCAACTTTTTTCTAGAACATTCTAGAAGAATGAGTAGTGGCTCAACTAATAGCATAGACCCAGGGATATGAAAATTATGAGACATATATTGACGCTCCAGTGTCTTCAATGCCAAAATTTTTCTCAAATTTGTAAGCATTTCCCCCCAAAAACCGCCAAGACCAAAAAAGTTTCGCAAAGAAAACACCAAAAAACGTCATTTTTGACTGTGTCGCAATTGTCCCCTGTGGCACAATATTAGAGATCCAAAATTTTTGAAAGACGTTTTCTGGAAGAGCCAAGGAATGGAATGGAATTCAATTTTTCCAGGAAAATTAATCCCGGGACTGAAATGGACTTCAGGAGTTTCACTTGAACTCTTGATTAAAAACTCAAAAACCCGATTCAATTTTGTCACTCGAGCACATTTTTTTGCGATACTTGAAATTGAAAATTTTTCGCATCAGTTGAGTCATAGCGTCATTTTTAATTTTGTTCAAGTCAGAGTTTGCGCTGGAATTTCCTGGAAAAGTTTTTCAGGAAATTAACCCTACTACAGGGTCAAGAGTCATCTGGAATGAAATGGCTTAGCTAAGCCGCTAAGATGAGTCATTGCAAAAGTTTTTCTTTTGAAGCAAAATTTCTAGGAAGGAACTTTATCCGGATGGAAAGTTTTCATTTCCAGGAAGAAGATGTAAGTTTTTTACAGTGAGCTTTAAGGATGACGAATCTTGATGCCAAGAACAATTCATTTCACACGCCTTCATACTCTTGAGGATTGAAGCTATGGGATGAGAGTCCTATGGGATATGAGTCACTTTTCCTGACCAAAAATGAACTAAAAATGCCATTTTTCCTAAAAATGCACTTTTCTTTTAAAAAATTGTCCACTACTGTAAAAATGGCCAAAAATTTGATACTATTACCTAATTATTCCAAAATATTTCTTTTCCAAAAATGACGTGTCGCCTAAAATTTTTCTTTTCTTTGTCTTTCCAGGATTAGCTCCTCCGGCATGCAAATGACACATAATCATTTTTGTCGCGATCCGAACTAATCTGACTTAATCCCAAACGGAACAAATGATGTGGACTTTTACATGTGTTGCATTTGCTTAAAATGTTGCCAATGTGTTGCATGCCTGAATGACTTCCGGAAAAAATTCATCCGGGCAAAAATTCATATGCTTGACCTTTTATACCATTTATGTACAAGTTAAGGAAGGATTTCTGGATTTCTCGAGTTCCATTTCACAAAACATTTGACCTTTCCAAAACTTGGCACTCAAAATTGTTTTGGTTTATTTTCAGCTGTGTGGTCTTTGACCCACTAAATCCGGGCAGAAATTCCATTAAAGTTCAATTTTAAGAAAGCTTTTAATGACTAGTCAGTTCTTAATAGCCCTTGGCATCAAAACAAGAATTTCGGTGTTTTGACTCATAAACTATTCATCATTTTCTTGAAAGTGCGCTGTTTATGTCTTCACTTTCACTTTCACTTTTACTTTCGTATCAAGTCTTCTTATTGGAATGTTGCGCAAGGAAGGGCAGAGCACTTTTATGCAAGAATTGAGCCAATTTTCTGCTATTCCAGCTGAGGGTGGTCTGGAGGCAAATTTTCTGGAACTCTGGAAACTTTTTGGAGAAAAACATCCCGATTCCGGAAACTCTAGCACCGGAAATTTTTCCGGTGCTATTAATAAATTCCTTCAAAGGAAGTCTTTGCCGCTTAACACAGGGCTGTGTAGTATGGCTTTGCATGTTGCCATTTCTTTTGTTGGACTGAAAAAAACTTTTTACAACGAGGTTATTTAACCTCAGGGTATACCAGGCAAACGCATATGTTCGTGCACAGAGATCCTTATCAGTGATTTTGAAGAGGGATCAAAAAGGCGGCAGTTCAAAATCATAGATATGGATCTCACTGCACGAACAGATGCGTTTGCCTGGAAGTGAATTTCTTAAAAGGTCAAACTCAAGGTAGCATATCTCTAAAAACTTTCACTTTTAGACTATAAAACACTAAGCTTTGGTTTAAAAATCGCCTTACCTTATCTGTACCTCATGATACCTACATTCCAAAATTCCTTGAATTCCAAATTCCTCACATTCCAAAATTGTTTCTAAATACCTCGACGACGTTCCAAATGCCCTGCATTCCAAACATTCCAAACATTCTTCACATACCAAAATTCCTCGAATTCCAAACATTCCTTGCAAAAGACACAAAAACAACTTTCTTCTCTAAAATAAAAATAAAAATACCCTGCATTCCAAACATTCCTTGCATACCTAAACCCCTCTATTCCAAAATTTTCATACATTTCGAAATTCCTCGGATTCCAAATTCCTCACATTCCAAAATTGTTCCTAAATATCTATCTCGAAATTCCAAAGTGCCCTGCATTCCAAACATTCCTTCCATACCAATAACACTTTTTTGCAAAATTTTCATACATTCCAAAAATTGCTCACATACCAAAATTCCTCGAATTCCAAACATTCCTTGCAAAAGACACAAAAACAACTTTTTACTCTAAGCAGGTTCCAACCCTAAAAAGTCGAAACTGCAAAAATATACCTGGAATCCACCCCCGGCTAAAGCATCAAAGGTGACAAGACCAGAGAGTACGTGTCCGAAATTCTCATCACCGCATCCTGAGGTGATGAGAATTGCTACGGTCGATTTAACATTGCGCAACTTTTTGCGTGTTTTGCTGCCAGCCATACTATAATCCTTTAATGCGGAACAAGCCCGGCTTAGGCTTAGGCTAAACTATGACATTGCCGATGACAGTTACCCGGAATGTTGCCATTTTAATTTTCTAAAGTTGCATTCCCCGCAGTTCTTTGGAATAGTGCGCTTTGATGTGGATTATTTTGTGCGGGGGAGCAGAATATTTGCAACTTTATGGAAATATTTCAGGACTTTTTGGAATTTTTGCATGTTTTGACTTCCGAAAACATTACAAAGAAGTAATTTTTGGTTCCGGAAACGAAAAGAAATATAAATTGGGTCTGTGGTAAAAGCTCAGGCATTTGGGAAGAAATTTGTTTGGGAAGATTCTCCAGGAATTTTTCTCTGAGAAATGAAACGTTTCCCTCTAAGAAGTTCTTCTAGTAATTTTTTGGGTCCGGAAACGGTGCCGGAAACCAGTACAAAACAAAAGTGGGTCTACGGTGAAAGTAAGTACCGTAAACTCTCTAATTTAACCCCCCTCTTGTTTTACCCCCTCTAATTCTGCCCCCCTAGAGGTCGATTGAATAATTATGCCCCCCTCTAATTTCCCCCCCCCCAAAATGCAAATTTTTCCAAAAATACCAAAAATTCAAATTTTTGGCGCAAATTCAAATTTTTTGCCAAAAATTTGAAAAAGGCTCTATCTTACCCAAAAAACTACGGGGAACACGAATATGACGTTATTTTTGCCAGTTTCATAGACAAAAACGCCCGAAAACGGCCTCTGAAGTCGGATTTTCTCGCATTTTCCTTGCAAAAATCCAATATTCCGTATCATGCTAACTTTTTTTTCGTAACGTATATGCCAAAAAGCTTGGTACCGTTCGAATGCCCACAAAGTGGGATAAATTCCTATCCATCACGATTCGCCAGGTGAGCGTTTCACCAGGTGAGTGTTCCTTGTTAATGAAATTCTTCTAGGAAATTATCCAAGGGGACGTAACTGAGCGGATTTCCCCATAGGAAAATGTCACCGGTGATAAATTTCTAGAGCCTTTTAGATCCTTCTATTCCCCTTTCACCGAAAATATTTCTACTTTGGTTTTTAGTGTTTTTTTCTGCTCAATTTTGTCAGTCAATACTCTCGTCATTCTCCCACGCCTTGAAACTTTTTGAATGCCCATTTTGGGAACTGACGACAGATTGGTTCAAGAGTGGGCACAAGGGTCTGCTTTAAGTGCAAAGTCGATCGCCAGAGGGGTTGGGAATACTCTTGGGTTGAATATGCTCTTGGCTCCTTTCAATTCCAGGTGACATTTCGCACTGACCATGCGCCATGTGACTAACCGGGCATATGCTTGAGTGACGCATAGCCGCAGGCTATATATTAATAATTCGAGAATGGCTTATTTTGGACATGTTTCTCAGTGTGTGTTATTTTTGAATGCTAAGTAGGGGATTTATTAGTCAAGGATTAGGAGATTATATCCATTAGTCCGTTATTTTGAGACTGTTCTTGACAAAAATATTGTTGCTTAAAGTAAACAACAACAACTTTTTCTGTGCTATAGTGCATTAAATTAGGTCGTCTGAGCGGTGTACTATTTTTGATACATTGGTCTATTAGAGGCCCTCGCTTTATATACTTCTATATTGGCACTGAAGTGTTGCTTTTAGAAAACAAAATTGCTTTTTTTTGGTCTAAAAAGTGTAACGGGATAGAGTCTATGGCGGGACAAAGTCATAGAGACAACGTCTAACACAATTGTTCATTTTCCCACGCATCTCGAATTGTTAACCCAAATGTTCTTGTAGATTTGTATATTTTTTCGAATTTTATCACAAATTTTCCGAATTTTTAGTCCTTTGAACTTTCAAAATTTTGGAAAATTTGGCATAATATCTAGTTATATCTCATTTCTCGAATCCCATACTCTATCAGTCAAAAACTCGATATTTTTCGGCTCCAAAATCTCGAATCAAAAAAATTCATTCACGCGCGTTTGGCGCGAAGACATTCGAATTGATACGTTTAAAGCTCTTGTTACTATTCATATTGTTACTTATCCAAAGGTCAAATATTACATTAGCGATAGCCTTGCACCTGCAATTTAATTTATCGGGAACACCTGAGATAAACGTATGAACATACTTATAACTGCGTAATAACCTGTAAATATCCATCAGGTATTTTCTACCTGTTTTCTTCTCATTTAAAAGCAAGTCAGCTGTTTTTTGCTAATGTCACCTGACTTTTGTCACACGACTTTGAGGAATGACGTCACATGCGACAGGTATAGGATATTACAGGTGGAGTTCTGCTATTGATATCCACCATTTAGCCTCGGGCATAATGTGTAAAAACAGAAAAAACGCAATTTGTCTGAAAACAGAGAATATTAAATTTTTTATTAAAATGCCAACAATGCCGGAATTCCGTTTATATGAGCCAATGCCTCCGGCGATGGGTTCATTTATGGTTTTCGAGAATCATTTTTCGAGAAGTCTGCTCTACGGATTGTTTGAATTTTTACTTCCATTGTGGTCGTCTTTCTTAATGCTTCCTGGTACTGTAGTTCGACGTGATACGAGTTCTGGGTTCAGAAGTTGACAAAAACGTGGAAAATTTTGAAAAGACAGAGAATTCCAGGATCGGAATTTCAGGAAGAATATTGAAAAAAATTTGAAAAGAAAACACTTAAAAAATAAAACTTTTACTAATGAGTGTTTTCTAGAGTATTCGGAAAGTGTCATTCGTAACGCCCATAAAAGTACAAATATATGTACTTATTTGGATCCACTTCTTTAGATTAGCACTTAGCTAAAGCTTAATCTTAGCACCAGCTTAAGCTTAGCACTCCGGGTTATGAGTAAGATATCGAGATCGATGGTGTCCTAATGTTTATGAGTCATGCATAGGTCATATGATGTTCGAGAATATCATGTGAGACAACGATGATTTTCCCCGCGCGAAATTCACTCTCAAATTCTTACCTGTCAAAATTGCGTTTTACGCATTTAATTTTGTGTGTTTTGTTCAGATTTTTAATCATAAAAGCAATTTTTAACGCAAAACACAAAAACGGAATAACGGAAACTCGTCCTATCACGTGACATCTTCCATCCATTCTCCATTGTCTCGATCTTCCGTTGTCTTGCTATGACTAAATTCCTGTCCATTGCCTGGGGCATTTGACATCCAAATGTCGCATGTCTGCTTACTTTAACAAATTAAAATATCTCTAACTATAGGCATTGGTTAATATTCCCTGAGGCGATATCCTGAGTTGGCTTCGCGCGAGATTGAAATGAAGACCCTTAGAGCAGGCTCAGGTGCACTCAGGTATTGGCCCAAGAATGCGCTCTTTGATTGTTCCGTTATTTCGACCCGAGCGGTTTTGGACAAAGTGATGTCGTTTTGAGTTTTTGCGACAAATTCGAGATTAAATTCCGTTATTCCTGGAATGTGGGTGTAGCTTTTTGAGGTGGAATTTGCTTTGGAATGCTTGGAATGCCTGGAATTGGTTTGCGGGTTGAGAGTTAAAAGACTTAAAAAGAATGATATTGTTCGTTTTTGCGTTAAATCAAAGTTTTCTTTATTTTTTACTTTTTTGTTACTTGTTTTCGAATATTGTGGAATTTTTCACTTTTCAGGGTTTCCACGATTTTGACATTTTCATAGTTTTCACTTTTTCTTGATTTAAAATTTTATAGTTTCAAACATTTCAGTGTAAAATTTTCAAAAAAGTTTTCCAAAATCTCCAATTTTTTACAGAAAAAATTTAAAAACTGCGACAAAAAATGGAAAAAATTGCAAAAACTGTCCAAAATTTCCCCCTCTTCCCATACAGATCTTTTTTCGAGATAACGGAATCCTGTTCCTATGATTACAAACTTGTGCTAGATTATTCTGGATGTTTCCTTCTTTTACACTTTTTTTCTCCACTTTTCCATTTTTTGCACTTTTTTTATTTGTTACATCTTTTTCACTTTTTCTTTTACGAAACTTTCAATGGGTTCAGTCTAGCCAAGTCAAATATGTTGCCAAATCCTTAGCCAAAGGGTGTCGCACTCCAAACGCCTACGTTCAAGAACTAAATCCCAAATTCCAAATCCCGAACTCTCACGCACCAATAAATTGCAACAATATATGACATGCATAACTAATCCCGAACTTGTTCCTACTTTGGTCACAATCATAGCACGTGACATGTCATAGCCAATGCAAACTTATTAGCTGCTAGTTCAAGACAGCTAGCTTTGGAACAGCGGCTTATGGAATCTTAAAGCGGCCTACACCGCCCCAGGCAAATAGCCTATAAGCAAAGGCCCTATAAAGCTGCGCGGCTACGTCGTGAGAGACCTGGTGAGAATACTACGATCTAGTGAGAACAGATCCCGGATCTGACGTCGGTTCCGGATTCAGCACCATTGAAAACCCCCGAGTGCAAAAAATTAGCCATGTAGATGCTTTGGTCAAAAAATGTCGTTTTTGGGCAAAAAGTAGCTTTTTCTATAAAATTTTTCAAAAATGCGCCAAATTTAAAAGTGTAAAAGGCAAAGATGTCCGGAACGGCCTTTGGAATCGATTAGGAACATAAAAAGCACAACTTTGTATGGCCAATTCCCTTAAAAACACGTTTTTCAGTTTTGGCGCGAATTCAAATTTCTAATTTCAAGTTTTTGCACACCTTTTATCTTTTCAAGGCCTATCGATTGAGGTCTTACTGGTGTGCTCTGGATGGCATCGGACGACAGACAGACAGACAGTTGGGCAGTATTCCGTCACAAGGAGTGCCATAGGGTTGGATGTGAGACTTCGGAATTTGGCCTTTGGCAATCGATAAATTACCAAAAAGTAAGTCGACCACACAAATGTCCGTTTTTGCTAAATGGACATCCACTCTGATAGAAGAGAAAAAACAGATTGTCCGACCCCGGAATCGAACTTGAGACCGAAAACTCCAACTTTGAACGCTTATATCTCAGAGTGGACGTCCATTTAGCAAAAACGGACATTTGTGTCGTCGAGTTACTTTTTGATAATCTATCGATCGCCAAAGGCCAAATTCCGAAGTCTCACATCCAACCCTATGGCACTCCTTGTCAGGCAGGTTCCAGCTATTCCCAATCCCGACTAATTCAATTTTTCCAGAAATTTAATCTGTAAAATGTATGTGTTTGTTCGGGATCTTTTGCTAAGTGGAAGGGCTTCGCCTCAGGGTATTGTCCTATTACCACTGTAAACAATACAAATTCAAAGTACATCATTCTTATTCATTAGTCTTGATGTATCACACGTCACCTTAACCCAAAGTTCTTCGCCGATTCTAAGTATTCTCGATTAACGGTTCAAAGATGAGCCGAAGACCCAAAATTATGGACCGTTATCCCCTATCATCCGAATGATGACATTTGAGAAAAATTTGAGCAAAATATTTTTATTTTGATCCCGCGAGATGGCAAACACTCAACATATAATTAAAGTGAAAGCAAGCTTTCTTGCAAATTGCCTGGAGTGTTTGTCATTCTCGAATTTTCTATTATGTATTGGTTTAATATTTTTGGACCAAATGCTTTTTGATACTAAATTTGAGACCAGTTTTTGGACAAAATACTTCTTTTTAGACTAAATTTCAAAATTGGCCAAAAAAGTGGACTCCAAAAAATTTCAGCCAAGGACTTTTTCAAATTTTCCAAAATTTCAAAAACTACCGTAAATCCTCCAATTAGTTCCCCCTCAATTTAGTCCCCCAAATAAGTCCCCCCTTTGGACCCCTTACGGAAATAAAAGACCCTCCCTCAAATAAATCCCCCCCAAAATTGTTTTTTTTTCATTTTTTTCAAATTTCAAATTTTTGGCGCAATTTCTAATTTTTTGGCGCAAATTTGAATTTTTATTGCAAATTTTGCTATTTTTACAAAATTTTGTCAAAAAATTGAAAAATTTGGTAAAAATTGCCGAAAAATCGACAAAAATCCAAAAAATTCTTTTTTTTTTCGAGAAATTTTTCCCCCTCAAACAATCCCCCCTCTAGGGCCTGACGAAATAATAAATCCCCCCTCAAATAAATCCCCCCCAAAAATGTTTTTTTTCATTTTTTCCAAATTTCAAATTTTTGGCGCAATTTCAAATTTTTTGGCGCAAATTTGAATTTTTATTGCATATTTTTCTATTTTTTACAAAATTTGACCAAAAATTGGAAAATTTGGTAAAATATTGTCACTAAAAAATGGTCCCTCGAATACCTTTCCCCCCCAAAGCCTAACCAATCCCCCTAGGCTCTATCGTCACACCTCGGCGTACTGTATGCCGAGGTCCTGCGACTAAGCCTGTGCCCTAATTACCAGCGTGACTCACACATTTCCGCATTGTCCATTGTTTACATTGTCATCGCATTCTCCGAATTATTGACTGCGCAGGGAGCATCCCCTGAGGGGATATTACGCAGTGGCAGACGCGTGGCATCAGTGCGTCACATCATTGTCCATTTTTGAATTCTGCAGACTTGCTTGCTCGGAAAAGTCACCACGTGGATTTGGAATGTCACCTCGCCGGATATGAAAGGCTGGCCATTGCTTATTTTGTAGCGGGACTAATTGTCGGGAGCCGCTTATACTACAGACAGAGCTTGTATTGTAGTCTACTTTTACTTTTTGGAATTTCATTTTCAACTTTCACTTCTTAGTATTTTACTAGGTGGAGCGCCGCAGCTGTCGCTGCGTCAACGGGTCTTCTATATCCATTTACTCTTGGCAAAATTTGACATTCAAAAATTTAAATTTAGTTAACAAATTTAGTTAAAAATTAGTTAAAAAATTTTAGAATGTCAAGCTTTGGCGTTTTGCAATTTTGCCCCGAGTAAATGTATATAGAAGACCCGTTGACGCAGCGACAGCTGCGGCGCTCCCCCTAGTTGTAACACTACAGCTGTCGCTGCGTCAACGGGCCCTGTATATCCACGGCCCCACCCGCATTCCCCGTCCCCCTCCGCATTTCCCAAGCCACGTCTCCACCCGCATCCCCCGTCGCCACCCGCATGCCCCGTCCCCACCCGCAACCCCCGTCGCCACCCGCATCCCCCGTCCGCCACCCGCTTCCCCGTCGCCACCCACACCCCCCATCCCCCGTCGCCACCGCTCGTACCCCTGGGGTACCCCCGGAATTTTTCTGACCCCGGAATCGGATTCCCCGACCCCGAAAACCCCTGAGTACCAAAAATTTCGGTCAGAAATGGCAAATTACCTTGAAATAATAATTTTGAAAAATTTCGTACCCCTGGGGTACCCCCGGAATTTTTCTGACCCCGGAATCGTATTCCCCGACCCCGAAAACCCCCGGGGGCAAAAAATTCCAGCGAAAAAAATTGATTTCACCCGCAGGGATCCGAACCTGGGACGGCTGACTCCCGATGCTAACCACTAAAGCACTGAGCCACCGGGACGACATCAGTGGACATCACACATACATACAGACACCAAAAATATAGCTTCTTAGTAAAGTAACATTTTCACTTTTTAGTAACCTACTTTCACTTTTCGTTATTTCATTTTCACTTCTTAGTATTTTCCTTTCACTTTCGTCATTTCACTTTCAGCTTTCACTTTTTATTATTTTCACTTTTTTGTATTCACTTTCAACTTTCACTTTCGACATTTGGAAATGTTAAATTTTGTCTAATGTTTTTAATGAAAATACATTTTTGTACTTTCGCTTTCATTTTCTACTAAACGGAATCGAAATTGTCTTTTGGCATAACAAAAACTTTCACACGAGTCTAGGCTACATTGAATATAGCTTATAGTGTGATAATCTGACATAATCAACCGTAAACTGCCCACCTTTTCTGTCTGGAGCTCGGATGAATTAATTACCCACAATTGTTTTGGCCCCTAGGCGATCAGTTTTTAAAAATTAAAAACGTGAAAAATGTCAAAAAATCGGTGAAAAACCGTTTTACCAAAGTTTAGCGTTATTCTGAGTTTCCAGAATTATGGATTATCACCAAAAAAAGAGACAGAGTCTTCGAGAACTAATTCTATGTTGATAGTAATTTAATATGACTACAACGCTTTCGACCTTTAACTAAAAACCTCCACACCTTTAATTACGAAACATATGCTTTCGCACCTGTGAAACCGTTTCATAAATTAATAACGCAATTATTAGCGAGACAACCTTCACACTTAACTAATTCTTTTTGACATTTTCGATCGAGGTTATGGGTCTCCTGTTCACAGGTGAAACGTTACCTGTGACACCAAAGTTTTGATGAGAATATTTTAGGGAGCCAGGTGGAGAATATTTTAGGTTATTTAGTAAGCGAGAATGTGATTTTTGTCGCCAAAAACGCGACTTTCTTAGGAGATTTTCGTAGGATTTCGCTGATCTTGGTCTCTGATCTCGATCGACAGCTTAGCTTAAGGGAAAGCGATTGAGACCAAAACCAGGTTATTACGGATTTTGATCCGGGAATGTCACCAAAAATTACAATGCCCGCATTTGATTGTGTCACTATGTCACCCGGCGGAACTGCCATGTCCACAGGCCCGAGACTGGGATCGAGAATCGCAGGTCCAAGGTTAAGGGGAGGGTCGCAGGCTGGACCGAAGACCGAAGGCCCGAGGCTGTGACAAACCTCTGACAAAATTCCGGGGACTAACCTTCCAGACAAAAATCCCCAGGATGACTCTTCCAGTCAAACACCCTACTCCAAATTTTTGACTACAATTCCATTTTTGCGGATGTCTAATGTCATATTTTGAAACGTGGGTGTAAAGGTAGCATTTACCTGCGTCTCATCCTTATCCTAAGGCGATTATTTGTGTTATATTTGCATATCCGGTCCATAACTTTTCATATATAATTACGTGTCTCGCTCCGTTTCATCATTTCTATTTTCATTTTACAGACACTTGCCCACTTATTGCTACCTTCGTGTCACATCAGCACACCTGTATGTCATATACCTGCCCCAATTTCCGTTCACTTTTTACCCACTTCCTATGAAAAAATCTCTAATTACATGCCTTAGCAAAAAATTGTATCGCGTTTTGCGCACTTTGCGCGGCTTTCATATGCAAATGTCGAAAGTCGACCTTTCAATATCACCTCCGGGCATGAAATAGACAGAGCTTACCTGTTAATAATTTTTCAGTTTCAGGGCCGTCTGCACATTCTCGGGTATTGTGGGTCTTGTCTTGGAATATTTTACCATATTCAAATATGGTGGCGATACTTTTTTATTTTCTTGGAGCTGTGTGCGCTGTGGGTGGTCTCCAGGCACAGGAAAAGTGAGTTTTGGCAACTTTTTTTTATTATAAAAGGTCATATTTTTGTACAAAATGTTTTTTGGGACAAATCTCAGTTTTTGGAACAAGTCCCCAGGACTTATCCGAGATTTGGTTGGAAGTACTTCCGGGGTGACAACATATAGTCGAGCCTCTTTGTGACGTCATCCGGTCATAGGATGACGCTATGATTCATAGTGTCATCCTGAACCCGGACCCTGGATGTGACGTTATAAAAAGTTTGGACTGTACTTTAGAGCTAAATCCAAATTTAGAAAATACCGAGAGCCTAAAGGTCAGAAACTTTGAACATAACGGTCATTGGAAACTAAGACATGATCTTTGATTCCTTAACTTTAAAGGTCATCACTCTCGGGTTTTCCGGGTTCCGGCTTCAAGTTAAAAGGATAAAGGGCTTGCTTAAACTCCTCTGAGTGAGTACTTTCGATCGGTATATCACTCGGGTCCTACCGCGAAAGTTGTCTTTCAGATAAAAATGGCATAAAAAACACAGATTTTGGTACCAAAAAAGGTTAAAAAGTACAAAAATAACGGTTAAAGTAAGATTGATTCTATTTAGCCTGGGGAGTTCGACGCTGAGGAGGTCGCCGACGAAGAGATTCTTTCTCTTGCCAAAGTACTTGATGAAACAAATGAAACCGCTCAATACAAACTTCCCCGAGGCTACCGGTTCTTCGGAGACAGTCTCGACAATGCCACACATGTTGCTTAATCAAGTAAGAATGTTGCTTTCGTTAAGGGATCAAAGATCAAGTTGGTTTAGATCAGTAAAAAAGACATTATTTGGTGGGAAGATTGAAAATTGCAAATGTCTTAAAATTTCAAAAAGTACCGCTTTTGTATTAAAATTAGTAAAAAATGCATATTTTCAAAAAAGAAAATGTAAAAATGAAAAATTTGGCACAAAATATGGAAAAGTGCTATTTTTAGGTTTCACAATGCGTATTTTGGGTGAAAATGAAAACTGAACAAAAAATTTGCAAAATTTGGGAAAAAAATTTAGGTAAAAAAGTAGAAAATTGAGAAAAATGGGAAAAATTATATAAAAAACCCAAAATTTTGCATTTTCTTCAACAAAAATGGAAAGTTTCAGGAAATGAACTCGCTGAGAAGCAAAAACGTCCCAATTCTGAAAAATTCTAAAAAAATTAGGCGCAAAAGTAAAAAAAGAAAAAATATTTGAAAAATTATGTAAAAAACCCAAAATTATGCATTTTTCTAAAAAATGTTTCAGGAAATGAACTCGCTGAGAAGCACAAACGTCCCAATTCTGCCGGACCAGCGTGTCGAAATGCGCCCGGAGGGTCAAGACCGGCTCAGTCGAGAATCTCGACAATTATACGAAAAAGAGCTGCGGGAGCTGATCGACGTTTCGGAGTCGACGGAGAGGTCGCCGGAGTCCGTTGCCGGCGGCGAACAGGCGAGATTCATCGCCGCTCCCACGACCAACGACAACTCGATCAGTCGTCCCTGCTACTTCTCACCGGTGCAGTGTCTGCTGAACATTCCGGAGGAACGCATAAACAATTTTGTGGAATTTGTGGTGCCGGTGGCAGGAGGTAAAAATTTTGAAAAAAAAGAAAAAAATTATAGAAATGGGAAAATTTTGGAAAAAAATAGATAAAAATAAAAAATGCAAACAATGAAAGAGTTGGAAAAAATATGAAACTAAATTTTTTATCAAGGCAGGAGGTGAAAATTTTGAAAGAAAATAAAATAAATTGTAAAAAAAGGGAAAATTTTGAAGGAAAATGGTTAAAAATGAAAAATGCAGAAAAAAGTGTTGGAAAACTAAATTTTGTATCAAAATTGATTTTTATCAAGATAAAAATGAAAAAAAATAAAAACAAGTTTCCAAAAAAATTTTGAAAAATTCCTTCTTTGCCGAAAATTTATCTTTTTTGTTCCAAATTTTATATTTATGCCGCAAATTTCATCTTTTTTGCCCCAAATTTTTCTGTTTTGCCCCAAAATTCAACTTTTTGATCTGGAAAAAATGCTTTCAGTTTGCAAATTTTTGTTATGCAATTTTTTTAAATTTTCCTGAAATTTCCAATTTTTACATATTTTTTCGATTCTCATCTAAAATTTTTAGCTGAATCCGAGGATTTGTCCGATGATTCTGAAATCGCCGAAGATATCGACACAATGACAGACGACAACAATCGCAAGGCCATTCGCAGCGCGATAGGTGTCACCGATCCCGATATGGTGAGCGCTGCCAGCGGTCTTCTTGAGGCTCAAAGGAGTGCGGGAAAAGAAATTGCGAAATCAGCCGCAGAGACGCCTCAGAGAAACAGGTAACTTTTTGAAAAATTTGAAAAAAATTTTTGCCTTTTATATTTTCTAAATTTTATGCAATTTTCCTAGCTTCTGCAAAAAAGACAACTTTTTGCATAGAGTTTAGCCAATTTTTCCAGATTTTTTAAGGAAAGTGGAATTTTTAGGCTAAAAGATAAAACTTGCGGCAAAAAGATATAATTTGCGGCAAAAACCAAAAACTTGCGCCAAACAGAAAAAAATTGTGCAAAAAAGACAAAATTTCCTGCAAAAAGAGAAAATTTGGGACAAAAAAGATGAAATTTTCAGCAAAAAGAAAAACTGGTGGCAAAAAAGAAAACTTCGCAGAAAAAGTAAAAATTTGCTGCAAAAAGAAATAATTTGTGGCAAAAAGATAAAATTTGCGGCAAAAAAGTTAAAATTTCCTGCAAAAAGAGAAAATTTGGGACAAAAAAAGATGAAATTTTCAGCAAAAAGAAAAACTGGTGGCAAAAAAGAACTTTGCAGAAAAAGTAAAAATTTGCGGCAAAAAGAAATAATTTGCGGCAAAAAGATAAAATTTGCGGCAAAAAAGTAAAAATTTGCGGCTAAAAGAAATAATTTGCATCAAAAAGACAAATTTTGCGGCAAAAAGATAACTAATTTCTTTCTTTGCAGGACCCCCGCGCTGCGCCAGCGCCTCGCCAGCGGCGGCTCTCTCGGTTCCAACGGTTTTGGAATGCATCCGTCCGCGAATCCGTCCGTCCGGAACCAACCGACGAGTGCGCGAGATTTGGCCCACATGTTTCTTGCGCAGAGGCACGCCAGCAGACTTCGGCCCTTTTCGATGAACGGCAACGGAGTTTCGAGAACGAATTCGAGAAACAATTGGCGACTGTCACTTTGATAAAAGTGCATGATCAAAGATCAAAGTTCAAAGATCAAAGTTCAAAAAGTTGAGAGGAAACAATAATACAAATTGTATAAATTATGTGTCGTGTGCATATTTTTGTTGCGTATCTTGTTGGACTGTTCACCTGTCAGGTATTGTCGCTAGAGAATAAAGAGAAGTTAAAGTTGGTGACAAGTTACAGTGCGTTTGTAGCGGGCATTGAAGTTAATGTACTTTGAAATTTTGGTACAATGATGTCGATGTCTATGAAAAAACTATAAATTAGTTGAAAACTATAAACTTAGCAGGTAAAAGTTGAAAGATGAAATCCAGGTCTGATATCCAAAAGTTATGACGTCATCTCATCGGATCACACATCAAAGGACCACCCAAGTCGATATTAGAGCAGAGTCAGGTCAGATCGAACGTTATGACGTCATCTCATCGAATCACACACCAAAGGACCACACAAGTCGATATTAGAGTTAGTTAAAGTTGGTGACAAGTTATAGTGCGTTTGTAGCAGGTAGATGGTTGGTTCAGATGCTTGGTCCAGGAAGATGCCGGATAAATGTGAAGCCATACATCAATACCTCGGCTTAAAGTACACATTCCGCTGGATCTTTGATGCAGTCAGTTCAGTCAATTCAGCTCGTAACAGCATCCTGGATATTCCAGAATCGTATATAGGATATTCCAGGAATATGACACGCTCACATCAAATTCCGGCATAATGAATCGATAAACGCTAAAAATAAGCCAAATTTGAACATTTTACCAAGAAACCAAGTTTTCGTGGTGGGACAATGCGAAAACAATGACAAATTCGGGATCAGCAGGGTCGATTACCCCCAATTCTGACCTCGGAAGAGAAGTTCCAGGAAGATTCCGCACTCAATCTCCAAGCCTTTCAAAAAGAACGTTTGAAATTGCGCCAAAATTTCATATTTGGTACAAGTTCCAGGAAGATGCCACACTCATTCTCCAAACCTTTCAAAACGGGTTTACGTTCAAGCCTAAAGCTAGCCTTACAATCAGAGGATGCCTGATGAAACAAGGTGATGAAATCGCCTTTTTTGGCAACTTTACACTATATTGGCCATAAATCTGATGTTACTCATTATATGTCAACCTTTTCTCTAGTTTATAATGGCACAGTCAAATGCGCCAAAAAGTACCCTTTATATCCCAAATTCATCAGGTTTTGATGATAAACTGATAAAAATGGCACTTTTTGGTCAAAAAATGGCAAGCTTGAAATTTTTTTTATTGTGCCATTATAAATTAGAGAAAATAGTTGACATATACAGTTTGCGTCAAAGCTATAAGGTCACTTGAATTTTTGGCCTTTTCACACATTTTTGAAAGAGAATTTCGAAACTGATTTTGCAGAAAGTTAGAGCACCTATGGTAACTTAGTAAATATGCAAAAACCGGTGAACCCCCTTTGAACTTCTAGAACTTTCTTTTGAACAGTTTGAAATTTAGGTGCGTCATAGCTATAAGGTCACCCCTTTTTTCATAGACGAGCCGTGGAATTTCATAAAAATCGTCTAAAAATCTCAAAATTAACGTTTGTTTAATTTTTGGCGCTAATTCAAAAATTTTATTGTGCCATTATAAACTAGAGAAAAAGTTGACATATAATGAGTAACATCAGATTTATGGCCAACATAGTAAAAAGTGGCCCAAAAAGCCGATTTTATCACCTGTTTCATCAAATATCCCTTGATTGTAAGGCCGGCTTAAGATTCGAAAGCTAGCGGTCTTCGACCAGCAGCTAATAAGCTTGCATTGTAAGGCCTGATTGTAAGACCGGCCTAATGGCCTGGTATTGAACATCGCGACATTATAGCTTATGATTTATTACAAAGCAATGATTCAAGCAAAAAAAAGTTATCAACAGTCCAATAATTTAATCTTACTACTCATACAAATCGCGACATTAGAAGCCAACTTACACAAGGATAACTTTAGACTAAATTTCAATCGACAAAATTAAAGTGCAAACAAAATAAAAAATTATGAATTCAGTAAATATTAAAAATTTATCATTTCCTCATTATTTTTATTCTTGGAATATTCTAGAATATGCTTCGGATCTTGACGAGAAGTTTCTGGAACGGAGTGCTTTTGTGCCCTGCGGCATTCCCGAGGCCGTGGGCCACTGGATTATCGGCCGAGGACTTCAGCTCGGCCAGGATTCTGTGCATCTTCTCGACTTGCAGGTTGTAGTCCCGGAGAGAACGCCTCTGGCTATGGCGCAGTTGTTGCGAGATTTTCTGGCCTGAAATTCGAGAATTTATTGAATGATGGGAAAAAATTGCGTAACTGTTAAATTGCACTGTTAAAGTTCTTATTATGTGCAAAAATTTCGCTTGATCTTTGATCGTTGATCTTTGATGCGCCGGAGGCAAGAAAGGAATGTGAGGAATTTGAGGTCAAAAATTTGGGTAGCCTAAGGCGAAATTTCAAGAAAAATGTTTAAGTTCAGAATACCTTGGGCAGGTAACTTTTTTGGAAAACTGCTCATAAATTTATACCTCAGAAACGAGCAGACAGGTAACTTCAAAGGTATCTCTCAGGTAAGGGTGAGATTGAGATGAGAGATAAGAGGAATATGGCTTGGAAAAGATTGAACAAAGTGACGTCATCTGACCGGACCACACACCAAAGGACCACCCAAGTCGAATTAGAACAAGTACCAGGTCAAAAATTTGGGTAGCCTAAGGCGAAATTTCAAGAAAAATGTTCAAGTTCAGACTACCGTGGGCAGGTAACTTTTCTGGAAAACTAAATCGTAAATTTATGTGTCACCGTTTCTTGACCCAAAATTCGAGATTCTCGATTCAAAATCACTCAAACGCAACTTTTGCGCCTACCAACAAGACCAGATCCCAAGAAAAAGTTTCAAGTCCAATTTACCTGCGCAGGTAATATGACCAGGTAATAACATATTAGGTGCGTCACAGGTATGTAAATATATGTTTTAGTCGAGAACGCTCTTCAATCCCCCCAAATAACGGTCCCTACCAACAAGACCAGGTCCCAAGAAAAAGTTTCAAGTCCAATTTACCTGCGTAGGTAATATGACCAGGTAATAACATATTGGGTGCGTTACCCCTCAAATAACGGTCCCTGCCGTAAACATCAGACCAGCAGACTTCCTGTCCTTTTCACGGTCACTTCCTCTGAGTCTCGAACTAAGGTTCTTGATCAACAACTCCACAGGCAGGTATTGATGGCCTTGTATTGAACAACCCATATTTGGTTATGCAACAGGTGAGTGGGAAAGTCATGGGAGTCTTCTTCAGCCCAATCCTTCTATTTCGAGTGCCCATGACTCGAGACTCTTGAATCTTGACAAGGACTTGTTGCAACGACCTGTTGTTACGACGTTTGCCTTGTTTGGCCTTGCCAGACAGCAGAGTTATTAATAACGGAGCGATGAGTCATTGACCATTTAATGATTGGTCTGTGGGTGAATCACGAGATAAAATATGACTGGGATGATGATGATGAGAGTTTTTGGGGGAATGTGTCACTGTGTCAATGACAGGTAGTTGGGGCAGGTGGAGTCTCGAGAGCAAGGTCAAGACTCAATCCAAGGCCTTCAGGTCTTGGATTGAACAGGTGAAAATTGAAGAAAAAGACGGAAAAATTGATAGAAAACGAAAATTTTCATCGAAAACTGAACATTATCGGAACAATGGAAGATAATTTCGCGCGGAAAGGTGACTTTTTTCTGGAATCGCATTCCTCAAATTCTTCCTGAAAAAATTCTTATGATCTCTTATCTTCCCTTGCCTCCTAGGATCACCCCGTATAGCTGGAGGCACTGAATTTCAGATTTTTCCTGGATTTCTGGAATTTTCCTGGACTCCTTCCGGGACTCTCCTCCGGAGTATTTTCTGGGCGCTTCTAGAACCTTTTGAAATTTTTAACACTCCTCTCCAATTTTTTCCTGTTTTTTTTTTAGTTTCTTGTTTTTATCAATTTTTTCTCTTTCTTTTCCCGAACCAATTTTCTAAAGTGCAATTTCGCTCAGGTAACGCCAGGTATGCCAGACCGTTGGCTCAGGTAATGTCTGCAAATGCAAGCCGGCACCTGTCCTGCTTTCCTGCTTCCCACCTTGCACTTTCCCAAAGCGACTCTTTCGGCGGCAAACTTCAAAAGCTTTGGCCGACAGGAAAATATTGCGCCCGGACACTAATTATAGTGCACTCAAACGAAAGTGAAAGCGAAGACTGAAAACCGTTGGAAACTAAAATAAACGCAGGTAAGAGTAACGGTGAAAATTGGCAGGCGGAAAATTGAAACCCATCACTTTTAAGGGTCCAATCATCGAAGGTGCCTATAAACGAGAGCTGCTCTCAGGTAAGGGGAGATTGAGATGAGAGATAAGAGGAATATGGCTTGGAAAAGATTGAATAAAGTGACGTCATCTCATCGGACCACACACTTTGGAAGACCACCCACGTCGATATTAGAGCAGAGTCAGGTCAGATCGAACGTTATGACGTCATCTCATCGAATCACACACCAAAGGACCACCCATGTCGATATTAGAGCAGAGTCAGGTCAGATCGAAAGTTATGACGTCATCTCATCGGATCACACACCAAAGGACCACCCATGTCGATATTAGAGCAGAGTCAGGTCAGATCGAAAGTTATGACGTCATCTGAACGGACCACACACCAAAGGACCACACATGTCGATATTAGAGCAGAGTCAGGTCAGATCGAAAGTTATGACGTCATCTGAACGGACCACACACCAAAGGACCACACAAGTCGATATTAGAGCTAGAATCTAGTTTTAGAAGCTAAAGCTGTGCAAAGATCTCGAGACAAAGCTTAAGAAGAGAGGTAACGGTAAGATTTAGGTACAGGTAAGTAAAACGAGGCTTAGAAATGATCGAACGAAGTGTCTTCTCATCATAAAAGGACCACCCAAGTCGATATTAAAGCTAAAATCAGGTCCTGGAAACCACAGCTGACTTCAAACTCAAGGTAGCGCTTGAGCGGAGAGGTAAAGATGCCTGTCAGGTAAGGGTGAGATCAAGGTGACAGATAACAAGAATGAGGCTTGGAAAGGAATGAAACATTTTGCTTTGGAAAAGCAATAAAAATTTCACTTTAACGAAATTTTATGCCATTTTGACAGGTGCCATCGGAAAATTACGGAAAGGATTGAGTGGATTGAAAAGGAAAGGTGTATAACGGAAAAATATTAAGTCAACGATTTGAAGGCCGATCGAAGGAATCTGTTTTGTTTGAATTTATTTCCTTTCGAGTGACAATTAAAACTTATCCCGGAGAAAGGTACTAAGGCCGAGATCTTAGATTTAAAGGCTAAAAGGTGAACAGAAGCAGACAAGTAACGGAAAGCTTTTTCATTCATTTTTTGAGAATCGGCGTCAAAAATTTGGCGTTAAAAATCGCCGTTAAAAAGTGTCAAAATACCAAAAAATTAGTTTTTTCTCCAAAATTTTCCATTTTTCCGAAAAATTTTCATTTTTCCCAAAATTTTTATATTTTCCCTCAATCGAAAAAATTCAAATGGTTTTTGAGGAAAACCCGCAAATTAGTCCCTTTTGAGTCCCCCGCAGCGAGATTTACCTGGGGCAGGTGTGTGTTCATTTGTACCGTTATTAGGCCGTATCCAACGCTGTTTTACGATATTCAATGACGCAAGGAACAAAGGATGACTAAATGCCATCCTGAAAATGAGTCCAGAAACAGAAGGCGAGCCAAAGTGCCCGAGGCATTCTTCGGCCCTCTATTAACACCTCCAAGGATGTTTGCCGCCTGGATTGTAAATAATAATGTTTTGTCTGGCAAATTACCTGCGCAAACGCTCAGAAGAATTTGAAATTGGGAAGGGGATTCAGGATTTTAGAGCCAGGATTTCAGGACGCCTCAAAGGAATTCGACGTGTGTGGTCCTTTGATGGACTTGCGTGGGTGGCGCAGTGCAAAGACAATTTGGTAAAACATTGGACAAACTTAGTATTGAACATCGCGACATTATAGCTTATGATTTATTACAAAGCAATGATTCAAGCAAAAAAAAGTTATCAACAGTCCAATAATTTAATCTTACTACTCATACAAATCGCGACATTAGAAGCCAACTTACACAAGGATAACTTTAGACTAAATTTCAATCGACAAAATTAAAGTGCAAACAAAATAAAAAATTATGAATTCAATAAATATTAAAAATTTATCATTTCCTCATTATTTTTATTCTTGGAATATTCTAGAATATGCTTCGGATCTTGACGAGAAGTTTCTGGAACGGAGTGCTTTTGTGCCCTGCGGCATTCCCGAGGCCGTGGGCCACTGGATTATCGGCCGAGGACTTCAGCTCGGCCAGGATTCTGTGCATCTTCTCGACTTGCAGGTTGTAGTCCCGGAGAGAACGCCTCTGGCTATGGCGCAGTTGTTGCGAGATTTTCTGGCCTGAAATTCGAGAATTTATTGAATGATGGGAAAAAATTGCGAATTCGACGTGTGTGGTCCTTTGATGGACTTGCGTGCCTAGCGCAGTGCAAAGACAATTCTCTGTCCTTTCTATCAAGTTAAGCGGCGCTTGACCGAATTTTAACACTTTTCCAGAAACGCCACCAAAAATACAACCTTTCCAACAAGAGAAGACCAATTTTTAGGACTCCTGGATAAACCATCCTGGTAAATTTTTTCTGCCATCGCATTTAAAAAAAGTCAAAAAGACCAAGAATCAAATTTTTGGGTACTTTTTCAATCGGTGTCGGATTACAAGAATTTTTTTCTGGGTAGTTCCCTTCCAGAGAGTTTTTCCTGGATTTCTAGAATAGTCTAGAACATTTTCGCGAAATTTAATCCTATATCACTTTTTAAAAGTTGCACTTTAAAAAATTGTCAACAGGGCATAGAACCTTCCCAACAAAGCCAAATCAATCTTCCAGGATTCCAGGATCACATTCCATTCTCACAAATTTTGCTTCCGGCGCATTTGAAAAATGTCTCAAAAAAATCTGAGAAGCAGAGCCAAATTTTTTTTGTATTTTTTTTCTCACACCAAAATTTTCTCCGAAATTAATGAATGTGACACTTACAAAAAGTTGCGCACTGGTGACAAAAAAGCGCTTGTTCCAAAGATGGAAGCGATAAATCAAAGAGCCGAAGGGAGCCGATGCCGAGCAAGGTGTCAAATTGTCGCTGCGCTTCCAGTATGGATCGCCAGTTGCCATTGCGCGGAGCCAACCGACGAGTCTCTGTGAGAACCACATGGACCAGTCTTCCTGTAATTGGGAAATGTCATCAATCTTGTTGCAAATTTTACATCTTGCATTTTTCTGGATTTTTTCTTTACCGTTATTTTTAAAGGAGAAGGAGAAATTATGAAATTTTTGGAAAATTTTTGGAATATTTCGCAGCGATTTTGTTCGAGACTAGAAATCCGTGAATCCAAATCTCTCGCGTCTGTCGCTCTAACAACACTCCTCGTTGGTCTAGCTCTGATTCGCTATCACTCAGGAAATGTTAGAGAAACAGAATTAGACAAATGAATGGTGTTGTTAGAGTGCCAGACACGAGAGATTCGGGCTCGGAATCGCTGATTCCTGGCAAAAATGGCTTCCCAAATATGATTCTCGAAGTCGGAAATGGGATTTTGCGCTAGTTAGTTTTAGCTAACCTCAGGGTATATGGTACTGCTTCTAATAAGCCCCCATGCACTAAAAACTCAAAGGTTAGTATTGAATGTGGACATAAAAGGTATTCAAAGAATGTGATTGGAATTCAAAGAATGTGATTGGAATTCAAAGAATGCGATAAAAATTTAAAGAATGTGCTTTGAATTTGAAATTGAGTTTGATTTTCAATGACTGAACTGACTCTGAAACATATTCCTTTCAAAAACTTTGCACTTTTAAAGTGCAAATTGTGAAATATGTCAAACGGCAAATTGCTTCCCGCAGTTTTATTGCCCCCTTTTTCGGCTTCTTCTTACCTTTACCTTTGCCCTATCACCGTTGACTGCGCAAGATGTGACTCAATGTTTGTGGGAAAGACATGGCGGAATGTTTGGAAGAAGGAAGGAGAGAAAAAGAGAGAGAGTGCTAGAGAATGAGAGACGCAGAGACATTTCCCCGGAGGAGCGATGGAAAGGAGTGGCGCCGATCCAGACAACACCTTTGAATATTGAATGCTTTGGAGCTGCAAAAAATGCAAATTGCCTCAATGTTTGAACAGAGGAATTTGGACCGATGATTTTTTGAATGGATTTTGGCGTGGAGTGAAAATTTGAAATCAGGTGGAAGGATTTAATGGATTTTAGGAAATACTGTAAATTCTCGAAAAAAGACATCTTAGAGGTATCGAAAAATAAGACCACTTTGGAATTCAAGAAATGTGATTGGAATTCAAAGAATGTGCTTGGAATTCAAGGAATGTGATTGGAATTTGAAGAATGTGATTGGAATTCAAAGAATGTGATTGGAATTCAAAGAATGTGATTGGAATTTGAAGAATGTGATTGCAATCTTTTCCCATTCTCCTCAAATTTTTGTTCGAGATTCAAATTTCGCTCAGTCATTCAATACCAATGTCATTCAACCAAAAACGGCTTTCCTCCAACTTCTCTCATACCTTTGACTCTTCACTTTTCAAACACTTTTTTGGACTGTTTTTCCAATGGATTATTACTTTCATCACAGGTAGATTCCAGGTAGATCCCTCATCCAAAGAGCTCTTGAAACAAAACAAAGAAAACAAGGGTGGCATTTTGCACTCTTAGCAAAGTCACTTCCTTTCCTTGCCCGACATGCGAGAGAGCGAAGAAAGTGCACAGCTGTGAGGAGAGTGCAGAGGGCCATGTCCTGGTTAGAGAAAGAAAGGCTTCATTTGCACTCTTATTCATCTTCAGACTTTGCTAATGAATGAGCGAGGGATAATCTATTGTAGTGTTTGCCCATTGATTAACCTCCAATTTTGTTACGTACAGAGAACAATGGTCTTTTGGCTGGACCAGGTTCTATAGAAAATAAAAATGAGTGTATTGGAACGGGCGAAAATGGGCTTTGGAAAGGGAGAAGAGCTTTGAATATATCGATCCGGAAAATTATGACAGCCGAAATGCGGAGAAAAAAGAAAAAAGTTTCTATACACAAAATTTTGTATACTCAACTTTTGTGTTCAAAATTTTATGTATACCAAATTTTTTGTATACTAAATTTTTGGGATACTAAACATTTTGTATTCAAAATTTTATGTATACCAAATTTTTTGTATACTAAATTTTTTGAATACTAAATTTTTTGTATACTAAATTATTTTGTGTACAAAATTTTTATTTCCATACAAAATTTCGCTTAAAAGGTTCCCCCTAAGTAATCCTGGAGGGGTATATACCAACTGGGGGGTACCAACTAGGGGGGTATGCGATATCTCGAGATTCAGCCTAAGCCCCAAGCCTAACCTAAGTCCCCTAAGCCTAAGCCTAAAGTAAGCCTAAGCCTAAACAGCAGCCTAAGGCTAAGCCTAAGGCTATTTGGGCACAACGCCAATGCCAAGGGATTTTGCAGGGAAACGACCCTTAGGATCAGATTTTTGACTCATTTTGACCCTTAGGGTCTAACTAAGGTAGGAAGCATGCCTAAGGCTCACACCAACGGCTGAATCTCGAGATATCGTAACCCCCCAGTTGGCTTTTACCCATCCTGGAGCAGGCCCGTACCCTGAAAAAAATTAATAATAAAAACTAAACTAATTTCGACATGAAGACAAGCCCGTAGCCTGAAAAAAATTTCCGGGGGAGGTTGAGATTTCAGGGGGTTGATAAGAGAAAAAAACACATTCTTAGGGGTGTATTTTTCAAAATTTTCCTAGAAAATTTTGAAAACCACGGGGGGGGACCCTATGGTTTTTTCAGCTTCCGAATTTTTTTGGGGGTTACAACCCCCTAAGCCTCCCCTAGTTACGGGCCTGTCCTTGTCTATGGACTATTTGGACTCCCAGGAGAAGGAGACTCCAAAGAAGAATAATGACCCAATGTCAGAGATGAATCATTCTCTAATTGAGATTAAATATGCATTTTTAAAGATGCAAGGAGAACAATAAATTTGGCGAGACGGCTGCAATCCAGTCGCTGGAAATTGATCCAGGAAAAAGAAGGTTAGGAAAAAGAAACATGAATGGATGACGCATTGACGGATAGAAGACGAAACACGCTTGATATTTGAAGGAAACAACTAAGCTGACAAAGAAAAATTTTGAATCAGAGTGCGAATTTTACCGATACTCCGTTTTTTTTTCTTTTCTCATGTTCTTGGGACCTCGTGGAAAATCGGGTTCTTGGAACCCGTACCAAGATTTTTGCCAGATTTGCCAGATTTTCCAAGATTTTTGGGAAATTCCGAGAATTTCTGACAAACAACAAAGTTTTTGTTAAAATTTTCGCTCTAGTGTAGTTTTTTGGCAAGTATTTCCTGGAAATTACCAGTTTTTTGGCTAATTTTTTGGAGAGCAGAAACTGCGTCAAAAACTTTATCAAATGTCAAGCATTTTATCATATTTTGTCCTTCTTCCCAAATTTTACCAATTTTTCATTCCAAAAAAGCAACATTCCAGAAAAAACCAACCATATAGCTCCGGCTCATCGTCCATGGCCATAGGATTGGCCATTGACTCGCATTTCGGCTCTCGAATTCCTGCTGAGTCACTTCCGATCGAGCTTGTCGTACAAGAATTTGAGGAATGTTGAGAGTTGGACGTGGAAGGGTTCGATGAGGTCGAAGGCTGCACTTCGGCCAAGACTTTTCTCTCGCGCTTGCACATGACCAAAGTATCAAGAGAGGGCAGAATTGGCAACATTTGGCTGTAGGCTTGCGCACCTTTACCTGCGCGATCTTGACCTCTTGAATCATGGTTCCTGAGATTCTCGTAGGTCTTGTCGGAAATGTTCATGAATTGAGTCTCGGCGCCGTCGTAGTCAGAGTCGGGATCAAAGTACTGATCGCCGTAGGCCATGGGTCTGGGATCGTCACAGCCGCTGTCTGTCGCGTGGCCAAATAACGGTTGTGTTAATTGGTCAGTGGTCATCAGGTAGGGATGGACTTCGGGAGCGTGAGATCTGAAATGGAATTTTTTGGGTTTTTCATGACATTTTTCTGGATTTTATGACATTTTTCTGGATTTTTGACAATTTTTCTGGATTTTTGAAAATATTTCTGGATTTTTGACAATTTTTCTGGATTTTTGAGATTTTTCTGGATTTTGTGACATTTTTCTGGATTTTGTGACATTTTTTGACAATTTTTCCGTGAATCCTCAGAAAATTGCCCTTTTATTTCAAAACTGACCTTCTTTGATTTTCCTTGTTTCCAATTCCTGGCAGGTGATGTTGCGGCACAGGTGGAGGCATTTCCATGGGCGGAGAAGGTGGCCTCAGGACGAGAGTATTGGCAAAGAAGAGTCCGTTATTTTTCGGCTGACCGGAAGATTTTGGAGTGCAGCGCCGAGGGGTCGCGTATTGAACCGGTGTGGCTAAAAATATACCATATAAGGTAAGGGCAGGTAGCTTATAGGTACCGTTTTTCCTCCTATAAGGTCCTCCGTAGCCTTACCTTTTTCAATGTCCTTTTAGGGGGAATGACCTTTTAGGGGGAATGACCTTTTAGGTGAATGTCCTTTTAGAGGTGAACGTTCAGGTAAATTCCAGGTAAAGTACAGCTTATCTATAGTATGCGATCTATACCTGTGTTTCGGTGTCTCTTATGGGTGTTCTGCGCCGGCTGGTAGTCGAGCAGTACAGGTGAGGTGCAGGTCTCCACCTCTCCCTCCAATTCATCATTCATCAGCACAAAAGGATTGCTGTGGCGACGATTCCGGGATATTTTCGGCGTTTGTCTCTCGGCGCGATCTGAAATTGCGACAATTATGAAAAATTTTGAAAGTTTGCGAAATTTTGTCCAAAGTTTATATTTTCGGAACAAAAAATTAATTTTTAGCAAAATTTTCTGGATAATTTCCAATTTTTTGGAAAGGTTGCCGAAAATTTTTGATTTTTTTCAATTTTTCACAATTTATTAAAAATTTTGCAACTTTACAAAATTTGTGACTTTTAATCGCATTTTTCTAAAAATGTGGGCAAAAACTTGAAAAAAGGGTGCGCATTTCAAAATTTTCCTCTATTTTCCTCAATTTTTTCAAAAGTTTTTAATTTTTTGGAAATTCTGAAAATATTTCATTTTTCCATATTTTTGTTAATTTTGTGGATATTTTTTATTTTCCCTCATTTTTTCAAAAAATTTTCCGCATTTTTAAAATTTTTCCCAATTTTTTCAATAATATTTAATTTTTTCGAAACTATATTTTTTCGTTTTTCCAAATTTTTGGTAATTTTGTGGATATTTTTTATTTTCCCTCATTTTTTCAAAAAATTTTCCGCATTTTTAAAATTTTTCCCAATTTTTTCAATAATATTTAATTTTTTCGAAACTATATTTTTTCGTTTTTCCAAATTTTTGGTAATTTTGTGGGTATATTTTTATTTTATTTCATTTTTCAAAAAATTTTCCCACAAAAACGCACTCAATGTCGCCGCTTTGGTCTGCTTGGCCATCGCTGCGGGGTTCTTCCTGGTCGCTCGATAGTACTCCCCCAAGGTATGTTGTCGCCACTGCGATTCTTGCGCACCTGCATAGGGCGCTCCAAGGTGTTTGTTGTACCTCCGGGTGACTGGCCTCGAGGCCAAATTTTTGTAGCGGCCATTTTCCTTTGAAGAATTGTCGCGCACCGCTCGGTGTCGGCCAGGTGAGATGGGCTGGTTGCTGTAGATGTTGTGCTCGGATCGGAGGTGGGTCGAGGATAGACCTGAAAATGGAAGAAAAAATATAAAAAATAAAAAAACAAAAAAGTTTGAAAGTTTTTAGAAAAATTGATTGAAATTGAGAAATTTTGGATTTGAGATCGAAGATCAACTTTTTCTTGTAAAAGCTGACCAAAAAATATTTTTTCTCAAAAAAATTTAGAGAATTTTGTGCAAATTTTGGTAAATTTCGGTTGAAAGTAAGTTGCCAAAGGTTAGAGATCAAACATCACAGATCAAGCATCATTAATTTTTAGGCCTTCTATATCTGTTTACTTTTTTGTACAAAAATTGGTCAACAAATACAGTTTTATAAATGTTTTTTGGCTCATTTTTTGCTAAGGATTAGAAAAATTGCATAAATGATCAGTTTTTTGTAATTAATAAAATTGAGCAATTCAAAGAAAAACACAAAATTTGCGTTTTCAGATCGTTTTCTGCCCAAAATTGGCCTAAAGTTTATATTTTTAAAGTAAACAAAATTATTTCGCCCAAAATTTTGAGAAAATTTTCAAATATTTCAAAGTTTCTGGAAAATCTGTCAAAAACTAATGCTGCCGAAAATTCTTTTCAACTCAACTTTTTTCCAGTTTTTCAAATGTTGCCAAAAATGTCACAAAACTGTCACATTTTCATTTTTCATTCTTTTTAACACTTTAATCAAAAACCTAAAATTGCAAGAGCCTAAAATTGCAAAATTTTTGATAAATTGAAAAAAATCAAAAATGTTCGCCAACTTTTCCAAAAAATTGGAAATTATACAGAAAATTTTGCTAAAAACGGATTTTTGTTCCGAAAATATAAATTTCGCAAACTTACAAAATCCAGTTTTCAAATGCTACCAAAAATGTCACAAAACTATCACATTTTCTTTTTTCTTCCATATTTTTTGGTTTTAACCAAAACCTCACTTCTCCTCTTCCTAAAAGTGCATTCCTTAGGTGTCACATTTTGCTTCTGTCTGACTCCCGGACCCTGGATTCCACGATTGGCATTGGTCTTGAGTTGCTTCTGTTTGTTCCGGTAGATCTCCTCCTCGACTTCGGTGTCCGACTGAGTAAAGTATTGAGACGACAACACTCCGCTGCTCAGAGTGCTCGCAGACAGGGAAATACAATCGGACGAAGTGTACATTGGTTCTGGCGCGAAATTTGAAACTTAGGCAAATAAAATGTGAAGAAATTTATCCATGAAACGGCAGACGCTGAAATTTGAATTAATCATCTAAAATTATACTACAAATAAGAGCTAAACGCAACAGGAAAGGAATTCAACGTGTGTGGTCCTTTACTTTCACGTGTACGTGGAGCTGTGCAAAGGCGTATGTCTGTCCGATCCATCGAGATAAGCAACGCTGAGCCCGGTACCGCTTAACTTGTTGGATCGAATGGAGACGCTTTCGCATCGCAACATGCACACAAAAAAGTAAAGGACCACCCACGTCGACTGGTGAGTTAAATAACAGAAGATCAAGGATTTCCAGAAAAGTACAAAATACAGGTCTTGGTTCAATACTGGGACCGGAACCTCGAGAATAATCTCATAAGCTCCGGTTCTCACGGCATTTTATTTGAGGATCAGTCAAGAAATCTCAAAATCTCGAGCACAATTTCTTCTGGAATTCCTGAAATTCCACTATCAAGAACACCTGGGAACTGATAAGGTGACTGTTATTTTAGCCAGTTGTGAGAATTGGGCTAAGAGAGACTTATAAGATATGGATTAGAGGAATGCCACAGAAGCGACCCCCAACAAAAATGTTTGCGATGATTCAGCTGATAAGGCATAAAGTACAAATGATGTTGCGATAGTGCATTTGGTGACGAATATAAACAAATCTAACGGAAATACGAATCCAATGGAAATGCTGTGGAATTGGTTCTCTGGAATTGCCAGAATTTTGGGCACAGAAAGATGGGTGCCAAGAGCCGTGTCGGCGAGGATTTGGGATTAAGGATGTGCCGGGGATTCCAGGTGATGTTTGGAGTTTGTTTTCAGGCGTAGTTTAATGTTGCAACATTTTGAAATTTCGTAAGAAACATTCCAAAGATTCTTAAAGGACCACACACGTCGATTAGTGAGTTAAAAACCAAAGTCCTTTGAGTCGCTGAGGACCAAGATCCAGGATCTGAGATCAAAAAAAAACAAAAGTGTGTGTGGGTGTGTCCTTTCATGTTTTAAATGAAAGGAATCAAACTTGGGGTAAGATCCAAAACTGAAATCCGTTCAGGACCAATTCCATTCAGAATTCTTTGCATTCCAGGGAAGAAATTCGGGCTGCCATATGATCCAGAAAATGATCCTGAATCCCATATGATCCAGGAAATGATCCTGAATCCCATATGATCCAGAAAATGATCCTGAATCCATATGATCCAGAAAATGATCCTGAATCCATATGATCCAGAAAATGATCCTGAATCCATATGATCCAGAAAATGATCCTGAATCCCATATGATCCAGGAAATGATCCTTAATCCCATATGATCCAGAAAATGATCCTGAATCCATATGATCCAGAAAATGATCCTGAATCCATATGATCCAGAAAATGATCCTGAATCCATATGATCCGTGAGAAACAGCTGAGTCACTTCTCCTTTCATTGATTTGCCATCAAAAGAACGGGTGCGGCCCAGGAAATGAGATCCATACACAAAACAAATCAAAGTAAACAGGAAGAGAAGTCGAGATAACATCAAGCCCGAACAACGAATGCACTTTTCTGGGCAAGTGGCCAAAATAAACAAATTGTAAACAAATCAAAAAAGAAATAGAAATTCTATAGAAATGGAGCGGAAAATGTGCAAAGGAGCCGAAAAATGCATTGAATCCTGGAAATTCTTTGCCAAATTTGTGGGAAATCTGATAAGATTGAAGAGGAAATCAAAAGCTTTTCGGAGGAAAATTTGAATTTTGGAACGGGGAAGCTTCTAGATTTTAGAATCTGGAAGAAAACGAGGAAAAAATAGTACAGGATTCAAAAATGTTGACATTTGGAAAAATGAGGTCCATGGATGAGAAATTCAGGAAGAAAACTGGAATCAAGAAGAATATTGGGGAAAGATAGGGGTAAATTTTAACCCCCGTGGTACCCAATACCCCCAAGGGATATGGTCGGGGTTCTCGAGGAATTTCGTTCTTGGGAAGAAGTTGCCTGGGGTTTTGCGAATTCGACTAAAAAATTCAAGGAAAAATTCGAGAAAAATGCAGAAAAAGATAAAAGATAAGAGAATACTTGAAAATATTCGAGAACCCTAGTTCGAGAATGCCACCTGAATTGAATGTCAAACCCGCAGGTATACTTCTCGAAATGGATACTTGTCCTGAGACATTTGTCATGCCTAAGCCAGAAAAGCTAGGGAAAACCGTTAGAAAACAGGTATACAAATTTGTCAAGACCCACAGGTAAAAATGTCACAATCCATAGGTAAAACCCATAGGTAAACTTCCCATATATCACACCTGATTATTATTAGATCATAACAATCAAACAACTATTTCCATAAAAGGCAAAGCACCTTTGCCTTGCAATCAACCGCTGGACCGACCGTTAACCGAAAGAGAGAAAGAAGTGAGAGGAGATTCAATGAACTGAACCGATCCGAGTGGGATGGCCCTCTGGGATGGCCCCTTTGGGGGGAGGGCGCGGCAGTGGGCGTGGCATCGGTTTAGGAAAAGGTAGGGAACAGTTAGGAACAAGTGGAGTTGGGATCGCCGTACGAAAATGGGACCCGGCAAGCTGAAGATCGGGATCCAGGTCTGATTGCCAACACCTCAAGACTTTACCTGAAGACCTCACCTGTGGGTCTAATCTGAAAAGCAAACACAGAGGTTTGAAGTTGGAGAAGAGTTGGCGTAACGGTTAACGGTTTTAAGTGCCAAAAGTTATCCAAGAGCTTAGCACGGAAGATTCCTTTTCGGGAAGAAGAGGATTCCTTTTCAGGAAGAATCTTGACAGAGACGCCAAAAGTCATCCTGAAAAGTTTTGGGATGATCTTTAATCTTGGGATGATATTTGCCATTGATGATTGTGGCCATTTTTGATGTGCCGACAGGAAATGTCTAGCGGCAAATTGGGCTGTGTCCTAGGAAATTTTCGAGGATTTGTTTCACGGATTTGCCCCAAAAATTCCCAAAAATACCAACCATCTTCTTTAAAAATGCCAAAAAATATCCAAAGAGCAAAAAAATTGGAAAATTAGTACAAAAATGTTAGGAAACTCCTAAAAATCCTGGAAAATTTACCACAAAATAGCTTTTCAAACAAGAAAAAAAACTTTCCACTAAATCTTACATTTTCCACTTTAAGAATCCTGGAATGTTATCTTCAGTTTTGTAACTTTTACTGGCAACTTTTCTGAACTATGAAAAAAATTTTGAAATTCTTTCAAATTTTCTCACCTTATAAGCACTTTAGATTCCCATTCACCGCTCCAAATTCAAACATAACAGTGTTTCCTTATAAGGACTCCCCAGCACACAAATCCTTGAAAGATGGCATCCTGGAAAGTTTGGATGATCCCCACACCTTTCCCCGCAAACAACATCCCCTTTGATCTCGCCGCCAGTCAAAATCTGGCGACATGTGCCAATACTTTGCGCAACAAACGATCATCGCTTCCAACAGACTGAAAGCAATCCATCGCGCAGACATTCCGCGACAGACCACACACGCCGTTCAAGACAGCGCCTGGATTTCTGAGAAATTCAAATACAGATGTGGCGCAGGCAATCCTCGAAGGCACTTAATGAGCGAGGATTTGATAGGGCAGAGGTCAATTACGGCCAAATCTGAGGAGTGCATCTCAGATTCACTCCTGGATCTTAGATCCTGGATCGGTTGGCCCATATGTCGTGGTACGTTGATTATACTCCTAATTAATGAGGCGATTTGAAACATTGAAAGTGAGCATTTTGAGGAAGAAAAATAAAAAATAAAAAGTAATGATTGGAAAATATGAAAAATATGTAAAATTTTTGTGATTGCTTGTACAATTTTTAAAATTTTAATATTTTTTCGCGTTTTCCGCATAATTTTGCAAAGTTGACCGTTATGCCCGAGAAAAAAATAATCGATCACATCCGGAACATTCCAGGAATAATTTAATACATTCCGGAAAAAACGTCGATAAAAACCTCCTGGTAAAGTACGGCAAAATCCAGAAGAACCCAGTAAATTTCATGGTAAAACATGGTGAAATCCAGAAAAAACCAGAATGTGCCAAAATTCTTCTAGAATGTTCTAGATGGCTATAGCAAATGTGGCTTAGAATGATAATAACCAGGAGTATTTTTTTAGTACTAGGTACAAATATAAAAAATTTTCGGTGTAAAAGGCAATTTTTTTTGGTTAAAACGATATTTTTCAAAATTTGAATTTACCGTCCAAAAATTTTCCAGGAAAAATTTGTCGTAGAAATCGATTTTGGCCATTTTCTTGCAAAAAGTGGCCATTTTCTGCGAAAAATGTGCAATTTTTATTTATTTTATTTTCCCAGGGTCTACCGTATCCCTTTCAAATACAGCTTTCAAGTCCATGCCCAATATTTTTCTCCAATATGTTTTTTCTAATGTTTTCTAGAAGAATTTTGGAGGCATCGTTTTTCCAAAAGAATTCCTGTCCTCTCAAAAATTGCAAGATTGACAAAATTGGCGGTTATAAAAAGATGTGTGACGACTCTCAAATCTCAGATTTGGCGAGAATTGCAAACAAAAACAATGGCTCGAGACGCGACCTTGGCTGCGAAAGTCTCGAGTCCTCAAATAATTGCATGTTTTCGAACGGAGGAATGCCTTCGCTAAAAGAAATCGGATCAAATCTCATTTTTGTCTTTCGGGTCAGCATTTTTTGGGAATGTTTGGGGGAATTTGGGCACAAGAATGATAATGTTGCAAAATGTTCTCGCAAAAGCATTTTGGGGGAAGAAAAATAAAAATTTGAAAATGGAATTGGAAAATATGAAAAATTTGTAAAATTTTGAGATTTTTTGTAAAAAATAAAATTTGAAAATGGAATTGGAAAATATGAAAAATTTGTAAAATTTTGAGATTTTTTGTAAAAAATAAAATTTGAAAATGGAATTGGAAAATACATGAAAATGTGACAAAAATTGAGTAAATATTTTGTAAATTTCTTAAAATTCTTCAGTTTTTCGCATTTATCATAACATTTTCTAAATTTTCAGAAAACAAGTAAAAAATTGGATGTTCCTCACCAAAGATTTCACTGAGGAAATAACAGAAATGAAAAAAATAATAAATTGAAAAATTGGAAAATATGAGAAAAAGTATAAAATTTTAGTGATTGCTTGTAAAATTTTTAAAATTTCATAGTTTTTCTCGCGATTTTCGGATAATTTTGCAATATTCCTCAGAAAATTGGTTAAAAATTGGATATTTTCCTTAAAATATGGCCATATAATAAAAAATGGCAACAAAAAATTTGCAACTTGTTTGTACTTTTACAAAACCGAAAAACTTGTTTACAAATTTTCTCTCTGCTGTCCTAAGGAACGATTTTTAAAATGTACTCAAGCCATTTCACCGTGTGTGGTCCAAAAGTGCAATGACGCACATAACGCTCTTTTTAAACGACCCGTTCAAAATTTGCCAGACAAAATTTATGTTCTGTCTGCGTTTATGTAACAGTCCATTCATTCAGACAGATCAAAGTTCAACGCCCAAAGTTCACCTTTTATAGTGCAGCTGGCACCGATCTCCGATTTCATATGCCTTCAAACTTTCGCCGACCTGTGTGGTCCCGCGCAGACAGTCAGGAGCCGTTATTTAAAATCCAGGATCAATTTCTCTGGTCATTTTGTGAGCTATAATGGCCCAGAGCTATACATTTGGAGCTATATGTCTCGGAGGACACACTTCCAATTTCATCCAGAACCCATAAAAGCGGTGCGGGGTGATTTTTATTGGTCTTTGGTCGCTTTCCGTTACTCGGAGCTGCTTGTCTTTCAAAAATTAATTGCCCTCGAAGCGCTCTGGAAGAGAAATATTACAGGAAAACAGGAAAATATGTGTACAAAAGGGCAAGGGGGAGCTTTGGGGGCACAGCTGCCACTCCGATCCGGAGTCCGGCTTACAAAGCTCCCTTTGTAGCTTCCTGGATAGCGGTCAATAATTTACCGAAAGACAGGCTCCTGGATCACCGGGCTCTAATAATCCAGGATTATTGGGATTAATGCTGTGTTCCGAGGATTGATTTTAATTAAGCAAAGGGGGGATTGAGCGAGGATGGAGTGAAGGAGGAGTGATTCCAGGAAGGAGAAGTGGTTCCAGGAAGAATCCTGGAAGAAATCTTGGGACAATTGGTAAAGGGTCAAAATTTGGATTAAAGATGATTGGAATTGGAAATTTTTGGTGTTTAGGTTTCTAATTTCTTGAAAATTTCAAAAATTTGGTGGAAAAAAACAAGGATTTGATGCAAAAAGACCCAAATTTGGTGCAAAAACACCCAAATTAGTCACAAAAAGAGCAAAATTTGTCACAAAAAGACCTAAATTTTATACAAATTTACAGGGATCTTCCTTTTTTTGCTCAAATTTTTTCAAAATATCAAACCGTTATTCCTCAAACCCACATTCCTTGTCAAATTTTTTGATTTGTATACAAGATTTTGAGATTTACATCCACAAACAAAAGGACAGAGTCACAGGTAAATCGGGAGCAATAAACAAACAACAGGTGAAGTACAAAGGGCAGGTGTCACAACGCGTCGCCTGTCAAATCTGATCCCAGCACGCAATGCCATAAATATCCGGAACACATCCAAATCCAATCCAGGATTCCGGGTATTGTTTATTCTACAAGATTGACAAGAGTGCAAGTGACAGCACCGGCAAAGGTGGGCTCAGGTGAGCGGAAATGAGAGTTCAGGAAGTGCTCTGGAAGAAAGGTGACATGCCAGTTGGCTTCATTCGGGAACACAGCTTTGGTTCATTATGCCCATAAATGGGCATAAGCAATTTCGAACAATGGAAAGGCGATTGGTGACAAGTGAGCTGATGACAAATAAATCCAAAGGCCACACACAATGGAATGACCTTTTATAAGCCTTTCGTGATTTTGCCAAATTTGGCTGAATTTGACGAGCGAGGTGATAGAATGGAAAAAACTGATGCGAGAAACCAACAAATTGTTTGCGCAGGTGTAAGCTTTGCAGGTGTTGAAAGCTGGAATGTTCTGGATTTGAATGACGAATGCTTTTCTGATTTTTTCAACTTTTTAAAGAGAAAAAAAATGAAACGACTTAAAAAAATTTCTTTAAAATACTTCTAGAAAGTTCTTTGTGACAAAATATCAATCAATATCATTTCTGAAAAAGTTTTTCAAAATCTGAACTTTGGAAAGAATCGCTTGAGTTAATCCGGGACCGATTCCATAAAAGGGTCAATTATACTTTCAAGAGCGCTCACTTCAAAGGCCAATCGCCTGAATAAAAGTACAAAGCACACACAAAAATTCTCTTCCGAGACAAAAGAGTTTCAGGATTATTCAAAAGAATGTCCAGGATTGGCGAGACTATTGAGCCGAGTGCCGCATTATACGGAAAAAATTTGTCCACTAATCCAGTCGCACTATAAATTTCTCTGGATCATCACTTTTATGGATGCCCTTTTATGGATGCCCTTTTATGGACCACCCCGATCCAGGACCACCCAGCCACTTTCCGGATCAACCACTTTGACCTGCCTCAATTACATTCATTCCAAAGCTGCGCGCGGCCCAATAGCATTCATTCCAAAGGGTCGAACGAAGACGATCCAGAGAGTCCAACGGGGTGCCAAACAGTTATACGGACCGAGAAATGTTTCAAAGGGCTTGCGCCTGCAATCATTTCAAACGGTTCATCGCTTCCTTTTGTCTCGGAAGTGCACAAAAGAAGGCACAAAGGAATGTACAAAGGAATGCGGCGTGATGAATCAGCGGGCGGAAAATTGATCCAGTCCTCAGTTTTATTGTTTTATGACTCACTTCCTTTCTTTCGGTGACTCATTTGTCATCTTGACACCTCACAAAAAGATGAATGACACCTCGTGCAAGGAACAAATTAAACGGTGTTACGCTGTGTGTGGTCGGGGGAATTGAATGGGAAAAGTTTCGGGATCGGAATTTGAGGCGAGAATTCAAAGTGCAATGTTTGTTTGAGACTGAGTGATTGGTATTCTAGAAGCTTCTAGAAAAATTCTGGAACATGCCAAAAGTTCAGACTATAAGCGATAAAAAAGTAAAGAAATCATAAAAATTCCCTACCCCGTTCCTGAGCCTACCGTTGAACAAATAGCATCCAGAGAAATGTCAAAAATTCCATACATGGTCAAAATATTCCAGGAATTCATTAGAAAATAAACATATATTTGGGTACAATATGGAGAGATTGAAAATCTTTTCGGGGTAAGTTGGAAAAGTGTACTTTTTTGAAGAAGAAGTGTACTCTTTCGAAAAAAAATGTACTTTGTTGAAGAGAAATTGTACTATTTTGAAGAAAAGTGTACTTTTTTATATAAAAAAGTGTACTTTTTTTTATAAAAAAAGTGTACTTTTTTATATAAAAAAGTGTACTTTTTGATGAAAAACTGACCATAAAATGCCACCCAAAATTTTTTCAAATTTTGAGCCTTTCAAATTTCAAAAATTAAAATAGCGGCGATCTCACCGCAAATTATCTAAAATCCCATCAGAACTCCTTAAAAGGTCCAAGAAAAGTGCAAGGTAATTCAAAAAGTGCATCCATAATAATATGAATCCATAATATGGATCCATAATAGGGCGCGCGCCCTTTTACAAAGTGCAAAAATGGGAAAAGAAATGCTTTGGTCCTCAAAAAAGCGGTCGTCGGGCACAATAACGGGCCCAATAACAATTCGCCGGTCAACCACTTTGTCCGGACAAAAAGTGATAAAAGCGCGAAATCGCCTTTGAATGACAGTTATTTCCCAATGGGCCGGTCTAACATCGCAAAAAAGTTGAATACAAAGGACTGCGCCGACATCGCTCAACTATTTTCCTTCCGTCAAAGGACTTTGAAATTTTTGAGTCAAAAGTTTGAATGGCTTTTGACCTTTAATTTGTTCGATAATTTTTGGGAACATCCTGAAATTATCCCGGGGATAATCACATGCGGGGATCAGTACAGGTTAGAGAAACGGGTAAATAGTGTGGAAACATTGGAGGGTTAGAGGAATGGGAAATAGCACGGAAAAGATCAGGGAAATTGGGAAATAGTAAGGAAAGGTTAGAGAGTCAGAGAAAGAGGGAAATAGAATTGAAAAGTATGAGTAGCAGAGAAATGGGGAAATAGTACGGAAAATTGGAGGGTTAGAGAAATGGGAAAATAGTATAGTAAGATAAGAGAGCGAGAGGAAGAAGAAAAACAGCATAGAAAAGTTAGAGAATCAGTGAAAGAGAGAAGTTGCTAGAGACTAGCAGGAACAAATTGCTTATCTCAAATTTCGGAAAATAATTTTGAGGTGATTCTAAATTTTTGAGTCGGAATCAAAAATTTTTCAAATTTCATAAAATTTCAGCAAAAATTTATTTAAAGCTCGAAATTTGAGTGCAAAAATTACAAAAATAATATGAATAATATAAATCCTGGAGTTTAGCCTAAAACTGTGACCAAGACATTGTTCCGGATCGTTGCAGAAATAGAAAATTTTGGAGTATCGATTTTGGATAACATTTCCGGAAGGAAATCTAAAAGGACACAATTTCTGGATCTCATCCTGAAACTGAACGGAAAATATCAGAGAAGGTTGGGCGAGTGAGAGATCCAGCCCTGCGGGGATTGGATATGAGTGAGTGAGATAACAGACAGTGACAGATCCGGACAGTTTGTTTTCCTGAGGAGGCTCGGAAACCCCTCAAGGGAAACCTTAAAAGGTATGGCAGAGTGATTTTCCGCATGAAATTCCGAAATTTGCATTTTTAGGAGGAAATTAGTTTGCTTTTAAAGTGTAAGCTGACCAAAATTCTGGAAAGTGTAGAGGCGGAATCCAAGAAAAAATCCTGGAAGAATAGAAAGAAAATTCAAAGAAAAAATCCAGGACAAAAAATCTGGAAGAAAAATCATGGAAGAAAAAATTTCAGTATTGGGATCCTGGAAGAAAAATTTGACTGACCGGGAACCCTTCTGGAAGTTTAGAAAGAAAATTCTGGAAGAAATCTCCTGGAAGAAAAAATTCCTGTCTTAGATCCCCGAATGAAATTTTGAATAAGCAAAAAAGTCTGGAAGAAAGATAAGCGTGAAAGTAAATTCCGAGAAAAAAATTTCTATCTTGAGATCCTGGATCAGCCCTATCATCGTGGATTAAAAAATAATTCCAACCATCGATTTTTAAGCCAATTCCCAATCTTGGGATCCCGGAAGAAAATCTTGACTGAACCCAAAATCCTGTAAGAAAAGAAAGAAAAAAGAAAACTCGGCATCTCTTTAAAAAAATTCCTGTCTCGGGATCCTGGAAGAAACATTTTCTTGACCCAGAACAATTTTTGAAAGAAAGAAAAAAAAATTCTGGAAGAAATGTAAGAAGATCCTGAAAAAATTCCTGGAAAAACAAATTGGGATGCTGAAAGAAAAATTTGATTCCAAATCCTCAACTTTTAAGCCATTTCGGCATCTCTTTAATCCAGGCACAGTCCAGGTGTCATCACAAATAAAATCATTTATAGCGAAAAAATTGTACAAAAATAAAAACGTAATAAAAATAATTGAAGACTAATAAAACAAAACAAAAACCGCTATTCACAAACAAAAACGAAAACAAACAAAGCACAGACTGGACATAAATTAATAGTGCAGATCGCAATGGAATGCAATCTGCGCAACTGTTCCAGAGCCATTTTTGTTCCAGAGCCAGGCAGGCCAGAAGATTGCTTGCACTATTATTGCTTGCACTATTATTGGTCCTTGGTCGCACAAATTGCTCCGCTATACAAAAATGGACCGGAGGGGGCAGATGTGCCGGCGCCTTCAAGACACATGTCCTTTTAGGATTGGGATCCTGTCCTCATTGCTCATTTCTGCCATTATCCCCAACCCTGCCTCCTTATTTGGAATGTTCCTTTGAACACTTTCCTTTTTTGGGCAAGACGCAACACACAAAAAGGCATAATCTTAAAACGAGCGAGCCAGAAATTGGAGCTGCTTGGAGACTTGGCAGGACACATGCTCAGGTATCTCCAGTACCTGGAAATACCTTTGCTTTTGGGATCGAAGCTGGAAATGTGCTGGTGGGGATATTAAAAAATGTTTGAAAAATCCATAAAATGTCACATCAGATCCTGAAGCAAGGCCAGGAGACTATTTTTCGACAAGAAATAACGGTCTTTGCTTTGGTGAAATTTTTGAAAAAGTGATAATATTAAAATTTGGTACCATTTTTGAAAATCTCTTTGGCGGGATTTCAAAAACTTTGATGGTGAATTTTGTACCGAAAAATTTTTAGCGTCTGGAAGGAAATCCTTAAAATGTGAGTTTTAGTCACAGAAAATTTTATTACTGTAAACTTTTTTCTTTTCGAACACCCCAAAATTGCCGTAGAATATCGTTACAGTCGACCTCCGACGAAACCAGCGCTAAAAATTTCGAATAAGCACGAAAATATGGGACATTTTTCCTGGATATTCATCATTCATGGATCAAATAATCGGCTTTTTAGTCAATATCGCCATTTTTGGGCTGAAAATTGCTACTAAAAAAACAAGTTAAAAATTCGGAATCCTCGTGAAAAATTGGTCTAAACTTATCAACATCAAATGTGAGGTAAGGGGACAAAAACTGGTCAAAAAATGGATGTTTCCGAACGGATCCGAACTTTTTGGCATTTGCTATGTTGTGATTGAGTCTATGTGTTTGAAGTATTGACTCGAAGTTATTTGTAGGCATTTTGAAAAGGTGTACATATATTTTTAAATTTTTAAACAAATTTTTAGAAATTTTTCGTTTTTTTGTAATTTCATTTTTTCATTTGAATCATTTTTCACTTTGGTATTCAAAAATTCATGGATAAGACATAAATCAAATCCTGAATATGTGATTGGTCTGTGTCGTAATTTAACCATTTCCATCCGATTTCGTCTTCCAAACAACAAACGAGCGGCAATTAGGAAGCGAATGTTGTAATGAGGACATTCCAAGAACCTGGCAGGTGTTCTTCGGTAAGCCGATTTTCGACGAACATTTCATTCTTTTGGGATCGATGTGTATTTTTGTTGCATATATTGGAAAGAAAACTGAGAAAAACTAAAGTAAATCTAAAAATTTGGAAAATGTGAAACAAATCAGAAAAATTTGGAAAAATTGCGAAAATTCCTTATGAGTATTAGCACAAAAATTGAAAAAACTGAAGCGAATCTGAAAAATCGCTAAAAATTTTGAAAAACTTTTGAAAAGAGAAAAACTTTGGAAAAATTATGAAAATTCCTGATGAAAGTCAATTTTTTGCTAGTTTTTAAGCAAAAAATGCTTCAAAAGTTTTAGAAAAATAAAAAGCTTGATAAAGAATTCTAAAACTTCCCTATGAAGTTCAATTTTTTGCATAGTTTTTCTCTTTTCCCAGCAAAATTTTGGCAAAATTATGGAAAAAATTGTAAAAAATTAAAATTCCTCATCAGTTTTTCCAAATTTTCTCGTTTTTTCTACAAATATTCAGATTTCGTAATGTTCCATTGTTGGCCCACTTCTCCGCATGTCTTCTTTTTTTTCTATCAACAGATGGAACAAGATCGAGATCGAAGAGGAGATGTCGACCGAGATTTCTGTCCCTATAAGCCAAACATATTGAATGTTGACCGAAGGCATTTGTTGTTATGAAATTCGATATGACTCATCACCGTTATTCCGTCGCTCAGTGATCTGAGTCATCTCTCTTTTTATGCTCAATACGGCTCTTCTCAATACGACCCTCATTATTACTCTGCACTTCTTCCGCTCAAGTGCCTTATAAGGAACAATGATCGAGAGTAAGATGTTGCCAAAACATACAAATAGTACTTAGTAGGCCCATTGTAATGGGGAAAAAGTCGTACCTTGGTCGAGAAAACAGAGATCTTATGAAAACAGGAATCAAATAAGGAGATTTGTTATGAAAAATGGAATACTGAGAAAAATTTGAAAAAAGTTGGAACGAGGAATGGTGACCAAAAATTAATATTCAAAGTCAGAAACTGTCTTGTCTCAAGACTCTTGAGACTTTGCTATCTCTAAATCGGTGTAATTTTTTTCCAGATTAGTCTAATTCTAGAAAAATGTCTGCAAAATCCAAAACATAGAAAGAAAAAGTTGTCAAACAAAATTAAAACGACCTTTCAACTTTTGATGAGTTCCCCGGAGGCTAAGTTAGAAGATTTAGGGTCTATTTATGTCATAATTTCTGGAATGAATTTCGGATATCTTTGACAAAGCTTCACTATTCAACTTTTTTTGGAGTCTAAATTTAACCTTGCGTTTCTGAGGCACCTCAATTTCTGGATTGGAACCTTAGTCTAACCATCTTTGCAGGACGTATCCCGGACGTATCAGACGTCAATTTTTGGACGTATCCAGGATTTTCAGTCTAGCCATCTTTCCAGTCTCCAGTATGTCCTTTCCAGGATATATAATTATTCAGGATGTAAGACACCGTTTGAATTGATGCCTCTGTTCTGAAAGAAAACAGACAAATTTTCTGGAAACTTTCTCACGAGTTTCTGTGAAAACCTGACAAAATTTTCTGGAAACTTTCTCAAAAACTTTTGAGGAAAACAGATAAAATTTCTGGAAACTTTCTCAAGAATTTCTGAGAAAACCTGAAAAATTTCTGGAAACTTTCTCAAGAATTTCTGAGAAAACCTGAAAAAAATTTCCGAAAACTTTCTAAAAAACTTCTGAGAAAACCTGAAAAATTTCTGGAAACTTTCTCACAAACTTCAGACAATTTCTTCCCAAAATCTGCGCGACATTTCAAATCTTGATCTCCAAGGTCACTTAACGGACCATTCAACATCGGACACCAAAGCGTCCTCCTCAAAAGTACAAAACTCTCAAAGTTGATTCACTCAAAAGTGCTTATCTCATGAGAAAAAAGGAATGTTCGTGGTTGAAAGTGAGTGAAGATTGGAGAATGCCCTGGAGCAATGCCATCCTTCTTCTCCCAAATTGGATGAGTGCGCAAAAAAAAGAAGACTGAAACAAAAGGCCGCTAATTATGCGGTAATTGAGTGATCCTTGGATGACTTTTGTGGCAAAAAAAGATGGAAAGGTCCTTGAAAAGCTCATTAATCAAAGCCAAAAGTTGACTCTTCTGATGCGATTTGGGACCAGGATCCAAACTTTGGGTCGTTCATCATTTTTGGGATGGCCTTGGTTGGTGACATGGGGAATGTTGCTAAAATCCATCAGATAGGAAAAAGGCGTGGAAAAGTTTCTATGGAAAAGTTTGTGGGAAAATGTGACAAAATTTGATAATGTTGGGTAAAATTTTGAAAGTGGTTAAGTCAAAAATTGGTTTCGGTAAGCCAAATACGGTAAACTCTCTAATTTAACCCCTTCTGCAGGTCGATTGATTAATTATACCCCCTAATTTTGTCCCCCAATTTTTGTAGAGGCTGAATTTTGTCCCCCACAACATTTCGCACCAGCCATTCCAGGGACTTGGCTATTTTACGGCGAGTATCTGAAAAGGCAATACAGTCGAACATCCGAATATATTCATAGGAACCTATTTCTACTGATTGTAGCCCGGGCTTAACAAACGAACCCATTTCAAAGCTAAATAAAACCAAACGCATTATCGATTGGTAAAGGAAAGATCTGGAAATGAGAACTTGTGAAACGATTTTGTGCAAATATATACAAAATCGTTCCAGCTTATTCGAATGGGTTATAGGAAAGATGTGAGTCATTCAGACCGTTGTTTTGAAATCGGTTTCCAACTAAACTTAATTTTCCTTCGAGTTGTGCAAATCCATGGCAAGTCAATCAAAAATCTTGAATTGAACTGAGAACCGCGAGAGGGAAATATAAAAAGTGAACTATAACATAAAGATACGAAATCTTAGAAAGGAATAAAAACTTTGTCTGCTTTATTCTATATCATCACTTCCGATGAAATGATGACTTCCACATCTCTTCTCCTTTCCTATATTTTGCTTTATTTTGCTTGTGAGCCCGAACGAAAATATGTTTCTATGTCTAGCTCCTAGCATTATTTCCTGTTACTACCACTCTTTTAGTTGACTTTTTTTGCTTTTAGCTTACACTTTTTTGCTTTTTGATGTTTATCGACAAATCAGTTTGGTGTGACGAATGCTGTCTGCGCAGACTGTCTCCTGTTTTATTCACCTGTCTGAGAAATATGCAAATTTGAAACGCAACACTTCTTTTGTCGCAATATGGCCGCCGCTACAAAACATATCACACCGGAAATCAACGAATTTCCTTTGGATTTGAAAACATTGCAAGACATCCTTTTCATCCGGAAATAGAATGTGGAAATCCAGAAAATGGCACAAATTTTAGAGATTTTATTTCAGAATATACACACCGTAAATCCTCTAATAATATCATATAATAACAGGTATCCCGGAGTAGTTAAGAAGGAGTAATTAGGATTAACGATATTTCCCGAGCATTGTATACTCTTGTGGTAAAAAGTTGACAGTCTGTGAGTAAATTTCGAAGAATTGCCTGAATTTGATTCCGAAATGTTTCGAATGGAAACTTTTCCGGAAAAGTTTTAGGATTTTTGAAAACTAAAAAAACCGTTAATTGCTTGGTCGGCCAAGGGTCCTTGCAAACTCTTGAATGAATGAATGAATGAATGAATGGAAACAGTTGAGTAACGTTCATTATTTATTCACCGTTATAAGAGGGTCAATGGATTTGATGAGTGTCTGGAAAAGTATTTCATTGCCAACCAGATTTCGGAATTCCATTATTCGTCCGTTTGAGTTCGAATTGACATTGATCAAGAGTCTTAATTGATCAGCGATAACCTTTTAGTGACACTAGAGGTGAAAATTTATGAGAGGTTTTGGAAGATCATTAATGTTTGCGGGCGAGAACAGCCCCGATTTAATTTGGGCCTTTGCACAATCTTCTAGAATGTAATCTTCTACCTTTCCACATATTTTGAATGGCAATCAAATATTTTTGTTATTGGGTTCAAGGTGAGAGAGAGTCCCGGTAAAATCCCCCCCTCGCCATTTTGCCATAACTTTTTACTGGAACATTCTAGAAGGATGAGTAATAGCTTAAATCAGAGCTAAGACTCTGGGCTACAAATCGGTATATTACTTGCCACATCTCGATTCAAGATTCTCGAGATTTAATTATTTTTGTCTCAAAATTTCAACTTTTTTTGAAAATTCGAAATTTTGAGACAAAAATAATTAAATCTCGAGAATCTTGAATCGAGATGTGGCAAGTAATATACCGATTTGTAGCCCAGAGTCTTAGCTCTGATTTGAGCCATTACTTATCCTTCTAGAAGGTTCCAGTAAAAAGTTATGGCAAAAACCGCCAGTGGGGGCATTTTGACCGGGACTCTGTGTTTCCCACCTTTATCGTCGACAAAAATCAGTCTTTATTTTATAGTTTCAACAAGGATTAGTCTATAATGACATTTATATCGCTTTTGGCTGTTTGCACCACACCCTTGTCATTCACGTCGGCGCCTCTTGTATCAAAAAGCGTGGCGGCCAATTTCGGCCAAAAATAAAGTTCAGAGATATCATTGATATTTTTTGCCAGGAAGCAAGTTCAGGTGTTGCTCTATCATACCTGGTGGGTGAAATATTCGTCCGTTCGATTATTATTTATATTTTGGGCTTCAAAGTTGGTACACTTTGCTGTTTTCAGTGTTAAATGGGTCAACTTTGAGACCCGATTTAGAAATAATAATCGAACGGATGAATATTTCACTTGTCAAATATGGTCGAGCAACACTTCAAATTTTACTATTTCAAAAAATTTAAAACATTTCTCTGAGATTTTGCTTGTTATGAAATTTTTAAGATTTTTTTGCCAAAAAATGGCAATTTTTGTGTATTTTGGAGAAAATACGAATTAGTACGTCGGAAATGGACCGGGATTTTTGGGGGTATACTGTTTTTCGATACGGAGAATCCGAATTTGACCTCAGGTCGGGGGTGGTCCCGCCACGAAAGTTGAGAAAATTGCATTTTTTGGCGTTTTTGGCCTAGAACAGCCCTAATTTCTTGGGGTATACCGTTTTCGAGTACGGGGATTCCGAATTTGACCTCAGATCGAGGGTGGTCCCGCCACGAAAGATTGGAAAATTGCATTTTTTGACGTTTTTGGGCTGGAAATGGCGGGAAATTGAGGTTTTTGTTATGTTTACTGCCCGGCACTATGTGCTGAGGCATTTTCCTGGACACGGACTTTTTGTCCGGGGTGTCGGTAACCTTGTCGAGTGATCTCACAAGGCCCCCAGGAACAATTTTTGGAGTTGAAATTCGACTTTTGTCGGGTTTTGTTATGAGAAATGGCTAAAACTGGCCATTTTCACGTGGATTTCACGTAAGCAAATTGAATTTTAAAATTCTGGCGGTCTGTTTTATGCCAATTGCCTAAGGCAATCTTATCAATCAAAGTTAGTTTCCCGAAAATGGAAGTGCAAAATGCTGTTTGGGTGAATTTTAAGTGTTTTTTGCGTGATTTTCTGTGATTTTTGCGTGTAATTGTTGCGTTTTATATAAATTTTTATTTGCAGATTACTCAATTTTGCAAATTTTCGACAATTTTCAATGGATTCGACACCGAACCAACCCCAACCGTCCTCTTCAGGACGCAATGTGCAGAAAGCGAACGAAAAACGGATCGCAAAGAGGGAGAAGGAGCAGCAAAAATTGGAAAAATTCGCTGCAGTGAGGCAGGTAAGCCAATTTTTTAGCACTTTTTACTATTTCGACGAATGTTTTTAGGCAAAACGTCATCCCTTGCGCCGCCAAGAAGGGACTGGTCATCTGGATGAAGCGTTCCGGCCGCTCTACCCAGAAGAACCGGAGGAGTCCAGGACCTGACAGGTAAGCATTTTCGGGATTTCATTAACTTTCTTGGGAAGGGGCTCACGAGAGAGCGGTCTCGAGATTGAACTGGGACCCGGGTGCCCTGAGGCGATTGCCGATCCCGACTTTGTAACTTTGAGGGAAATGGACCAATCTCAAAAATCTCTTCGGATTCGGACTCAGCGTAGTCGAAAACCCCAGAACCGCCAAACAGGGGTCAAAAACGGACATTTTTTGAAAACCCCCCAAATTTGGCATTCCGCCCAAATGTCCGTTTTTGACCCCCTTTTGGCGGTTCTGGGGGTTTTCGACTACGCTGAGTCCGAATCCGAAGATATTTTTGAGATTGGTCCATTTCCCTCAAAGTTAGCCATATGGGGGTCTTATTAGAAGCGCGACCCCCGAGAGTGGGGTGTTTTACTAAGTGACCCCCAGTCAAGAACACTAAATTTTAACTTATAGAGTCCAAATTCCTCAGCCCTGAGGAGATCCAGGAACTTGGTTCCCGCATGGACAACCTCTTGGCACACATGCGCACAAACATGCCCATGGAAAATGTGAAACAAAAAGGGTAAGTTTCATTCCAAAAGTTATTGATTGATCAAAGATCAAATTTCAGGCATATGTTTTTCCGCCACGGGCTGGAGTTCACCAGGGAGTGGGGCAACCTCACCTGGTTCACGGAGCAGGCCATCGAATCGACTCACGCCGCCTACGCTCGACAAGCGCGCCGCTACAAGATGGTCGACAACAGGCGCCAGATCTTCATGCTGAAGTATTGGTTCAGCCAGTGCCTTCTGGAAGCGAGCAGGCCGCCCCCGGACGATGCAGAAGAATACGAATTCTGGGACGACCCGGCCTTCTTCTACGATGATGCCACCGACGAATGAAGCGGCGCAGCGTAACATTAATTTTTTGTTACCTTTTTTTCATTTTCAGGCGAAAAATCCGGTAACTTTTTGATAATTTTCAAAATAAAATTTCTAATATTTCAATTCCAGATGAACCGCGGCGGCCTACCTGTGGGCGTGGTACACAGGGTTGGACACTCGGGGTCGGTGTCACTCGAAATACCACCGGGTAGTGTGGGAGATCCCAAAAAATTTTTGTAAGTTTTTTACTGTATTGTATTTTAAGCCGTTAATTTCCTTTATTTTCATGTTCGCCGATGGCTGGAAAACGACGACTCAGGTAAGCTCTCTTTCAAATTTGGGTTTCCCTGGTCAAAAACCCCCAAAAACAGAAAATGGGCAGAACGCCAAAAACCCCCCAACCGAATGCCAAAAATAGTGCCAAATTCGGATTCCCCACCCCCGAAAACCCCCGGGAGCAAAAAATCCCCCCGCTAAACCCCCAAAAACAGAAAATGGGCAGAACGCCAAAAACCCCCCCAACCGAATGCCAAAAATAATGCCAAATTCGGACTCCCCGTACCCGAATTAGGGTATGTACCAAAAATCTCGGGATTTTAACGACAAAAACATGCATGTCACACTTTTTGATACAAAACCATGCAAAAGGCGCCGACGTGCATTTCTGATGTATACTGTAAACTAAAAATGTAAACTAAAAAAACCGTTAATTGCTTGGTCGGCCAAGGGTCCTTGCAAACTCTTGAATGAATGAATGAACGAATGGAAACAGTTGAGTAACGTTCATTATTTATTCACCGTTATAAGAGGGTCAATGGATTTGATGAGTGTCTGGAAAAGTATTTCATTGCCAACCAAATTTCGGAATTCCATTATTCGTCCGTTTGAGTTCGAATTGACATTGATCAAGAGTCTTAATTGATCAGCGATAACCTTTTAGTGACACTAGAGGTGAAAATTTATGACAGGTTTTGGAAGATCATTAATGTTTGCGGGCGAGAACAGCCCCGATTTAATTTGGGCCTTTGCACAATCTTCTAGAATGTAATCTTCTACCTTTCCACATATTTTGAATAGCGATCAAATGTTTTTGTTATTGGGATCAAGGTGAGAGAGAGTCCCGGTAAAATCCCCCCGCTCGCCATTTTTGCCATAACTTTTTACTGGAACATTCTAGAAGGATGAGTAATAGCTTAAATCAGAGCTAAGACTCTGGGCTACAAATCGGTATATTACTTGCCACATCTCGATTCAAGATTCTCGAGATTTAATTATTTTTGTCTCAAAATTTTCGAATTTTCAAAAAAAGTTGAAATTTTGAGACAAAATAATTAAATCTCGAGAATCTTGAATCGAGATGTGGTAAGTAATATACCGATTTGTACCCCAGAGTCTTAGCTTTCATTTAAGCCATTACTTATCCTTCTAGAAGGTTCCAGAAAAAAATCAAAGCTAAGACTCTGGGCTACAAATCGGTATATTACTTGCCACATCTCGATTCAAGATTCTCGAGATTTAATTATTTTTGTCTCAAAATTTCGAATTTTCAAAAAAAGTTGAAATTTTGAGACAAAAATAATTAAATCTCGAGAATCTTGAATCGAGATGTGGTAAGTAATATACCCATTTGTAGCCCAGAGTCCTAGCTCAGATTTAAGCCATTACTTATCCTTCTAGAAGGTTCCAGAAAAAAATCAAAGCTAAGACTCTGGGCTACAAATCGGTATATTACTTGCCACATCTCGATTCAAGATTCTCGAGATTTAATTATTTTTGTCTCAAAATTTCGAATTTTCAAAAAAAGTTGAAATTTTGAGACAAAAATAATTAAATCTCGAGAATCTTGAATCGAGATGCGAAGTAATATACCGATTTGTAGCCCAGAGTCTTAGCTTTGATATGCGCTGTTATTCATCCTTCTAGAATGTTCCAGAAAAAAATCAAAGCTAAGACTCTGGGCTACAAATCGGTATATTACTTGCCGCATCTCGATTCAAGATTCTCGAGATTTAATTATTTTTGTCTCAAAATTTCGAATTTTCAAAAAAGTTGAAATTTTGAGACAAAAATAATTAAATCTCGAGAATCTTGAATCGAGATGTGGCAAGTAATATACCGATTTGTAGCCCAGAGTCTTAGCTTCCATTTAAGCTATTACTCATCCTTCTAGAAGGTTCCAGTAAAAAGTTATGGCAAAAACCGTCAGTGGGGGCATTTTGACCGGGACTCTGTGTTTCCACCTTTATCGTCGACAAAAACCAGAATTTATTTTATAGTTCCAACAAGGATTAGACTATAATGACAATTATTTCACATTTTTGACTGTTTGCACCACACCCTCGTCATTTCTGATGTATTTTACGCAATCACATTTCTCTAGGCAATTTGCAGACTCCTATGGACAGGAAACACCGTTTATCAATGATGACCTTGTGAACCCGAAAGAACACAAGTTGGAAAAGGGGAATATAAACCACACATGACCTTTTAAACCACAAATTTTGACCGCTCAAAGAATCGAATTAAGGAAATGAAAGATATATTGAACTGGTCCCGCAACGATTACTTTGCGAGCGATAGAAAATGATTTATCACTAATTCGATTCTTTGAGCGGTCAAAATTTAATTTTGCCTTTAAATCCTACTATAGTGCAGCAATAGACCGCAAATAGGTAAAAAACGATTAGCTCTGGATTCATTGTAAATGGAGTACGAATAAAACCATAAACATCTCCTTTTTGGTAACCATGCAAAAATCAACGATGGAAGCTATCGTATGCTATGCTCCCAAAGACTATCGTTATGAACGAAATGTCCCTCGACCAGTCGCTGGGCCAAATGAGATTGTCATTAAAATTAAAGCTTGCGGGATTTGTACGAGCGATTGCAAATGTTGGCAAGGAGCCAAAGCTTGTTGGGGTGGTATCCCAAACCCAATCACAGGAGAAATAAAAGAATCTTGGATCAAACCTCCAGTGACGCCAGGCCACGAATTCTTTGGTCACATCGTTGAAATGGGAGAAGGAGCTAAGGAACATTTTGTTTCGAATGAGGACGAACGATTTCAAATTGGCGATCGTGTCGGGGTAAAAAATTTCTTCGGATTCGTGATCAGCACCTCAAAAAACCCAGAATACCAAAAATCAGGGCAAGGTCGTGTAAAAAACCTTGAAAAACAGCATACCGTACCCCGTATCATGCATTTTTTGTATCTCGGGATCAAAACTAACTCCAGATTCGGACTCAGCATGGTCGAAAACCTATATACAGTCATACCTCGATATACCGCACACATCGGGACTGGCGATTTTGTGCGGTATATCGAAAGTGCGGTTAATCGGGTGTGCGGATTATCGAGATAATTTTGTATGGAAAAAATCCTTCCCTTGCAAAATTGTGCGGATAAACGAAATTTCCGATATTTTTTGACATTTTTTCAAAATTTTTTCAAAATTTGAATTCCCGCTCAAAAATTTTTGAATTTTTTACTAAATTTTGACCGATTTTTGCAAAATTTTTGGTAAATTAAGCAAAATTTTTGCAAAATTTTGGAGCTTGAGTTTTTCTTGAACGCTGTTACTTCCCATCATGTTAAGTAATTACTCAGGGTATGAAACCAATAAAATTAATAATCGATATCCAAGGGAATAACGTTAACTATTCATTATTTATTTTATAACTTCTCTCATTACAAAGACGCAAAGAAACAACTCGAATTACTAAAAATCGAATCGGTCTATCCATGTTGGATTTAGCGTGCTATCGTTAACCCATGCCCGTTTATATATTGTACTTATTTTCTATATTACCAGTATCAAGGATGACTAGTTCTATCCACCTGCAATTTAAAAGGTATAATTAAGAACACAGTCCTTTGATAGCAAAATACAATATCGCGTTTAAGATGTATGGATTTGGAAAGAAATTTGTTATATATTTAAAAGAGGATATGGATGAACATAAAAAGTACTTATCCACTCTACCTAAGCCGCACTTGTTGTCCGTCGTCACCTTCCTGTATATTTACAGTCATACCTCGATATACCGCACACATCGGGTCTGGCGATTTTGTGCGGTATATCGAAAGTGCGGTTAATCGGGTGTGCGGATTATCGAGATAATTTTGTATGGAAAAAATCCTTCCCTTGCAAAATTGTGCGGATAAACGAATTTTCCTATATTTTTTGTCATTTTTTCAAAATAAAAAATAAAATTTGAATTCCCGCTCAAAAAATTTTGATTTTTTTACTAAATTTTGACCGATTTTTGCAAAATTTTTACCTAATATGGCAAAAATTTTGAAAAATATTCGAAAAATTTGATAAAAAACAGGAAAATTTTGTATAAAAATTCAAATTTGCGCCAAAACAGAAGCATTTTTCTTTGTGCGGATAAACGAAAAATTTTACATAGAAAATTTCACTTTGGTTTCTCAAAAACCTGTGCGGTATATCGAGTTTAACCGCACAAAATGCGGTATATCGAGATAATTTTGTATGGAAAAAATCCGTTCCAGCCAGATTTGTGCGGAATATCGAAAGTGCGGCTTATCGTGTGTGCGGTATATCGAGGTTCGACTGTAGTGTCAAAAATCTGACTCGTAACCCATCGATTTTTGCGAAATAGAAATTTTCGACGAATTTACCGTTCGACGAATATGCATTCGATTATCCATTCATGCCTTGTCTTTATGCTATGAGTTTTGAAATACCAACTTTATAAAGAAACTTATACTACTTACCAGTATGTACGGGATAAAAGATGGCTGGAAATGGAAAATGATAAAACTCAAATTCAATCAAGAATGTATTGATTTTTCCCACAATGTTGGCGTATCAGCCCATTTTCCAAAATGTTCTGATTTTAAAAATCTTCTCACTACACACTACACTAATTTCTCAAGACAAATATCTAACATTTTTTACTCAATCATCCGACTTTCCTATCTTTATGACGTGCGTACGTGGAAAAATCACATTCTGTCTACTGTGCTATACCTGTTTTGCACTCCCAATGTACTCAAGAAAGTCACGCCGCCCTTTATCAATGATTGATATCGTTATTCTGTCACAAAGGGAAATCAATTGGTACCTCCTCCTGGAGTTCTTCTATATATTCAACAAATCTGCAAAAGAAACTTTATATTATCTTTCTTACTCACTCGGGAGGTTCACAAGGTGTCATTTTTTTACTTATGAAGGTGGCATTTTTTTCTGGCTAACTTTGAAAGACCTCATCCACAAAGCTTAAGTCTCGGCTTTTACCGTTATTTTATCATTATCTTTCTTACTCACTCGGGAGGTTCCCAAGGTGTCATATTTTTTACTTATGAAGGTGGCATTTTTTTCTGGCTAACTTTGAAAGACCTCATCCACAAAGCTTAAGTCTCGGCTTTTGGCCCGATTTGATGTTTCTATTCAAAAAAGGCTAATGGTCGAAAATATACACCCCCAGACAGTTAGAGATGACGAAATAGTGTAGGAGGGCGCGTGGTTAGACGGTTAGACAAAGCGAGGGAGCGTAAACAGGCCGGCTCCTCTCTTCTTCCTTCCTTCTATTAAACGTAAACAAGCCATCTCGTTTCTTGTCAACAACTCCCTTTGTGCGGCCGGCTCTCTCTTTCTTTCTCTGTTTCTCTAATCACGCGCACTCCCACGCTATTTCGTCTGTCTATAATTGTCTCTCTCTGCCGCCTGATGTTCGACCATTAGCCTTTTTTGAATAGAAACATCAAATCGGGCCAAAAGCCGAGACTTAAGCTTTGTGGATGAGGTCCTTCAAAGTTAGCCAGAAAAAAATGCCACCTTCATAAGTAAAAAAAATGACACCTTGGGAACCTCCCGAGTGAGTTCCTTAATTTCGTATTTGTCGCTCTTATTTCTTCAATTAATCCAATTAATTTCCGTCAACCATGCAAAAATCAACGATGGAAGCCATAGTCTGTTACGGACCCAAGGACTATCGCTACGAAACCGATGTCGCTCTACCGGTCGCAGGGCCCAACGAAATGGTCATCAAAGTTACAGCCTGTGGAATTTGCGCAAGCGACTGCAAATGTTGGCAAGGTGCCAAAATGTTCTGGGGTAGTGTGAACGGGCAAATAAAGCCAGCTTACGTAAAGCCTCCAGTGACACCAGGCCATGAATTCTTTGGCGAAATTGTGGAAATGGGAGAAGGATCCAAGGGAAATTTCATCACAAACGACGACGAGCGCTTGGAAATTGGAGACCGCATCATCGCCGAGCAGATTATTCCTTGCAAAATGTACAGAAATGGTTTTGACTTACCAAGTAAAAGGCTATAATGCCATGGAAAATCGAAAACCTAGTGTTTGGCGCTTCTCCAGAGATAGAAAAAAGTACGTACCGTTTTTTCTCTTGAGTAAGCCCCGGGACGTATATTTTTCAACCCCCCTCTAGGGGGGCTTATATTGTTCAACCCCTCGCCGGATCCGCCGGCGAGGAAAATTTTTTGAGATTTTTGTCAAAATCGTCAAAATTTTCGAATTTTTTTAGCAAAATGTCCAAAAAACCATAAGGGGGACCCTATTGATTTTTTTGACAAATCATTTTCTGAAAAATTTGCCAAAAAATCAATAGGGTCCCCCCATTGATTTAGCAATTTAGTCAAAAAAATCGTCAAAAATTTTCGAATTTTTTAGCAAAATGTCCAAGAACCATAGGGGGGACCCTATTGATTTTTTTGACAAATTTTTCAGAAAATGATTTTTCAAAACCATAGGGTCCCCCTATGGTTTTTCGGCAAAAAATTTTCTTTAAATAATTACTTGCCCAAAAAACCATAGGGGGACCCTATGGTTTTGAAAAATTATTTTCTGAAAATTCATCAAACAAAAGAATTTGTCCAAACACATGTCCTTTGTTGATATTTTATTCAACGAATGTATTTAAACAGATAATATATGTGAAAAAGAGCATTTTAATGTAAAAAACCTTACTTTTAGGGGGCGTATATTAGAGGGAGCTTATATTTTTCAACCCCCTCTAGGGGGGGCTTACTTCAGGAGGGGGCTTACTCAAGAGAAAAAACGGTAAGAATATAGTAAAGTCAGGAAGTAGAAATGTAAAAACGGTGAAAAATATCCTCTATCCAATGCTAACATTAACTGTTAATTAATACTTAATCTTAAGATGCCGCTATTGTCGTTCGGGGAAGTACTGGATGTGCGAAGTTCACAATATATTCGGCTTTCAAAAGGGAGTATCAGAAGGAGGAATGGCGGAATATATGGTATGTTTGCGTTGGAAAAAAATAACGGTAAACCTAGATGTATGAACTGTAAAAGAATGTACTACTACTATGAACTGTAAAAGTAGATAAACCGAGATAAATACAACGAATGCTTAAAATATATGATATCGGTACAATTTTAGCAGTAAACAGGAATTTGTCTGCTAATTCTATATCGAATACATGACGGGGTACGGTAAAAACCCCCGGTAAAAACCCCCCAAGCTTGACATTTTTGGTCATAACTTTTTTCTGGAACATTCTAGAATTATGTGTAATGGCTTAAATTGAAGCATAGGCTCTTGGCTATCGATCGGTATATTGCACGCCGCATCTCCATTCAAGATTCTCGAGATTCAAGTAATTTTGTCTCTTTACTCTTGAATTTTCACGAAAATCAAGAGTAACGAGACAAAAAAAATTGAATCTCGAGAATCTTGAATGGAGATGCGGCGTGCAATATACCGATCGATAGCCAAGAGCCTAAGCTTCAATTTAAGCCATTACACATAATTCTAGAATGTTCCAGAAAAAAGTTATGACCAAAAATGTCAAGCTTGGGGGGTTTTTACCGGGGGTTTTTACCGTGCGCCTACATGACACTGCAGGATTTTGGTTTAATGCAATTATTTTAGTTGATTCCTTCGACAGCTATTGTGCACAAAATTCCAAAATCATTGTCATTGGAGGATTCTGCCATTATAGAACCACTTGCTTGCGCAATCCATACGGTCAACAGAGGTGACATACAACTTGACGACATTGTAAGTCTGTCTTATTTAAATAAATTTTACTTGAGTTACTGTTGCAAAATAAAGAAATAAAACCCAAGTGTATGTTTTTAATTGGAATAACATTGTCAGTCTGTATAATAAAAGGTAAAAATTTCTAAACACCTTTTCTAATCGTACAGCTAAAAGTTATTGTAGTTTTAATTAACTATTTAAATCGTCCATGCTAAATATAAAATCTTACAAGGAACACTCACCTGGGGTTGCGCGAGTTTCGAAAAATGTCTTAGATAGGATTGTAATACTCGATGAGAGGAATCCAACGGTGTCGGACTTTTTGCCGATGCACTTTGAAAAAAAAGTTCACAAATACCTGAAAGTCAAAAATGGCCATTTTAGGCTAAAAATGACCATTTTTGGTCAAAAAATGGCATATTTTGAGTCGATACAAAAAACTAACTACAGATTCGCATCGAATTACCCCTAAAAACACATTTCCCTGAAAAATTCTGAAAATCTTGAAAAATTTTGATTTTTGGAGCAAAGGGGGGACCACATGGTGCTCGAAAAAAACCGATTTTTTGAAAATGTGAAAAAATTTTTCGCATTGAGCGTTTTCAGGGGTAATTTGATGCGCTAATCACGAATCTGCGATTAGTTTTTTTCGATCGCGTAAAAAAACGCCATTTTTCGGCAAAAAACCGCCATTTTTAGCCAAAAATGGCCATTTTTAGGTATTTGTGAACTTTTTTTCAAGGTGCATCGGCAAAAAATCCGACACCGTTGGATTCCTCTCATCGAGTACTACAATGCTATCCAGCTGGTTTTCAAAAACTCGCGCAACCCCAAGTGAGTGTTCCTTGTTAGGTGGTAATCGCCGGTGCTGGTCCGCTCGGTCTTATGATGACGCAAGTGGCCCACCTTAAAACTCCGAAAAAGTTGGTTGTGCTCGATATGGTCGACGAACGCCTTGATCTGGCTCGACAATATGGCGCTGATGTTACCGTGAATATCAAGAAGGAAAATGTCTTGCAAGTAGTCAAAGAGCTCTCCCGCGGCTATGGCTGTGACGTATACATTGAGACAAGTGGATATCCCGGAGGTGTGGTTCAGGGCCTGGAATTGATACGCAAGCTTGGTCGCTTTGTTGAATTTTCGGTATTTGCTGGTGACACCACTGTGGATTGGACAATTATTGGCGACAGAAAAGAGTTGGATATACGCGGAGCACATTTAGGTAATACCGTACCCCTCTTGTTTTACCCCCCTCTAATTCTGCCCCCCTAGAGGTCGATTGAGTAAATATACCCCCTCTAATTTCCCCCCCCCCAAAATCCAAATTTTTCCAAAAATGCCAAAAATTCAAATTTTTGGCGCAAATTCAAATTTTTTTCCAAAAATTTGAATTTTTTACCTATTTTTACCATTTTTTGCAAAATTTTCCCAAATTTTGAAAAAATTTGCCAAAATTTTGTCAAAAATGGCAAAAATTTCGAAAAAAATTCAAAATTTTGTGGCCGGGAATTCAAATTTTGAATTTTTTCTTGAGAAAATGACGAAAATTTTTGAAATTTGAGCAAAAATCGATCGGTTTAATTTTACCCCCACTATTTTTACCCCCATCTAATTTTGCCCCCTTAGAGGTCGATTGAATAATTATACCCCCGGGGGTTAAATTAGAGAGTTTACGGTAATATAAAACAATAAACCGTTATTGAGATTTTGGTATTAAAATATGTTCTTCCAAGCAGACATCTTCGCGAACTTAGTTAAAAAATGAAAATAAAAAATGACTGAACGATGTTATATTAATAATCTTTATTTAGCCCCATACTGTTATCCGGTTGCAATTGACTTGTTGGTGCGTGGATTGTGCACTTCAAAGGGCATGGTGACTCATAGCTACAAATTGAGTGAATGGGACCAAGCCATCGCCGTAGCCAACTCTCTTGAATCTATTAAAGTGCTCATGATACCAGAGTAGAATCATAAAATAGAAATTTTACCATATATGAACATGCATGTATTATTATGAATAATTATGCAATAAATTTTTGAAATTCGCACGTTGTACCCCTGTTTTGTCCCCCTCAAAAGTTAGGCCACGCCCCCTTTTTCGTGTGTCAATTGTTTTGAAATATCCATCAAGCTCCCAGAGGCATGTGATAGCTTAATCGATAGCTCTCATCGAGAAACGCCTGGGAAAATTGAAATTTTCGAGATCTAACGGCAGAAATCGAAGTTATGAGCCCTGAGGGCATTTGGGGAGATCTGGCGTTCCTCACCACCTCCAGAGGCGAATGAGGTGTCAAATGATAGCTCTCAGTGAGAAAAAACGAATGGCACAAGAATTTTTGAGATCGGACCACACACGATAGAGATATTCCCCTGAGGGCATATCTCGGGATTTTGGGTTCCTGACCACCTCCAAAGGCGTGTGATGTGTCAAATGATAGCTCTCGGTGAGACAAAACGAATGGGACAAGAATTTCAGTCATCGGACCACACACGATGGAGATATTTGCCTTGAGGGCATTTACCCGTTTTTGGTCTGTAGTCGGGCGCGGAGCGCCCGACCCTCCCCCTTGGAATGTGAGGGAACTTAGAACACGCAAGGTATAACTCAATCCTATAATATATATCCTCAATATAAATACATTTCAATAGATTATTATATAACAAAGGTTTAACTACAATTACGGTGCATAGTAATGCTAGCTAGGCCAGTTATAAGAAATTTTGCTATTACGTGCAATGTTTATTTGCAATTATCTGTTTTGAAGGTTTACCCGCATTAGTAATTTACAATTTATTCTATTCCATCAATAATTTAAGAGTCTACATCGCATGGGTCTAAAATGCTATAAAATATAAATTTTCGTCAATATGAAATTTTGTATTCAAAAGTTAAGTCGTATCTTTTAACAATTTTGAAAATTTTCGCTTGTAAAATGTATACTATTAAGAAAGCCTAACATTTGTATGACTTGAGGACGATATGCTTAAACAATTTACAAAGATAAATGTTAATTTTGTAAACTGCTATACGTGGTGTCGTGACAAAGGGTATCTCAGCCATAACAAAGGGTGTACTCTAATAGTGCATTTAGCACAAAAGGAAATGTCCGATAACAATTATTGGCATCTTAAACTTGAATTCAATCTTCTCATCTCATAAAGAATAACGGTTCGATTTTCAATGAAACAAAAGTACAAAGAGAGCGATAACATTTATTTGCAAAACAAGAACTAATTTCGAGAATGGTAAAATTGGACTCCACAGCTCTATAATACCAGGTGGGGACATAAAATCGTGCAATTTTATTTGTGCGTTTAAATTCGCGCCATTTCAGTTTAGCCCCTTTAGAAAGGGGCTAGCTCAAATCTGATATTGCTAACCCCCTCTAAAATCGTATTCTAGAAGGGGTTAGCAATATCAGATTTGAGCTAGCCCCTTTCTAAGGGGGCTTCATCTAGACGGAATACTATAAGAAAGAATACTGTAATAAAAAAGTCTGCAGTAATCTTCGAGAATCTTGAGAATTTTCCGTGGCGAATTTTTCCGAAATGCGACTGATATTTATGCGTTTAAATTCGCGCCATTTCAGTTTAGCCCTCTTAGAAGGGAGCTAGCTCAAATCTGATATTGCTAACCCCCTCTAAAATCGTATTCTAGAAGGGGTTAGCAATATCAGATTGAAGTTTATGTCGAAAATTTAATTTTCTGTCGCCACCTGGTACAAATAAAGTTTCTCCTATACAAAGTCTATTGTCAAGAGTCCATCCAACTGATAGTGTCTCAGCTGCTCACTTTCACACGGCTTTTGCGTACAGGTTCGTATATTATTTATTATCATGCCTTTCTTGCCCTGTGGCCATTTTTTTGCCTTCTTGATCTTCATTTTCAGTCTTGGCACCGTGGTTGTCGGTCCAATCGGTGTCCTTATATCTCCCTTTGTTAACAGTTCTTTGTTCTAAAATTTAAAGCAGAAATTTGAAGTATATGATCACTGATCACAAAAAGGGAACCGGTCAACCCCCGGTCAAATCCCCGCAGACATTTTTTGGCATAACTTTTTTCTGGAACATTCTAGAAAGATGAGTAGTAGCTCAAATCAGAGCTAAGACCCTGCACTACTGATCGGTATATTGCACTCAGGATTTCGATTCAAGGTTCTCGAGATTCAGGTATTTTTGTCTCAAAATTTAAACTTTTTTGAAATTTTCGCCATAACTTTTTTCTGGAACATTCTAGAAGGATAAGTAATGGCTCAAATCAGAGCTAAGACTGTGGGCTACCGATTGATATATCGCACGCTGGATCTCGATTTAAGGTTCTCGAGATTCAGGTATTTTATCTCAAAATGTCAACTTATTTTTTAAAATTCGAGAATTTGAGACAAAAAGACTTGAATCTTGAGAACCTTGAAGCGAGATCTAGCATTCAATATACCGATCGGTAGCCCATAGTTTTAGCTCAGATTTGAGCCATTACTAATTCTTCTAGAATGTTCCAGAAAAAAATTATGGCGAAAATGGTTGCGGGGGATTTGATCGGGACTCTCATAAGAAGCATAGAAATTTTTCAAGAATTGCCTGCTTTCGGGGCCTTGTGGTGGCTCCAGTTCAGGGGGTTATCCCAAGGGGGGTTGCACGTCCCCAAAAAATATCACTGACAAGGGACGTTCGCGAGGTGTAAAATTGAAATCGACGTGACCCCGACCTGTTCTCAACGGTTTTGGACTAGTCCCTTGGTCGAACTCTTAACCTGCGGCTGTCAGTCTGGGGTCATCAGAAAAACCCGCGAAATTTGAATTTTTAAATTTGATTTTTGGGATTTGCAGTGATGGGATAACTTTTTAATACTTTTCTGGGTTTAGCGTTTAAAACCCCTAGAAACGCTACCAGTTTTCTAAAAATATAACTGAGCCTCCCTACCTGGAATTTCTGATCCGGATCCTTAAACAACTCGTACACTTTTCCAGTATTGACCAAAATCGTATAAATCGGCGATGGATCTTCCACAAAATCCACGACCAATCTCTTGTTACCGTTTTGAATGAAACTTGCCAAAGTCTGGAAACCGCTAGTGCACCGCCCATTTATGTATATGGCTTTTGCCCGCGCGGGCCATAATCTCGAATCCTTTAAAATGCCTTCCAAATCCTCGATATTAAGGCTACGATTCATAGCGACCATCCTATTGACCTGGCCTGAAGGACGTCCGAGAACGTCGCGCTTGATCATAAAAGTGTACTTTATGGTTCTGGATTGGTCGACCGCCTGAGGCACTTTCTTGAGAAATTTGTATGGAGTTATGAATTGGTCTCCGTTCCGGAATATGTACGTCGCTGCAGGATCCGAGACAAAAGCGATGTACAAAGTTTCATTGCCTTCGGGAGCATAATATTTCAACTGCTTATCTTCCTTGGCGAGACCTCCATTGATGTAGAAAGCTTTGGCTTCGCGCGGCCACAATTTGGAAACTTTTAACCATTGCTCCAGTTCGGGAACCGTACTTTCTGGAGTTATCTCGGAGTTTTCGACTATGTTGAAAGATTTGCTTTTTCCAACCACATTGTCGTAAATGTGGAAGGTGTAACCTAAAAGATGAGTTTTTTCGTGTCTGTGTTAAAGTTTGTTTTTCAAAATTGTCGTAAATGTGGAAGGTGTAACCTAAAAGATGATCTTTGGTCTTTGATCTGTGGTCAGCTGTAGTTAAAGTACCGTAAATCCTCTAATTAGTCCCCCGGGGACTTATTGTTTCGTAAGGGGTCTAGAGAGGGGACTTATTTGAGGGGGGGACTAAATTGAGGGACTTATATTTTCCTGGCCGCGCCAAAGTGCGGCGAAAATTTTTGGGTCTTTTTCCGACGATCTGTGGATTTTTGGCAAAATTTGGGAAAATTTTTGAAAATTTAAACCGATTTTGAATTGGCGCCAAAAATTTTCGCCAAAAATTTTCATTTTTTGGATTTTTGATCGATTTCTTACTAAATTTTCCACTTTTTGCCAAAATTTTGTAAAAAATAGCAAAATTTGCAAAAAAAAAATTGAAATTGCGCCAAAAATTTGGAAAAAATTGGAAAAAAACCCATTTTGGGGGAGCTTAATTGAGGGGGGACTTATATTTCCGTAAGGGATCCAGACTTATTTGTGGGGGACTAAAGTGAGGGGGGGGCTTTTTGCTTTTAGTTTCACAAAGAAAAGCATTCATAAATTTGAATGCAATTACGCTCCATTGAATTTAATCAAGTTTGAATCGTCGGTTTTGGCGCCATTGCGCCAAACCACTTCTGGAACATTCTAGAAGGTGTGTAATAGCTCTATCGAAAGCTCAGAATCTCAGCATTAATTTGGGCCTTTGCACAATCTTCTAGAATGTATTGGTTTTCTTTCCGGAAAATGTACTTCCCTCTTTGATCCGAGTCGAAACCGATGAACAAAGTTTCATTGCCTTCGGGAGCATAAAATTTCAACTGCTTATCTTCCTCGGCGAGATCGAGAAATGTAGAAGAAATAGAGATGTAGAAATATTTGGCTTCGCTAGGCCACAAGTTGGAAACTTTTAACCATTGCTCCAGTTCGGGAACCGTACTTTCTGGAGTTATCTCGGAATTTTCGACTATGTTGAAAGATTTGCTTTTTCCTACCACATTGTCGTAAATATGGAAGGTGTAACCTAAAAGATGATCTTTGGTCTTTGATCTGTGATCACCACTAGTTAAAGTTTGTTGCTTTCAGTTTCTACAAGAGTGAAGTTGCCGCGGCCTTCGCCGCGCCTATACCATGAAAGCTTCTAGAACATTCTGGAATGTTCCAGAGTAAATTCTGACCCCGGATTCGAATTCAGCAAGGTAAGTTAAGTATATAGGGACAAAATTTGGGCCTAGTCCTTGCTTCCCACGATAGATGGCTTATATAAGCCATTTTGTTCCAGAACATTCTAGAAGCCGATCCGGTCGACCGGGCCCGGTTTTTCGGAACCTACTGGCCCAGACCTGTCCACAGACACTAAGATCGCCCAAAACGGAGTGCCGCAGCGGAAAAAATGTTCGGCCTCGACACACGCACGCCTGAGACATGCGACTAAATTAGAGTAAATTCCATAGGACCACCCAGCGGCTTCGCCGCATGGCGGCGCCCACGGTTATCCAGGATTTTCCGGATTTCCGGAAGCCATAAATCCCGGAAATCGTCGATGTTCCCGACGAAACCGGTACCAATCGACTCAGCTCGTCGAGACGAAGCGATTCATGTATCACACGCCCGGAACCGAGCTGCGACGTGTGATCTGTGACCTGGCCAAATCCAGGATTTTCCGGATTTCCGGAAACCATATCTTCCGGAAATCGCAAACGTACCCGGCGAAACCGGTACCAATCGACTTGGCACGCCGAGAGGAAGCGATTGGTATATCACACGCCCGGATCCGAGCCCCGACGGGGATACTTGTCCTTTTACGTGACTCACGTGACTCACGAATTTTTTCACGTATGTGACCCCCAATTCTGACATTGAAACCCCCTAAAATCATGGATTTTTAGGGGGTTCTCGCGAGTTTGGGGTCAAAAAGGGAGATTCATTCGCCCAAGGCAATGTTTACGCAAATGTGGGTCAGTTACGAAAAGAAGAGTAAGCATGAAGGAGGCAAACAGACATACTCGCGCACCTGCTTACGTAAACAAGTCTCTGTTGCCTGGCACACACGCTCTCTCTTTTTTCTTTAGTCGCATGTCTCAGGCGTGCGTGTGTCGAGGCCGAAACATTTTTTTCGCTGCGGCACTCCGTTTTGGGCGATCTTAGTGTCTGTGGACAGGTCTAGGCCAGTAGGTTCCGAAAAACCGGGCCCGGTCGACCGTATCGGCTTCTAGAATGTTCTGGAACAAAATGGCTTATATAAGCCATCTATCGTGGGAAGCAAGCAAAAAACGCGCAAACCGCCATTGAAATAAAGAATGCCTAGAGGGTGTCTGTCTGGCTTTGCCAGACGGACAGCTTGAAATGAAAAAAAAGAAAAGGATACCAAAAACCTGGAAATTGCAAGATTTCTTGGATAATTTAAATCTAAAATTTTGAATTTTTTTGGCGCGAATTTTAATTTTTTAAAATAACTTTTCTATTTTGGCAAATTTTTGGAAGATTTTTGAAAAATTTATTAAAAGTAGGCTGAAAACAGCAAAATTTATAGAAAAATTTCAAATTGTTGACCGAAAATTCGGAATTTTTGGTAAAACGCTTATAATTTTCAAATCAATAGGGGGACCCTTTTGTCACTAATTTTCCCAATTCAGTCCGGATAAACGAATTTTGTCCGTATAAACGTGTGGATTTTGTATGGAAAAATCAGTCCCGGCCAAAATCCGTCCGGATAAGTGAAGTTAGACTGTATCCGTTTTTCCTTCAGAATTCGATTCAAAGCACAATCTAACTGTTCATCTTTGGATTATAACAGTACAGTTAAAGTCTTATGCTTTCCTTTATCACAAAAACAGCAACTTTGGAAAGTTGAATCATAGTTTAAAATCGAATCAAACATCGAACTCAAGACCAACCTGCGATAAAACATCTACTGGATCCACAGAGTGCAAGTACCATAAAAATAAAATTGTTCCGGAAACAAAAACTGGACGTCATCCTAAATTTCAGTGCAATCTTCTCGCCTCTCCAGAACAATGATTCACTATTCAGCGAACAAAAAGTAATAAGAGGTGACAGTTACGTTAAATTTCCTAGAGGGAAAACTTCAAAATAAATTCGAGACTGGCAAAAATGTTTTCACTTTCACTCAAGAATGTTTACATGTCAACCACTTTGAAAACTGGCCACAATACGACGCTCGTGGCGAATGTTTCTGGAAGACGGGCTCACACATGGACGACCGAGCCTCACCTTGAAGACATGCTAGACTCAGCTCTGTCGAACTCGCGTCTCATTCATCTTGGGATGTCAAACACAGGTGACATGGCCAACTAGCGTGACTTGGACGAGAATGAAAAATTATTGATCCTGAGACATACTAAATGTCGAGTCTAGACAGTCCGAGATATGACGCAAGCAGTGCCCTGCGGTGAGAATTTTTGAACCCCGGTACTTTTTTTTCAAGCGCATTCTTAGGGGTGCATTTTTTTTAATTTTCAAAATTCGCGCCGTAGCCATAATGCCAATAAATTATATGGAAAAATTTGCGAAAAAAAAGCGCCGCAGGCAAAAAATTTTGAAAAAATTGGCTTTTCTTTTAAAAATTGACTAAAATTTATCATTGTAATAAATTATAACTAAAAAGGTTAAGAAGAAAATAGCGCGAAAATTTTTTGAAATATTAAGCTTGTTTGCCAAAAATTGCCACCAATAAATTTTCCTTTGGTCCCCCCTTTTGATTTTTTTCTCCCTTCCAAAAGCTGACCCCCCGGTAATTACAGGATTTACCCATATGACCGCAGGGCCCTGGACGCAAGCCCAAGACTAATCGATGGCTGTACCTAGCCAGGTTAGGTAATAGAAGACGCTGAATGAAAGAACATCACCTAGAGCATCAGGTAAATGAGATGCTCCTGGACCACCAAACTGACTTTTAGGTACTCCATAGGGAGGGAAAACCCGCGGCTTGGCCGCGGGCAAATAGAGAAAAATAGTACAAACAAGAGTGAAGCGCCGCGGCCTTCGCCGCGGGTACGGCGCATTTTTTCAGGATATCGCGCACGTCACAACTTTCTTAGTCCCGCTCGGATCCGGCTGGGTAATAGCTCATTTTGCTTGGCTTGCTGAGATCTGTCGATTGACCTATCACACGACCGGATCCGAGCGGGCTAAGAAAGTTGAAAAAAGGCCCCTGGGGGTGAAGGGGGCGTTTAAGTGTCGTTATAGAGGGTGTCGATGTATAAAATTGAATCAATGTGTGTAGTTGCAAATTTTTTCATTTGATTAATCATCAACAAAATAAAAGTGCAATGCCTTTATTACAATCATTTTTTGCGATAAATAACATCTTTAAAGTACATCGGAGCGACTGCGTTCAACCTTGGTGGGGCGCTTCGTCTTCTCTAACTAAAATATCTTGCTAAAATATCAGAACAAAGGGTGCAATGGGGATAACGGGGGGGGGAAACTGGTTATCGGGGGGCGGGGGGAAATTTTCATACATTTTTATATATCAAAAAACCAATAGAGGGACCCTATTGATTTTTTTGACAAATTTTTCAGAAAAAGAATTTTTCATACCATAGGGTCCCCCCTATGGATTTTTTGAGAAAAAATTTTCTTTGGAAATTTTTTTCTAAATTTTTTCAAAAAATTCATAGGGGGTACCCTATTGATTTTTTTCACAATGTATGTCAAAAAATAAATTAAAAATCAATAGGGTCCCCCTATTGATTTTTTGATATATAAAAATGTATGAAAATTTCCCCCCCCCCCCGTTATCCCCATTGCGCCGAACAAAGATATAGTTTTGGTTCATTAAACTGATTAGCCAATAAGGTAAATTTTAAGGATTATGATTCATGATTGTGAACATACGAAAAGCAACGGATAAAAATAGCAAAAAAATTAAAAGGTAAATTTTAAGGTTGTCAAGACAGTTTTCAGGGGACACAAAGGTCAAACTCGGAATCGTTCGCCCGGGAGCAAAAAATCACGACCAGAAATGGCATGAAAGGCCAAAGCAAGACATAGTGTGGTCTTATTGGAGAGATTTACCCCTTCTGGGGCCTATGTTACTAACGTGAAATCTTGACATATTGACATCTCTCTCTAAGCGAAAATGTCTGGCTCTTCTCCATTGCATTGTGCGTCTTTGTGCATCTCTCTTTGTCTGCGTTGAAATTCTCTGCCCTTTGAAATTTTGAAATGAAATCTTGACATATTGAAATTTTTGATTCTAAAGCATAAAATCCAAGAATAAAAAAATCTGAAAATATGTGTCAGAATCCTCATGAAAAGTTGAATCTAGATATCATGTCAAATTTATAGCCATCATATCCAAAAATTAGATTAATTTTATAGAATTAATTCTCGAGATTTTAAAGCCCGTCTCCTCTGCTATCAAAATTTCAATAATAAAAGAAGAGAGACGTTGGTTTGATTACCCATGGTTGGTTATTTCGCACTCTCTCTTCGTGTCTCTCTTTCTCTGGCACCTAACTCACAATGCGGCCAATTCGGTGCTAGTGTGTGGCTTTCCTCTGCGTCTCTCTCTTTGAAGTGAAGCAGGCAGACAAAGACACACAAAGACGCACAATGGAAAGAAGAAGAGCCAGACATTTTCGCTCAGAGATATTTCACGATTTCATGTCAAAATGTCAAGATTTCACGTTAGTAAGATAGGCCCCTGGGGGTTAACCTAAAACAGGTCAAATTCAAATTCCACATATCCGAAATTACAAAATAGAAGGTTAATTTTCCGGTTAGAAGATTACAAGCCACATTTTGTGAATACAAACTTTTTCGCGTCGTTTGATAGGAATACGATAAGTTTTTTTCCTGAAACACATACCGCATCTAGTGGGAGGATTGCAAGGACCGGATTGAGTGCATCCACGTGTCTGAACGCACACATAATGCGGGCAATCAAAATAGGAACACGCTCTGGGACAAGTGCTGTCGTCACCCAAGACGCATTCATCAGTTGGGTTTGGAGGTCGGGCGGCGACTAAAATTGCACATTATAAAGGCAAGATTTTGTAATAGAAACAGACTTTCAGACTTGATTTTCAAAGCTATCCACTCTCTCTTTCCGCTTGGGACCAATTTCAGTTAAAAAAATATTTTACAACACACCTCGATTTTGACGAAAAACAAAAAATATGAGTATACCGGTGGATTAAGCTTAAAAAATTGGTAAATTTGAGAAAAATGGAAATTAAAATTTGCTACTAATTTTACTATGCAAATTTTAATTTCCATTTTTCTCAAATTTACCAACTTTTTAAGCTTAATCCACCGGTATACTCAGTTTTTTTCGATTTTCGTCAAAATCGAGGTGTGTTGTAAAATATTGTTTAAACTAAAATTGGTCTCAAGCGGAAAAGTTTTAGAGAGTGGATAGCTTTGAAAATCAAGTGTGAAAGTGTTCCTATTAGAAAAATCTTCTGTTTACAGCAAATCATATTCCATATGAAGTGATCACAAGAAGCAGGTAAGGTCTTGGAAAATTTCTAGCTGACTTTGGATGGCTAAAGAAAAATAGGAAAGGGATGTTGCCTTAGGCCAAAGTCGAGACTCTCGAGCCTCAGAACTCGGCGACGTTCGACTTGTTGGCCCCGATTTTGGTGTCGTTCGACTCAGCTCGCCAAGAGCTGCAAAATGAGCTATCACACGGCCCGGACACGGCTGCGCAGGGCCACTTATGACCGTGGGAAAATCGGCCAAAGTCGAGACTCTCGAGCCTCAGAACTCGGCGACGTTCGACTTGTTGGCCCCGATTTTGGTGTCGTTCGACTCAGCTCGCCAAGAGCTGCAAAATGAGCTATCACACGGCCCGGACACGGCTGCGCAGGGCCACTTATGACCGTGGGAAAATCGGCCAAAGTCGAGACTCTCGAGCCTCAGAACTCGGCGACGTTCGACTTGTTGGCCCCGATTTTGGTGTCGTTCGACTCAGCTCGCCAAGAGCTGCAAAATGAGCTATCACACGGCCCGGACACGGCTGCGCAGGGCCACATATGACCGTGGGAAAATCAGCCAAAGTCGAGACTCTCGAGCCTCAGAACTCGGCGACGTTCGACTTGTTGGCCCCGATTTTGGTGTCGTTCGACTCAGCTCGCCAAGAGCTGCAAAATGAGCTATCACACGGCCCGGACACGGCTGCGCAGGGCCACATATGACCGTGGGAAAATCAGCCAAAGTCGAGACTCTCGAGCCTCAGAACTCGGCGACGTTCGACTTGTTGGCCCCGATTTTGGTGTCGTTCGACTCAGCTCGCCAAGAGCTGCAAAATGAGCTATCACACGGCCCGGACACGGCTGCGCAGGGCCACATATGACCGTGGGAAAATCGGCCAAAGTCGAGACTCTCGAGCCTCAGAACTCGGCGACGTTCGACTTGTTGGCCCCGATTTTGGTGTCGTTCGACTCAGCTCGCCAAGAGCTGCAAAATGAGCTATCACACGGCCCGGACACGGCTGCGCAGGGCCACTTATGACCGTGGGAAAATCGGCCAAAGTCGAGACTCTCGAGCCTCAGAACTCGGCGACGTTCGACTTGTTGGCCCCGATTTTGGTGTCGTTCGACTCAGCTCGCCAAGAGCTGCAAAATGAGCTATCACACGGCCCGGACACGGCTGCGCAGGGCCACTTATGACCGTGGGAAAATCGGCCAAAGTCGAGACTCTCGAGCCTCAGAACTCGGCGACGTTCGACTTGTTGGCCCCGATTTTGGTGTCGTTCGACTCAGCTCGCCAAGAGCTGCAAAATGAGCTATCACACGGCCCGGACACGGCTGCGCAGGGCCACTTATGACCGTGGGAAAATCGGCCAAAGTCGAGACTCTCGAGCCTCAGAACTCGGCGACGTTCGACTTGTTGGCCCCGATTTTGGTGTCGTTCGACTCAGCTCGCCAAGAGCTGCAAAATGAGCTATCACACGGCCCGGACACGGCTGCGCAGGGCCACTTATGACCGTGGGAAAATCGGCCAAAGTCGAGACTCTCGAGCCTCAGAACTCGGCGACGTTCGACTTGTTGGCCCCGATTTTGGTGTCGTTCGACTCAGCTCGCCAAGAGCTGCAAAATGAGCTATCACACGGCCCGGACACGGCTGCGCAGGGCCATGTTGCCCTTTTACGTGACACACGTGACACACGGATGTCACGTTTTCACGTATGTCAACCCCAAATCTGACATTGATAACCCCCCCTAAAATCATGGGTTTTTGGGTGGTACTCGCGAGTTTGGGGTCCGGGACCCCCAAAAAGTGGGTTATTCTATTGGGGGGGGGACGGAAACACACCTATCAACTTAGAGGGACCCGATTCCATAGGACCACCCAGCGGCTTCGCCGCATGGCGGCGCCCACGGTTATCCAGGATTTTCCGGATTTCCGGAAGCCATAAATCCCGGAAATCGTCGATGTTCCCGACGAAACCGGTACCAATCGACTCAGCTCGTCGAGACGAAGCGATTCATGTATCACACGCCCGGAACCGAGCTGCGACGTGTGATCTGTGACCTGGCCAAATCCAGGATTTTCCGGATTTCCGGAACCATATCTTCCGGAAATCGCAAACGTACCCGGCGAAACCGGTACCAATCGACTTGGCACGCCGAGAGGAAGCGATTGGTATATCACACGCCGGATCCGAGCCCCGACGGGGATACTTGTCCTTTTACGTGACTCACGTGACTCACGAATTTTTTCACGTATGTGACCCCCAATTCTGACATTGAAACCCCCTAAAATCATGGATTTTTAGGGGGTTCTCGCGAGTTTGGGGTCAAAAAGGGAGATTCATTCGCCCAAGGCAATGTTTACGCAAATGTGGGTCAGTTACGAAAAGAAGAGTAAGCATGAAGGAGGCAAACAGACATACTCGCGCACCTGCTTACGTAAACAAGTCTCTGTTGCCTGGCACACACGCTCTCTCTTTTTTCTTTAGTCGCATGTCTCAGGCGTGCGTGTGTCGAGGCCGAAACATTTTTTTCGCTGCGGCACTCCGTTTTGGGCGATCTTAGTGTCTGTGGACAGGTCTGGGCCAGTAGGTTCCGAAAAACCGGGCCCAGTCGACCGTATCGGCTTCTAGAATGTTCTGGAACAAAATGGCTTATATAAGCCATCTATCGTGGGAAGCAAACAAAAAACGCGCAAACCGCCATTGAAATAAAGAATGCCTAGAGGGTGTCTGTCTGGCTTTGCCAGACGGACAGCTTGAAATAAAAAAAAAAGAAAAGGATACCAAAAACCTGGAAATTGCAAGATTTCTTGGATAATTTAAATCTAAAATTTTGAATTTTTTTGGCGCGAATTTTAATTTTTTAAAATAACTTTTCTATTTTGGCAAATTTTTGGAAGATTTTTGAAAAATTTATTAAAAGTAGGCTGAAAACAGCAAAAGTTATAGAAAAATTTCAAATTTTTGACCAAAAATTCGGAATTTTTGGTAAAACGCTTATAATTTTCAAATCAATAGGGGGACCCTTTTGTCACTAATTTTCCCAATTCAGTCCGGATAAACGAATTTTGTCCGGATAAACGTGTGGATTTTGTATGGAAAAATCAGTCCCGGCCAAAATCCGTCCGGATAAGTGAAGTTAGACTGTATCCGTTTTTCCTTCAGAATTCGATTCAAAGCACAATCTAACTGTTCATCTTTGGATTATAACAGTACAGTTAAAGTCTTATGCTTTCCTTTATCACAAAAACAGCAACTTTGAAAAGTTGAATCATAGTTTAAAATCGAATCAAACAACGAATTCAAGACCAACCTGCGATAAAACATCTACTGGATCCACAGAGTGCAAGTACCATAAAAATAAAATTGTTCCGGAAACAAAAACTGGACGTCATCCTAAATTTCAGTGCAATCTTCTCACTTTTCCAGAATAATGATTCACTATTCAGCGAACAAAAAGTAATAAGAGGTGACAGTTACGTTAAATTTCCTAGAGGGAAAACTTCAAAATAGATTCGAGACTGGCAAAAATGTTTTCACTTTCACTCAAGAATGTTTACATGTCAACCACTTTGAAAACTGGCCACAATATGACGCTCGTGGCGAATGTTTCTGGAAGACGGGCTCACACATGGACGACCGAGCCTCACCTTGAAGACATGCTAGACTCAGCTCTGTCGAACTCGCGTCTCATTCATCATCTTGGGATGTCAAACATAGGTGACATGGCCAACTAGCGTGACTTGGACGAGAATGAAAAATTATTGATCCTGAGACATACTAAATGTCGAGTCTAGACAGTCCGAGATATGACGCAAGCAGTGCCCTGCGGTGAGAATTTTTGAACCCCGGTACTTTTTTTTTCAAGCGCATTCTTAGGGGTGCATTTTTTTTAATTTTCAAAATTCGCGCCGTAGCCATAATGCCAATAAATTATATGGAAAAATTTGCGAAAAAAAAGCGCCGCAGGCAAAAAATTTTGAAAAAATTGGCTTTTCTTTTAAAAATTGACTAAAATTTATCATTGTAATAAATTATAACTAAAAAGGTTAAGAAGAAAATAGCGCGAAAATTTTTTGAAATATTAAGCTTGTTTGCCAAAAATTGCCACCAATAAATTTTCCTTTGGTCCCCCTTTTGATTTTTTTCTCCCTTCCAAAAGCTGACCCCCCGGTAATTACAGGATTTACCCATATGACCGCAGGGCCCTGGACGCAAGCCCAAGACTAATCGATGGCTGTACCTAGCCAGGTTAGGTAATAGAAGACGCTGAATGAAAGAACATCACCTAGAGCATCAGGTAAATGAGATGCTCCTGGACCACCAAACTGACTTTTAGGTACTCCATAGGGAGGGAAAACCCGCGGCTTGGCCGCGGGCAAATAGAGAAAAATAGTACAAACAAGAGTGAAGCGCCGCGGCCTTCGCCGCGGGTACGGCGCATTTTTTCAGGATATGGCGCACGTCACAACTTTCTTAGTCCCGCTCGGATCCGGCTGGGTAATAGCTCATTTTGCTTGGCTTGCTGAGATCTGTCGATTGACCTATCACACGACCGGATCCGAGCGGGCTAAGAAAGTTGAAAAAAGGCCCCTGGGGGTGAAGGGGGCGTTTAAGTGTCGTTATAGAGGGTGTCGATGTATAAAATTGAATCAATGTGTGTAGTTGCAAATTTTTTCATTTGATTAATCATCAACAAAATAAAAGTGCAATGCCTTTATTACAATCATTTTTGCGATAAATAACATCTTTAAAGTACATCGGAGCGACTGCGTTCAACCTTGGTGGGGCGCTTCGTCTTCTCTAACTAAAATATCTTGCTAAAATATCAGAACAAAGGGTGCAATGGGGATAACGGGGGGGGGGAAACTGGTTATCGGGGGGCGGGGGGAAATTTTCATACATTTTTATATATCAAAAAACCAATAGAGGGACCCTATTGATTTTTTTGACAAATTTTTCAGAAAAAGAATTTTTCATACCATAGGGTACCCCCTATGGATTTTTTGAGAAAAATTTTTTTTTGGAAATTTTTTCCAAAAATTCATAGGGGGTACCCTATTGATTTTTTTCACAATGTATGTCAAAAAATAAATTAAAAATCAATAGGGTCCCCCCTATTGATTTTTTGCTATATAAAAATGTATGAAAATTTCCCCCCCCCCCCCCCCGATAACCAGTTTCCCCCCCCCCCCGTTATCCCCATTGCACCGAACAAAGATATAGTTTTGGTTCATTAAACTGTTTAGCCTACAAGGTTAATTTTAAGGATTGTGATTCATGATTGTGAACGTACA